>JARHVA010006624.1:652500-690000 GCA_037957365.1 Torreya grandis | reverse complement strand
CATAACACTGAGCATATGATATCACATTGTAGAGGCATTGCAATCATTCACATTCAATAAATATTATATAGAATATGAAATCATCAAGAAATAAAAATCCCCACAATAAATCAATGACATGTCATGAAAATTATAGGATCCTATGTGTAAAAAACTAACACATACATTGAATTGAAACTTGCACAAATGCACACAAGTAATAACATGCACATGTGAGTAACTACAATCATTTGGCACAAAATATAGTGTGTAATTCATCCATATATATATATATATATATATATATATATATATATATATATATATATATATATATATATATATATATATATATATATATATATATATATATATATATAGGCAAGATAAATACATTTATAATAAATATAACTATATCTATGTTATAAATGGAAATTATGATGTCATATAAGAGCCATTGTAAATTATGATGGAAATTATCTTTATATTATTTAATATATTATGAGATATTAAATACTTATCTCTTAGATATTATGGGGATAAATTTTAGTTGTTTTTATCCTTTAGGAATAGTTAGATCTTAGTCCTAGGTTTGATCTCTAACTTGATCTCTTAGTTATGATTGATCTCTAACATGATCTCTTAGTTATGATTGATCACATAGCTTGATCTCTTAGTTAGGATTGATCTTCCTTTCCTAGATATGCAAATATTATTCATTGTATTTGAATAAGCTTTGGATATATGGAGGATTTATCATTGTATTATTTATTAGTGTATAATATTATGAGATATTATTTGAGCATGCATTAATGGTTTTTATTGTGGTAATAGTTTGTAGATTTGAAATTGTGTGAGAGTTTTCTAAACTCTTTTATGCTTTTAGAGAGGTCTCCAACAACTATTAATTATCTACTTATCTTCTCCTTGCTCATTATATGGTATTTTTTTTCCTTACTAAGTATGCTCTTCTCTTGCATCCTCTTTGGATGGTCTTGAGAATCAGAAAAGTGTGTAAGAAATTCTAGGCTTTTTAAGGGGGGGTTCCCTTTTTTTAATTACCAGTAATTTTTTGAGATTTAAGGAGTAAATAAAATCTCACCAATGCATACATATTATCTAAGAAAGACATGATCACCTCCAATTTCATCCAAATTGGATATCAGAGGCAACATCTACAATTTTTTTGTAAATCTATTTTTTGATTAAAAATAACTACTTTTTTTTAATTGTGAGAAAATTGTAAGCTATTGTTATGAAAATATTTTGTTTTTTATTTTACTTGATTTATAATTTATATAAAATTTAAAAAAAATTAATTTCACTAATAATATCAGAATTTATCATGGTTTTACTGAGTAGTACTATCAAGAACTGAAAAAGTAATCATAGTTTTACTAAGTAGTATTATTCACAAAAAAATCCTCATGAGAAAATGTTTTTAAATGGAAATTATTATTATTCTTTTTATAAAACAATATCTTAGGATGATTTTTTGATTATTTTTATTAAAAATAATATTTTTTATTCGTGAGACACAAGGAGATAATTATTTTTAATTTCTTGGCCATGTAACTTGTTTTTATCTTATTTGTCAAAGACCATAGGGTAAGGCCTAGTTTGATAGGTGGCCAAACCCATCACAAGAAAAAAAAATTTATCCTTCATTGATTTCAACATCTTGATTACACTCTATCAAGGATGCATTATCAATTGAGCTCAACATTCCATTTTGTATGTGCCTTATAATTGTTGAAAAATGTAGGGTAAGATCTATTCTGAAAAGTGGTGAGATTCCCTCACAAAATCAATTTATTATACTCATGCTCATTTATCTATACACCTTCAAAAATAGTTTTGGTAGAGATTGACATTTTGTATTGATTATTTTTTTTGTGCAACTAGTGTTTGGTTCCACATTGGTCCCTTATTTTTGGAGTAACTCTCATGATTTATGATGACTTATTTGGTAGGCAACAATCTCCTTATTTTGATCTATTTTGGTATATACATTGTCTTCATTATTTTCCATTGGTGTTTTTGGGATATATTATATTTTTACTAAAATATAAAGTGCCATGGGGGTTTAATTTTATATCCTAATCTACCTTCATGTGTGTGTACCTTAGTTTTTTCAACCTTTACTATTTTAGTTGCCAATCTCTCCCATCACCATGAGGGCCATATTCTTGAGAGATTTTATTTGCATTTTTTAGATTCTTCCTTTGTACATGGATATTTTATTTATGCACTTTGTTTTCAATAACTTATGTGAGAATTGTTATGTCTCATCAGTATTCTTAGTGGCCTTTTATGTAGTGACACTAGTGTGACATCCCTACCAATATTTCTGATTAAATTTCATCATTTTTAGTCTACATATTTAGAGACTTTCATTGCCATCTTCTCCTAGTTTAGCATTGAGTGAGGGTATTCAATCAATGCTTCCTTGGGTTCATCATTATACTTATTATTCTAAAATGTAGGTTTCATATTTAATGATGCTCATTTTTAAGACTATTATTACTTTGACTTGGTGGTTATAGAGACTTGACATCTATGTATTCTGACAAGATGGATTGGCATTCATATGGACACTTGTCTTCACAATACATTTTTTGTGTGTATGGGTACCTCATTAGGGCTTGTTTTTGGGACCCATTTATTTATTTATTTTACCTCTTTTTTGGTGAGGATTGTTATTTTCCTTCAGGTTTTATCCCTTTCTCAACTTTATGAGATATTGTTTCATGGATATATTGTACATGAGTACCTGATCAAACCTTATTGTTGGGACTCATAGTATGGATATGCCACTCTATTTTTAGCCACTATCTTCACTTTAGAGGGGGTGTTAGAGTAAGTTATTTATCCTAGCTCATTGTCATATAGGTATTTAGTTATTTCCACCCAATTATGTGTGGATATTTCATTTATCTTATTTAAAATATTACTAGTGTAACAATCCCACTAAGTTTTACTAGAATATAGATTTTTTTTAAATTAATTACACATATTCATCATATAGATTTCACCAAAATAAACTTAATTATTTATCTTTAAATAACAATATTAATTTAGTTAACTAATAGTTTTATAGCTAATCCACTTAGCTAAGGATCACCATGAATAGATATAACAATCATGAACAATACTAAATAACCAATAAATACTACATCTAATCATAAATGAAATAATACAAATTCAACCATGGCTAATACAACATTACATCCACTAATATAGAATTATAATACATAAATATTATATTTTTTCATAATACATAATAATATCTAAAATGATAAAACATGATACAAAGCTCCATAGAGTAGAGTCTCCATGACTCAAGTATAAATTTGTAATCTCAAGTGTAGTCTATAATATAGTACTCTAACTGGGAAGGAAAGCATCATCCAAGTGATTTTTTACACCAACCATGGACCACATATCCCCTAAACTATCTCTCAAACAATGAGATGGCACTCCCTTCATGGATGGGTAGATAATAATGGTGCAAGAATCTAGAGTAATGATTTAACTATTTCAAAAATATTGGAGTCTTATTCTTAATTTAGTTAAGGGTCTGAGTTGACTAAATTAGTAAATAATATTTCAATAATTTAGATATTTATTTATATAATATAACTATATTTTTAGCCTTTCTATAAATAAAAATAAATATGAAGGAAATAAGACTTAGCGAAAAATTGGATGAAATGACTGAGACAGGGTCTAGAATTTATTATGTAGAACTAAGATAGTATCACAAATCAAGATCTAGATTTAATTTTTTTAAAGGACAAGATCACTAAAATAGGACACCCTAGGGTTAGATGCTAGAGTCCTCTTTTGCCACTATTATCCAATAGACTTGAGTTTTCTAGGTTTTGTTCATTGTCTATATAGGATCCTACTTCAGAAATTTTGATTGCTAAAGGTTTGTAAAACTCATTATAGAGCTGATTTAGTATTTAAACCCTAGAATTAATTATGCTTTGATAAATATTGATAAATAATGGGGGTTTAGTGTGTGTAAGATGCACTAAACATGTATCCACACCCCTTGCGTAGGCATGCTTCCTATATACTAATACTCTAAAGAGGGATCAAGGCATATGTAGTTATCCCACTTAATGTGCTTTGTGAAATAGTGTTATGAAGATGAAAAAATGCTATATTATGTGTTATTTAAGGTGATTAGGGACTGATGTGAGGATTTGGGTATGCTTGTAACTATATTAGATGATTGTATGTAGAGAATAGGGAAGTTTGCCTCAATGATCTTGCTTGTATTCTTGCTTGATTTTGTAATATTTGACAACCCCTTATAAATAAAATTTAAATGGGATTTTATAGAGATATTTTAGTCATGGGTTGAATGTATTTACATTAGGCCAACAAGAAGAAGGATAAAAATTGGAAGGAAGTGATCATTAGAGATAATATATAATTACATAGGAGTGACAAAAATGAACGCCCTAGGGTCTAGCACTATAGTTCATGTTATCCACTATTATCCTATAGGTGTATGACCTAGGGGATGGAATTATAAAAGAAAATGCAACCTGACTGAGCTAGAATCAGGTCTTAGAAGTCTATGAATGACTGAAAATAAGCAAAAAGGTGTCTAAAAGGGTTCTGAGAGCATGTAAGAGTGACATATTGGTTAGGTGTCATAAGTCACACTAAATCTATCATTTTTCACATTTTCTATAACTAAATTTTCCCCCACTTTATATTAGTGATGTAGAAAAGGAAAATACTAGGGTAAAGGAAAAATAGAAAGTGTACCTGAACTTACCTGTAAAAGTGAAGCTCATGAAGTTGTGTGATGTTGGGTGTGCATAAGGAGAGCATGTTTTCAAGTGTAAATTTGTGAGATAAAACAAAGACTAGATTAGTTATTAATAGACACACTATGTCTAAAATAAAAATCTATAAAATCTAGGTAAAAAAGAGAGAGGCAATGAAACGAATGAACACACCTCACCAAGTATGTGAACCAATACAAAACCTATTGTGATGATGAATGATGCTAAGTATGTCTTGAATAGTGTTATACCAAGAATAATATGATGAATAGAGATAAGTGATCAATTCTTTGAGAATGGCTCAATAATGCAAAGGTTGGTCCTTTTCCATCATCACCCACTAAGTGAAGATATATGATAATGCATGTGCTAATCGATGTTTGGACCATGTGTCTAATCCCTCTGAGTAGGTGGCTCAAGAATATAAAGGATAACTAGTCCTTTGGCTCCATCATTGCCAAATAAGTGAAGATATATACTCATGCATGTGTTAATCAATGTTTGGATTATGTGTCTAATCCATCTGAGTAGGTAGCTCAAGAATATAAAGGCTAGATAGTCCTTTAGCTCCATTATTGCCTCATGAAGTGAAGCTATGAACTAATATTAGTATGAAATGTGTGTTATATGAGATGGATATTGAAGGCAATGAATGTTCTATAATCTAACAATGTGGTATGGATAATTGAATGTGTGCTAGAAACTAGACCACTCTGGGTCACTTAAAAAGGTGGAGATTAGGCTTGTATGAAAGCCAATTCAAAACTAGGAAATAGGCTTATGTGGAAGCCACTAAATAATGATTCAAACCACTTGTAGATAGAATAAAGCATGAACATACTGAAAAGACTAGGTAATGTACTGAACTCAAAAAGAAAATAAGTCAAATGTACCAGGCACATTACCCCCAATCATTAGTGTTTGAAACATGGATTCTGATCTAAAAGTTATATTAACTACCTAATATAAAAATGGAAGTGAAAGACATCCTGCCATGCATGATACCCCCTATATATATATATATTCTATAAGAAAAAATGCACCAAAACTACTAATTTTGAATTGAGCTTTAGCTGATAAAACTATAACTAGTCTTACCTTTCTATCTATTCTAGAAAATCTAGTTTTGTTTCTATTTGGACAAGAGTGCCAAAATTAGATACCCTATTATCCAATGCTATAATCCAATCTTGGCACTCTTGTGCTTATTTTAAAGACTATTATGTAATTTTTACTATCTACCTAGTCTATTCTGCCTAGTTTGAAGTACGGATACTATTTTGGGTGTTCTAAAAGATGATTTTTTGATTGATATGAGCTATGATCTCTATGAAAAAACCCTTGTTTTTTGTTCCCTCTTTTAAGGGTAGGAATTAATACCCTATAATGACTATCCTTAGAAAAAGAGCCTTACAATTATGTAATTCAACAAATATACATGATATATCAATGATAATTAACAAGATATCTCAAGATATAGCATAGTTTGTATGAGAGATTATTAGATCAACAGGAGTATGCCTAGATAGATATAACAATGTAATAAAATGTGAAATATAATGAACTAAAATTAGAAGTCTGGCTAGTTATTCTCTATTAAGGAGGGACAGAGCATGATGTCTATCATGGCATCCAATAAAGCAAGATAGTGCATGATGTGGATCATGGCATTGTAAACAATTGAAAATAAATCAAGTAATAAGCACAAAAATAAAGAAGAAATAATCATACAAGAGTGGTGAAGGGGCCAATAAAACAAAGGACATGGGCACATGTCACTTGAACTAGAAAGCATGCATATAAGGCATGTTTAAATTCCACATACATATACAATTGAAAACAAACAAGGTTAGCATGAGGACCACAATCACATAAAAGAGTACAAGAAAAGGACATTGGAAAATGTCCTAAGGCACATATAATAATTGAAGCAAAGGACATTGGAAAATGTCCTAAGGAACATATAAGAGATAAAATAGGAACTGAGAAATGTAATCACATCTAGATACGAAAAGAAAGAAATGAAGGCATGTAGTATACTATAAATATAATGATATCTAACTAATAAAAGCAAGAAGTAAAAGTATGCAAGACATGTAGTACAAGACTAGATAGATGCTAAGAAATACACAAGTTCTATAAACTAGTGAAATGTTGATATAGTAATCTATGTAAGCTAGTAAATAATATACATCAACATGATAACTAGAGTGTGTGGTGTAGGAATGACATAACCTAGATGGTGTAGTCATGTAGAAGATGCCTCCAATGGGTAAATATATTGATTTATGTCTCGAATGTAGAAGTAGGATGCCCCCTCAATGGGTAGAGTGAATCAATTAAGGATCTAGATGTTACTGCACACACTCAAAAAAGATCAATTGAAGCATGGTAATGTAGACAAATCAACATACAATAGCATAGAATAGAAAAATTTAAGTCTAGAATCATAGTAGAAATGTAAAGCATGGATAATTCATATAATTTAAATATTTTTGTGTTTTTGACTTATTTGAATGTTTTTGGATTTTGACATATTTGAATGTTTTTGGTATTTTTAGGTATTTGAATGGTTTTTTTAGTTTGAGTTTTTGTATTTTTTTGGTAGAGTTATAAGTTATGTACAATCAGTCATAAAAACATTATATATAAGTAATTGAAAATAATTTATGTATAATAAATCATTAGGAGATGATGTAAAAGTAATTGAAAAGGAGCTATATACAAGAAAAATTGAGAAGAAATGATACTAAATGATGAGTCTCATGGGACACTCCCTATTATGGTATCCTATATCAAATAAAGGAATCATGCATGATTGTGAATCATGAGAGAATGGCTGTGAATATAAATCTAAATATTTGGATTCATTGGTGGTATCTTGGAAATCATAGTAACCTATATTGCTCCACTCATCTTTATCATCTTGATTTTGGACCAATGGAATGCTAGTGTGGAATTTTATTATATATGAGTCTTTTCCTTTGATAAATTATGTCTATGAATGATTTGCCTTAGGATGTTCATAAATGCCAAACCTTGGTGACAAACATTATCAACTAGTGGAATAGGAGTAGTGATGCCTTAAGCATGCTTTCCAAACCCTCCTTGATATCAAACTATTGTAGATATTTTGACCAAAACCATACTACTTTGAAAGTTTAGCCTCATTTTGGAGACATATATTTGCATCATTTTCATGTTTTACTTGTGCTTATCGTACTATTTTTTGCTCTAGTTTTTATTTTTGATCTTTTTTATTCTAAGTTATGCTTTGGTAACCAATTGTATACTATTTTTGAATTTGACCCTTTGTGAATGTGTTCCTATGTCACTATGGATTTCTTGATTGATTTACCTTGTATAGGGTCCTCAGTAGCAATTATATATTGTATATGGTTTTTTAATGCCAAACATAAATTTGTGTGATGCCCATGCTTTCAATGATATGCACAATAATATTTGGATCTTCTCATTGTATGTAGAGGAGTTAGTTTTTTTTAACTTAGTACCTCACTTGAAATATTATTTTATTTTTGAATGCCTTTTAAATCACTAGTTGTAGAGTTACTTGATTGTGATTTCTTGTTTTGATATGTAACATTGCTTGAAACTAATTGACTAGGCGAAGGTGCATATACATGATTGCCACTAGGGTAACTTTGAGGCTATTGTATTATAATCTAATTTTCCAATGTTGTGATATTTCGATGTAATAGTTTATTTTGTGTTTGTAGATCTTATAATAACTTGCTTATACTGGTGATTTTATCCCTTAGAGTCTCAAAAGTGAAAACCCTAGTTGCTTCCAATTAAACATGTAAAATCATATGTTGAAGAGGTTTTGAAGAAGCTATAGGCTGAATGTATGCCTTAGGAACAATAGTATATGTTTCCTTACCTTTTGGAGGGGTGATAGGATGGACATGGTTATAGGGAAAGTATCTATCACCCTCTTGAGGGAGAGGAGAAGGAAATTTTTTCTTAATATGCAATAAGTTATCATGTGAAATTGGAATACTATGTGCATCTACATTATCCTTGAATGGAGTGCATGCCTTATTTTCATTTTCAATATGAGAAGTAAGAGTAAGAGAGTTATCATTAAGAAATTACTTCATCACTTTTTGAGATGACAAATTAGAGTTTAAAACATGACATTGATCATTTTAACTATGCATTGGGATTTTGATTTATTTTATTTATTTTGTTATCGTTTGAACATAAACGTAGCAAAAGAGTTGTATGCGTCTAGGTAGAAATCATGTATGTGGGATGAAATTCATATGATTGGAGTTATATGTTGTATAAAAATATATTTATAAAAATAAATCTATATGAGAGATAGCAAACAAGGGATAGAGAGCATTAAATTTTGCATGCATGCATAAAAAACTTTGATATGCGATATGATATTTCTAATATGTTTAGCAAGATAAACCTAAAAAAGTTTCCATATGAGAGATATAAATTAAGTAATGAAATATTATATTAAAAACAAGTAAACATTGATTTGAAGGAGATGAATCTTACTATGTTTAACAATAACTTTCTCAATATCATCTCATATTATGAAAAGTAAGCATGAAATACAAAGAATGAAGCTTTGTAGTAGCATATGGTAAACTTCATCATTAATATACATGATAAGACCAAGTATGGTCTCCTAATTATTTGAAATAAATTTAATAAATATGTGTAAATAAGTAAGATCCATTTTTTTTTTAATGTGGAATTTGATTTTAGATGTAAGGTGATACCTCAAGCAAACAAAGGGACCTAGTATATGCAACTAGGGTTTTGAAAAATAATATTTTTAAAATTACTAAGTAATTTTAAAATTTAACGTGAATTTTTAATTTATATATGTAGATGAAAAATCATAAAAAAAACTAAAAATATTAGGAAAGAATTTACCCTAGGGTCTCTAAGGTTTTTGTGCATAAAAGGACCTAGTATATTCAACTAGGGTTTAAAATAATTTTTTTTTAATTATTAAGGAATTTTAAAAATTAATGTGAATTTATTATTTAAATATTTAGGTAAAAAATAAAAAAATAATGGAAAAATTAGAAAAGAATTTACCCTAAGGTTTTGAGGATTTTTATGTGTAAAAAAAGTAAGTTGGGTTAACCAAATGATTTAAATGTTTCAAGAATATTGGACTCTTATTCCTAATTTAGTTAAGGTTCCAAGTTTAATAAATTATTAATTAATATTATAATTATATAATTATATATATATATATTTATAATTGAACTATATTTTTAACCTTTCTATAAATAGAAATAATATGAAAAAAATAAGACTTAGCTAAAAATTAGATGAAAGCTCTGAGACAGGGTCTAGAATTTGCTATGTAAGATTGGAAAGTGTCACAAATCAAGATCTAGCTTTCATTTTGTGAAAAGATAAGAGCACTAAAATAAGACACCATAGGGTCTGACACTATAGTCCTCTTTTACCGCTATTATCCTAGAGACCTAATTTTTCTAGGTTTTGTTCATTGTCCCTGTGTGAGCCTACCTGTGAAATTTTAATTATTGAAGGTCTATAAAACTCCTTGTAGAGCTGATTTAGTATTCAAACCCTAGAATTCATTATGTTTGATCAATATTTAGAAATAAACAAGGTTTAGTGTGTGTAATATGTAATGAACATGTATCCACACCCCTTATGTGGGCACATTGCCTACATACCAGTACTTCAAAGAGGGAGAAAGTCACATGTAGTTCTCCCACATAATGTGCCTTGTGAAATAGTGTTATGAAGATGCAAAAATGATAAATTAGGTGTAGTTGAGGTGACTAGGGACTGGTGTGAGGATTTGGGTATGCTTATAGCTATATTGGATGGTTATATGCAGAGAATAGAGAATTTTACCTCAATGATCTTGATTGTATTCTTGTTTGCTTTTGTAATATATCCCAACCACTTCTAAATAAAATTTTAATGGGATTTTATAGAGATATATTAGTCATGGGTCGAATGTATTTGTGTTAATCCAAAAAGAAGAAGGATAGGAACTAGAAGGAGGTGACCATTGAAGCTAAAAATATAATTAGATAGGAGTGTAGAAAATGAACACTTAGGGTCTAACCCTATAGTCCAAGTTGGGTGTTATTGTCCTATAGGTGTAGGACCTAGAGGATGGAATTATCATAATAAATGTAGCTTGGTTGAGCTAAAATTAGGTCTCAAAAGTCTACGGATGATTGGGAATAATCAAAAGGTGTCTAGAAGGGTCATGAGAGAATGCAAGAGGGACCTATTGGTTGGGTGTTATAAGCTAGACTCAAGCTACCAATTTTCAAATTTTATATGACTATAAATAAAAAACCAAAACCCATGTGTTGAAGATATCTAATACATAATGTGCACCATACATAAATCCATTTTAATATGATATTGAAAAAATATGAAAACTATATCAACATATGAAATGACAATATTTAATTAAAAAATTATAATTTGTCTGAATTTTTTAATAATTAATTATCTCTAGGATCAGTCAAATTCATACACACCACTCGATCAGATTACACCTCATATTGCATTGATGGCACTAATTAATCTAGTAGAATCCATCCATTGATTATTTAGGATCATGAATGCAAGATTAAACAAAAATATATAATAAAATAAAAACTAATATATTCATTAATAATATTTAACTTTAGCTAATAAAAATTAGACTAAGTAAAAATACTCTCTAATAAATTTATTTAGTCCATCAAATGAAATGCAATGAATCCAAAATCATCTAATTTATTATGGGATAATAAATAGAATAAAAAATATGTCTCAATATAACATACCGTTTGAGTAATGATTTATATAAATTGTCAGTTACTATGCAAAATATTCTCCAATACCTTCATTTTAGTCACCATCATTCCCCATTTTCTCAGACTCAATTTTTGTGAAAAATTCGTCTTATCTACCTGAGTCTTCATGTTCATTGGTAATATTAATTTATTAAATCACCACTTTTGACCACAAGGGTTACCCTTGTTTCATAATTAATAGAATAAATGATTAGTGTATAAGATATATTGAAGGATTGTTCTTAAAATTCAAGACTGAGGCTTACAAAGATTTCAAAGGGAAGAAAGGGAGATTGATAGTGTGACCCCTAAAATGGTTAATAAAGAGGAAGTGGTGTGAGAATATTACCATATGTTTCCCATCCAAAGTGATGTAGAACATGATATACATGCATATATCTAACCACTTTCTTGGTAAGTCTACCCTCATAAACCATTTTGATGATGAAATATTTGACTTCTTATTCTCCTTGTTATAAAAGATGTTGAAAATATCTTCTTTCCTTTTTTTTCCTTGAATTATTTAACCCCTAATCAATCCATCCCTGTAATCTCCCGAATAATATTTTTGGTGATCAAAATCCTAAGCCGATGCATGTAAACTTCCCTGTCCATCCACCCATAGGCAAAATCTTTAGAGAACACTATATCATGCATGACCAACCTCTCCATGTAGGTTTTCATCCCTCATTTTACCATCTTATGCTAGACATACTTACCCTCCTTAACATCTACATAGGATATGGGTTTGAATTGGTCATGGTCTCCTCCTATTTTTCATGTAAGATTTTGTTGCAATCTTTTCAGCATGGGCCCTTAAAAATGAGAATAAAGGGGATTTTAAAAATGAATCCATATAAAATAAGTACTAAAAAGTTCCAAATTAATTTGTGCATGCAAATCCTTAATGAGTGACTAGATTATAATGTGCTTACATATGTGAACATCGCTTCTCTTATGTGGAGTGTGGTGATTCATAAATATGCACATCATTCTATTTTATGGGATGTCCTTTGTCGATCTTGATAAAAAGAGTGACATCATTAGGGAACATGTCACCTTACCAACATGTAAAAGAATTAATAAATACCCTTATATTAGCCATTTTATTATTACTTCTATTCCCATCTCTAAATACATGAGCGATAAATACCCCTTTGAAGTGGGACAATATGTTTTTAGCAGCATTGATAATTGTGGATATGTTTTAGGAAGATTGAGTTAGACCTTTTAAATAGTTGATGATATATATGGAAACCCCCTCAATCTAAATATACTCCATGCCAATTCTAATTTCAAGATCAATTCCCTAAAAAGTATCTTTGGCTTTTGAAACATGGTTTATTTGGATCCTGAGTTGTCCTATGTAAGCTACCCTGATATTCCTAAAGGAATCCTTGATGATTATTCCTACTCTTGGAACTAGTGGGGAGGAGGATGATACCACTTGACTTTAGATCTATTAGCATGATGTTTAAGGGATTTGATAGGAATTTTAAGGTTAAGATATCTAAGTATCTAAGAAAAATAAGGGGAGTAAGGTCCATAAAAATATGAAGCATATGAAAGCCAATTTTCTTTAACAAAATCCATAATTTTCTTCAAGGTGTAAAAATAGTTAGAATTGAAATGATCAAAAATGATAGAATCTATTGAGTTATAAATGCCCTAAAAAATATGGGATAGGTCCATGTTTCACCATAACTTCAGTGGTGGAAAATCCTAAGGGGGCTTCCATTGAATAATCAGGGCCTTAATAGTTCTAGGAGTTACCCAAGAGAAATTAGAAAGGTTGAAGAAAGACTAAAAGATGGAGGAGGCAAAAGAACATGAAAGTAAAATGTGCTCTATGGATTTAGCCTCCTAATTGCAAAGCACACTTCTATTATGGATTTGGATTCCTCTCCTCATAATATTATCCACCATTAGAATCTTCTTTTGAGTATCCAACTAAAAAAATACATTAATCTTTAAGATGAGGTTTTTATAAGAAGAAATCCCAACTTTCTTCAAATTCTATTTGTTTCCACAAGGATAAATAGTCAGAGTTAATTAAATACATATTTCTATGATCCTCTCTCCATATGAGAGCATCTTGTTATGGAGTGTTATATTTAATTCTTATAAGAAAAGAGCTTGGTGATAACTCAAGTCTTCTTTATGGATAAATTTCCACCTTTTTCTACTTTTGAATTCCTCCTAGTAATTGCACACCTTATGACTAATAGTTTCTTTGAAGTGAATCGATAACTCCATTGCTTGATGAGAAGAGACCATAAGGACTTGGATATAGGGGCCATACCAAAAATCCACCTTTTTACCTTTACCAATATTCCATTTCAATCCTTTTATGAGAATTTCCTTACCATCTCTTAGTGCTTTCCAAAATGCAAAATCATTACCAGGGCCATCTTGTACCATAAAATAGGAACCCGCCACAAAATTTAAGTATTTATCCTGGATGATCCTAATCCAATGGTTGTCTTCCTTAGTCACCCTCCAACCTTACTTTTCTAGGAGGGCTTGATTCATGGATCTCACCTTTCTCAGCCCCATACCTCCTTTAGAGATAGGAAGACAAGCTTTGTTCCAGAAGATAATAAGAAATTTAAATATGTCCTTCGTTCCCCTCCAAAGAAAAGTCTTCTGGATTTGTTCAATATGATTTGCCACTTTTCATGGAATGACAAATAAGGGTATGAAATAAAACATTATGCTCTACAACAAGCTCTTAAGAAATTGTATTTTTCTAGTATGAGATAACAAATAAATTAATTATGATTACCTATATATTATTTATTTATTTACAAGTGATATTTTTTATGATAATTTATTTTTAAAATTTTAGTATTACGATTATTTATAAATATATTGCTATAAAATCTATATATTATCTATGAATTAGTTGTGATTATCTGTATATTATCTATTTATTTATTATGATGTAATACTTTTTATGATAAATTGTTTTTAAAATTTCATTGTTATGATTATTTATAAATGTGATGTAGTGAAATCTATATATTACCTATAAATTAGTTATGATTATCTATATATTATTTATTTATTTATTTATTATCATGTGGTGATATTTTTATGATAATTTATTTTTAAAATTTTATTATTATGATTATTTATAAATATATTATTGTAAAATTTATATATTACCTATAAATTAATTGTGATTATCTATATTATTTATTTTTTAATTATTATGTGGTAATATTTCTTATGATAATTTATTTTTATAATTTCATTGTTATGAATATTTATAAATATGATGTGGTAAAATCTGTATATTATATATAAATTATTTATGATTATTTATTTATTTATTATCATGTGTTGATATTTTTATGATAATTTATTTTTAAAATTTCATTGTTATGATTGTTTATAATATGTTGCAGTAAAATCTATATATTACCTATAAATTAATTATGATTATCTATATTATTTATTTATTTATTATTATGTGATAATATTTTTTATGATAATTTATAAATATGATATGGTAAAATCTATATATTATATATAGATTAGTTATAATTATTTATATATTTATTATCATATGATGCTATTTTTTATGATGTGGTAATTTTTTTATCATAATCTATTTTTACAATGCATTGTTATTATATATAAATATGATGTGGTAGAATTTATATATTATCTATAAATTAGTTATGATTATCTAATTATTATGATTATACATAAATATGATGTTATAAAATTTACATATTATCTATAAATTAGTTATGATTATCTAATTATTTATAATATAATATAGTAAAATTTATATATTATCCATAAATTAATTATGATTATATGTATATTATCCATATATTTACTATGATGTAATATTTTTATGATAATTTATTTTTACAATATCATTGTTATGATTATTAATAAATTTGATGTGATAATAAATATGATGTGGTAATATGATTATTTCTTTATTAAGTATGATGTAATATATTGTAACTGGCTAAGTAGAAATCAATTTCACACTAAAAGTAATGGAGGAAGTTGTATAGGAAAAATAATGAGAAAAGAAGTAATCATTAAAATATTAAATATAAAAAGTTTGTATTTTATCTATGTAATATAGAATGACAATTAAATTTACTCCTTTTTTTTACTCTTTTTTTAATTTTTACTTCTTTCACTTTACTTTATATTTTTGTTTGTTTTAATGGTTTGAATTTATTTGTATTTTGTATAATTTATTTTTTTAAACAATTATGCTTGTCGCTTTATTTTTTTATTTAATCATGTTGGGTTTGATATAATTAAATTATTTTATTATTTTATTCTATGTGGTTGGATTTTAAAAAATTAAATGCTAACATTCTCATGCCATTATAACACCTATCTGTGTTGTGTGTGTGTGTGTGTGTGTGTGTAGAACCAATTTTTTTGTACCAAAAATTTTAAATAGGTTTACACATTCGAACCCACCTATAGTCCAAGGTATTTCCATATATCTATATACTTTAATGAATATATATCTAATTGGTTCAAAACAACTAGCTTGAGCCACATTATATATACCCATCAAGAATAATCTTCATCATTGAAAAGTGATATTCAAATTGAAAGATAACTTAAGGATAATTTCATAAATGATTAAAAAAACCATGGTAAATCTATGGCTCTACCCAATCCCCTCAAGTTACCCTGGGTTAGATGTAGGGTTTTTTAGAGGCCAAACCTTCCATAGGCCCTACATATAACCCATTTATACAATGTTTCAAGAAATGAAATCCCAGTAACCATATTAATTTAAGCACCCATTAAACATTTCACACACTTGAATTTAATTACAAAGCCTACCTATGAATGTATGACTGCCAAGGAAGTTGAATGTTTTTCAATGGATGTGATGAGTGGTCTACGTGGAACTATATTATGGTACATGCTAATAATGTTTTGTAATGGATGTGTCTCCTCTATATAATTATGATATGAATTTGGTGGTGGATGTGTCTAGTGTGTAGTAAACACCTAATGTGCCCCTTGCCTCATTCATTATATGCTTTGGTATTGGATCTAGGAATATATCTAGTGCCTTAGCTTCTATTTTTTATGTTTTGGGTACCGCTTTGAGTGGGTCCACATCAATAATATTAGCCACAACTAAATATTTTATCTTTTTCTATAGGCTTATGCATTTATTTATTGTATCACCTAGTGCCCTATAATACTCACATAATGAATTAAAATCACAGTTATTTGGAAGAGTAAATTTCATATCAAACTATTTAATGGGAGGGAAACATAGGACATTTCATTCTATGAGTTGTTGTAAAAACCATTCTGGTGACTTTAGAAGGTTAGTGAAGACATGATGTTGAGGAGTGGATAAAACCAATCTATGAGATGGATAAAAAATTGTGTTGACTTTGTCCTTTTGATCACTCTTGTTATTAGTGGGTATGGAGGTTTATTAAAAATCAAAATAGTTTATTTTGATCCATTAGTATATTTGAGTTTTCCCATTGATAGGATCTTGACCTCCTTTCTTTGATTATGTGGCATAAATTTGTCAATGTAGGAAAATTCTTGAATAAGATAAATTTTTGTAATTCTAGTAAGAGACTTTGTTTAAATATGTCTTGAAGCTCTCTGTCTACCATTGGGCTAGTCAATTCGGCTAATATAGTCATGTATCATAAGACATAATTTGTGATAAACTCATTTGGCATTTGTTTTAATTATGCCATTTGTGCATATGATATCTTTTCATTGTTGTTGATAGATAAGTGTGATAAAAAAATATTATCCAAATGATTTAATTTTGTGATATATTTATTTGGTAAATCATAAAACTATTTTAGGGAATAATCCTTTAAATTATGTGGAAACAACTTCATGAGAAACTAATCATTGGACACTTAGTCTAAATATGTTGTTTGAAAAGCTCTAAGATGATGGTCTGGGTCACCATTTCCATCATATAATTTAATCTTGGGTTCCATGAAGCCAAATAGCAATGGATTTACCATTATGTGATGTGACAAAGGTGTATATAAGAGAATATTAGAATCCAAGGTATGTGATGGCCTAATGGCTCCCTTCTCAAGATGTAACACCTTATACTATAGAGTATGAATATATTGTATAAGGGATTGTACATATGGAGTAGAGGTACTAAGTATAAGAGGTGTAGTTTTCACTAAAAGTTATTGAATTATAATTTCAGGTTGTGCTAGTTGAGTTGGTTGAGTTGGCCCCACTGAATGTGTAACAATGTTATTAACTAGGTAAGTTGAAGATTGACCATTTTTTTATCTTGATTCTTAATATGGCTTGTAAAATTTGTGTATGATTAAAGGGATGTTCTCAAATTTTATCTTTAAATCTATTTAATATCTCATCTTTGTTGATAATTAGATCATCATTGTTAAGTGGAGGGAGAGTGTCCTAATTTTTAATGTGTATATCATATTGATATTGGTTATATTATTCATCTTCAGATGAATTATCATTAAAGTCCACATAATCAAGGTGTGAAGGATACATAGATGGAGTTATGATAGGTTTATTATCCATGTTATAGTCTTGGATAATATGAATCTAAATATGCTCTGTAGGATTGCCACCTAATCTAGCACTTCTTCTTAATGGAAGAGAAAGAGACATTTTAGATGGCATATAGTCAACAAATTGGAAAAGAGATGATAAAATAGAATATATGAAATGTGAAAAAATTAAAGTAGCTAATAAAAGCAATAAAAAGGATGCAAACCATAGAACATATATGGTTAGGGTTTTTTAAATTAGGGTTGTTTTCAACAAAATTAAATTATGTTTAAATAAATGAAATCCTAATGTGAGATTGATTTAATGAGATAGGTTATGCCAAAAAATCATTAAAAAAAGTACGTAACCCTAATTTAGTTCCCTAAAATTTTGAGAATTTAAACCAAAGTTTTATGTAATATTCAAAGTAAGTCAGGTTCACCAAATGTCATAACCTTTTAGGTTTTTACTAGTGTAAATCCTAAGTTTGATTAAAGGGATGAGTTGTCTAAATTAATGAAATAATATGCAATAAATTATTACTAATTTGTTACAAAATTTAAATTGCTTTAACTTGATAAAAATAGTAATAAATATGTGCAAATAGAGACTTATCTAGAAAATAACTATCATATAAGATATGGGTGCTAAAATTGGGTTAAAGATAGGTTTGAGTATCGTTAATAGGGTCATTGAGTCAGATTCTTCCCTAGGTAGTAGTGCCCCACTTGGACAGTAGTGCCATGTGGCACTGGTGTCATCTTTATAGGACTATTCCTATTTTATAAGTATACATATGCCTATGTTTATGGGTTTTATTCATACACACATGAAATATGAAACTCTATAGTGTACATGTAATAATCGATTTATGAAACAAAACCTAATCCTCCTTACAACTATGGCATGAGATAAAAATGTGTGTTCATTAGTACGATAGGTTGGACATCCTCAACATACAATTTTTAATAGAGTTTCATACACCCCAATACTTCAAGAAGGGATAAATATCGATGTAGTTCTCCCACCTAGTCCTTGGTGTAAGTACAAGTGATTGATAGAATGATAGTGGTCTTGAATGCCTTGAGAGTTATTGAGATTGGAAATCTTTAAAATTTTAGTTTAAGGTAGTTGTAGATGGAAGTATGTAGAAGTAAGGAAAAATAGGGATATAACCTTAATTTTTCTCAACTTGTTTCTTGTTTGAATAGTATTTTTGCATTTATTTTCCATTTGGTGGATATAGGTCTGATAGTCTTATATTTATTGTGTTTTTTAGCTTGTGTGGATAATAAAATGTGTTTAGGCCAACCTTAATATGGGTAAACATTTGAAAATATATCCATTAGAGAGAGTTAGGGTAAGGGACACTAGTACCATGTTGGGGACACTAGCACCATATGGCTCTAGTATCCTTAATGTGGTACCAATGTCCAACTAGTAGGCTACTAAGCACAAAGGGCTAGGATATGGGAATAAAAGTCTGAGATTGTGTTTGAGATGACTGGGGACATATGTGGTCTGCATAATGGATGGAAAAGTGTGATAAAGGCTATAGGATAGGTCTAGGGATAAGCTAGGAATATGTTGTCTCAAGAAACATTCTTAGCATTTAAATACCACTTTGAGGTGATTAAAAAAACCATAAATTTATTACTGTCTTTTAGTGTGTGACCTTTTGAGATACATTGTCTACTATATCTATTATGGTTAGGAATTGAGTGAGTAAATTATCAAAATTGCAAAAATATTCATTAAAATATATCTACATTTTTATCATTTCACTCCTCTTTTCCTCCACGTACTTACCCTTTGAATTATTTTATAATATATGATCAACCAAAAAAGTAAGCTTGTCCATATCTTTTATTCCTTCCAGATTAATCTTGTTTGTTAAGTCTATATGTTATTTATAAATTATTGTAAAACATTAATGGATGTCAATTCCATTACTATCAGCGTATGCTCTAATTTGGCCTAATCATGCTCAAATTTCTATAATTTTTTTTGTTGCTTCTTATGGATGTGTTGTTTATAACATTTTTGTGTGTCACTTTGATTTCCATTTGAACTAGTGCATACAATAATTAGACCTTAATTTTTTTTATTCTACATTCACTATTATGAGCTCCCCACCCATGTTACATATCTCTTATTTTTGCATCGAATCAAAGGATGCCTAAAAATAAGGCTATTGTATATGGGTGTCAAAAATGAAAGACATGCACTAGAACATTTATAAAAATGTGCTACCTTCATGAATTTTATCCCACATAAATATATTTTCATCTTATGTATTCTTTTTTGCCTTTATTCTTATATTTATTTATTCCTTTTCAATATCACTTGGTGCATATCTTGATTCCTGTGGATCACAAATTATTTTTGCACCACTATTAAGCTCTTCATCCTTTTAATCAATATCATAGATTTATTGTTATTTTTATTTATATGATTATTATTCTGCCATTTATTATTATTCTTCATCCTTATTTTTTCTCAGTTCTCTTCTCCCATGTACTCCCCCATCTACTTCTTCTTCCTCAACTTTGAATTCATGTACCTAAGCAATCCCTTATTCCTCCCCTTCCAAATACTTTAACTCATTTTATAGTTAAGATAGTTCTCCTATATTTCATGCATCATCCTCCCTTTATGCACTACCCATAGTATCATCCTCTAACCTAAATTATTCTTATAATGGATACTTAAAATTAGATACCTTGACATAGTCATATGCGACATCATCCAATGGGTTGATTTTTGAGTTCTAGGCCTTAGATGCATCTACATTTGAGTCACATAGTTTTAAAAGAGGTGAAATTATATCTTTTCTTTTTTTAGGTGGGGAGGATGGATAAAGTGGTGGAAGCATGGGGTTTTTTATAGGTGATGGTGTTATTTTCTATGGCGGATAAGGTTATCTTAGGGGAGAAGGTGTGGGTTCATGAGGTAGAGATACTAATAGTGTGGGTGGCTTTGAAGGGGATGAATGCCTTGGTGGAGTGGGTTATGTTAGTGGTTTATGTTGTGTATATTAGGCATGAATTATTATTTAAAAATAGACATGTTATATTCTTCTTTAACATTTTTGCACTCTTAATCTTCTATTTCTTACTCTACCTAAGCATCATATTTTTTAACTTATTTTTAATTGATCCACTCGATGATGTTTTAGTGTATATTTGGAATTGTTTTGTGAATTTTTTATTTATTGAAATATGTGGCATATCCACTTGTTCTTTTTCTTTTCATTGTACCTATTGATCCTAGTGCACATATTTCTTCTTTCAAGGCTTCAATTCATATGATTTTTTTCATAAACGTTGGCCCATTATTTCTACTAATTGGGGATTAATCACTGTCCATTCATCATCTCCATCAATTTCATCTCTCATCATCAACATTCTATGATATATCAAAAATTCATTTAATAAAAATATATCATCATTAATTTGAATGTCATCACTTTCTTCTACTACACATTATGCACCTTATTTATTTCATTTTAAAAATAAAATGTAGAGAAGGGATATGGAAATTTGAGCCATCCAGACAAATACTTATATATTAGAATAATTTATTGAGTAAATTTTCTTGATCATAAAAAAATACAACATGATCCTTATGCATCTTAGAAATTTTTTTGAGTATGTGTAATTCATCATCAAAATATAAAATCATAATGTCATACCACATATCCATTTCAATTTTTTAATTATTCTTAAAAGGGATAATGCAGAGATGGTTGTGTTATCTCTTTTTAGGATATTTGTCCCATAATGTATGCAACCAAATATTTTTTCCATATTCATTAAAATATCCAATCTCATTCATCAAAAAAAAAAAAAAAATCAACCCCATTTGAACATATGACTAGTTTAATAAGCTCATTATATAAATTTTATTATCTCATCACAAGTTAATTTATAAATATTAAATTGATTATTATTTTATCCCATATGGTTCATCTTATAAATTTACTTCTTTCTAATTTTGTCCCATCTTCTATCTCCACACAATTTTGATATGATTAGGCATGCTTATACCCTTATGGATCAATCAATGATGTTTTTAATAGAAAATGTGTATTTTTATTCCCTCCACCACTTGGTTTTTGGATAGAGTGAGATTTTTATCCTCCCCAGAGCATGGTAGGCATGTGTATCTAATTACACACTTAGTTTACAAATTCATATGGTTCTTGAGAAAAGTAAAATTTGTAATTTTGGATGCATGAGAGATGGAATTTTATAAACATTTATCGATTACAAAAGAATGGCATTCAAAAAATGTAATACACAAATTTTATCTAGTGTCAACTCACACATACACTAGATTGCACCATTTTATCTATACTTACTTGTTCACTTGTCACTATATAATCCTTCAAAAAATATAACTCATTATTAGATCTCTGATGGTTTTAATTTTCCACCTTTAATTCATTCACCTTTGAATCAAAATATTTTTACATGAAAACAAACCATAAGGAATTGAATTTTCATGAATTTTTATTCCTCTGGTATTTATTTGATGAAATCTATGTTGGCTTTCAATGGATGTAAAATTATTTTTTACTTACTATTAATCTATGCCAATATATCTAGATTCATATTTTGTGACATTATAATCCAAACTACACTCTAACACACCCTTGGGTTGTTTAGATTAAGATAAATCCACCTTTGAACTAGCGTGGAATCTAGCCTAGACACATCCAAAGGTTTGGGTCTTTGACTATCTTAAAAAATATAAAAGAAGGTGTAGGTCACCAAGAAAATAAAAAGGACCCAACCGAAAAAGATAATCGATAGTGAAACGATCCCCACACACTTTTGACTAGTACATGAACCAATCAATTTAAGCTAGACTAAAAACCATCATGGACTAATAGAGAAAGAGGCCTATGTCTCAAAAAAATGAAAAAAGAAAATCAAAACATTTAAATTTAAAAGCCAACAATTAAGGAAAATTCAAATTAAAATTGTCAATTTATATTTTGAAAATGTAATGGTTAAGTTTTTGAATGTAAAAAAAGGTGAAGAAAATTAACAAAGGAAAGGAATTTTCAAATAACTCGAAGCCACATTTAAAGCAAATTTTTACCATTCTTATGAAATCGACTAAGATAAATAAAATGAACATAAGAAAAATTTAGCCAATTTAAAATAGTTTGAAGTAGAAATGGATCAAAAAAGGGGATGAGTTATTTGAATAAAGTATCCCATTTTTTAATAACCTTATTAAGATCCAATCCATTTTTATAAAAGTGGCTAAGTTAAAATTAAAATAGGCATAAACACTTAACAATTCATATAGAACCAAAACAAAAATGGGTTGAATTTCCAAGAGAAAAACTATAAAATGATTTTATATAAGCTAGCTAATTTCTACAAGTGATTTCCACCTTATCCTTAAAAATGGGATCTTAAGATCCTTAAAAATGTGATTTTATATGACTGAAACCTTTCAATCAAAGACATATGCAAGTAATTTTCCTTAAAAAGTCTATATAAAAATCTTAGACAATGTTTTAACATGAAAAATCATTAAAATAAATTCATCAAGTCACTTGAAAGTTATCATATAGCAGATGGCTACTAGGAGAAGGGCTCAAATAGTCAAATCATTATAATCCCAAGGAATAAAGTTTAGGCAAGAAAAAGGATCCCTATTTTTGCTCATAATGTAATGTGTTGTGAGAGCAACACCACATGATAGTACATCCACCATAACATTATATTTTTATTTATTATAAACTATTTAAAAATAAAATTTAGACATTTTATTCACCTAATTTTCTATTATTCAAAAGATAATTATCATTTTAAATTTTTTGAGCCTACCATGATCAGTCTTTACTTAAAAGTGGTGATCCATCAGGCTTGACGACATACAGAATAACTAGATTAGCTTGAGCCTATTTTTCCCTTTAATTGGTGACTCTCAAATTCAAGTGTTCTACCTTTTTTTATGAGTATAACCCCCATGCCATATCCATATGCATCATATTCCACAACAAAATGCTTATAAAAATCATGAGTAGCAAATACTAGAAAGGTCCACAAATCCACTTTCAACAATTGAAATGCCTTGATATCTGTTGACCAAATTTTGCCCACAATGAAATTTTTTGGTCCCCTTCCTCTCTTGTTATTCATGCCAGTCACTTTCAAGTTGTTCAGGTTTAACATGTTTGGTTCATGGCCTGGTTGAAGTGCTTTGGTGGCTTTTGGTTCAAAGGGTTCATCGTTCAGTTCAAGCATCTCATTTCAATAGCGTTGAACCTTCGCATCGTTGAACCGTTGAACCAATTTTTGGTTCAACGGGTTAGGTTCAACGTACTTGGTTCAAGACATAAGTTCAATGGTTTTGGTTCAATGGAAGTTCATCGGCATTGGTTCATCGGTGCGCTTGGTTGAACCAATTGAACTGTTGAACCTTTTGGTTCAACGGGCATGGTTCAAGGGTATGCCCTTGGCCGAATGGCAGTCTTCAAAGTTCAATGCCCTAACGGAGGGTAGGCACTTCAAACCAAGGATTAGGTAGGTTCAATTCAAAGTTCAAAGTTCAAGGTTTAGAGTTCAATTTTGTTTGAATTTGACTAAGTCCTGAATTCCTTTAGACTTTTTGTCTGAAGGAATTCCTTCAAACAAAAAGTCTGAAGGAATTCGGGCGAAGCTTAAAACAAAAGCAAAGGGCTGGGAATAATTTTTGCAAACTTTTTGTTCGTGGGAAAATATCCACAGACAAAAGTCCATGGAAAACACATAGTCAAGGTGACCCAGGGAAATTAACTTGGGGAAATTGTCTGTGGATAATTTGTTTGCAAGAGTCTGGGAGGCAGTCCAAGCAACAAAGGGATCCGCCGAAGGACCCCGAAGGGCAGGTGCCCTTATGGGGGACTTTCAGCCCAATGAAAAAAGGAACATTTCAAAGGATGAAGGGTCACCTTCCCTTTGGGAAGGTACTGAAGGTAAATAATAAAGGAAGATGCTTGTGAAGAAATAAAGAAGGCTCGAAGCTAGCAAAGGACTTGATGATGTCCCGATGGATGTCAAGTTTGGCAGAATAGTATAGCCATTGGTTTTCAAAGTGGTGACATTTGGGAAGCCATCAAATTCAAGAGGGTGAAATATCTATTAGTGTTCAAAGCATGATGGCCACAGGGATGTCAAAGTTGATGAAATGAAATGGCCATTTGCTTTCAAGTGAAAGAGTGTTAACCAGGAGCCCAGAAATGCAGCGACCCGCTTAATTGTTTACCCCAAGGGGCTGAAGGAGCCAGATGAGACAAAATTGAGAAAAGACAAGGAGACAAGCATGGAATGAGTAAGCAGTTAGTCCAAGTAGTGCCATTTGAGAAGTGACTCTATTAGGTGAAACAGTTCCTATGAATTGATCAAGAAAGGATGCAAATAGCTAGTAAAGCAACCGGTTTTCTCCATTTTACATTTAATGGGTGGACAAACCGTGTATCTAACCTGGGAAAATTAGATTTCAAGCAGATAAAAGGGTAGTTCATTAATGTTTTGAATGACTTGTTCTTCCTGATGAGAGAGCATGTATGCCACTTGTAAACAAGGAGCGCCAAATGAGCCTCCTTGATTTTGCATATATATTGTGAACTTATCATTTCTAAAGAGAGCTTCCACAATTTTACAAGGTGCAGCCCTACTAAAATTTCTACCTAAATCTATAAGCACAGATTTTACCTCTTCTTGGATAGATATTTTGTGTGTGTCCTAAGTGTTAATCAGTGTTTAGTCATTGTCTTTTGATGCTCTCACAGGTTCAACACCAACATACCAGTTATCTACAAGGCACAATCTATAGCTGCCAAGAGAAGAGTTCTATTTGGAGTGAAAAAATAGAAGATATTATTTATAGAGTGTCTCTCACAACACCTTTGGTGAGCCTCTATTCTTTTGTATTTTCATTTAAACCTCCCTGTTAAGTTTGCAGACTATTTCTTTTGCTAAGTGTGAAGTGTATGTTTGTTATTTTGTCTAATTTTGAGAGTGGATGTGAAAAGGTCATTTCATTTTGGTGTATCACCTCCTTAGAGTAGTTTGTTTTCCTACATCTTCCTCCCTTTTCACCCCCCCATTATATATCTACCTATATATATGTGTTTTGCACTTGCTAAAACAAACATGATGCATCAAAGGGAGCTAGCCCTTATCTAGAGACTCTCTCCTCCAGATTTGCCATTCCCACAGGTGACAAGGGAGTTTCCATGTTGTGAGGAGAAGGCAAGAGTTTGACTTCCTGCCAAAGGGTGCATTTTTTTATGTCAATAGTTTTGGAACACTCGATGGGACCCATAGTTTGACAACTCAGTAAAGTTCAAGATTGATGCTGGTATTGATATAGCCAATTCAAAAAGTTTCTAGCATCTGGTGACTCCACTGGTAAGAGCTTTAGTTTTCAATTAAGACTAGTTTCTTAACTTTCTATGCCTAAAGTCACCACAAGGTCTACTTTAAGAGGGGTTCCTTTCAATTTTGTTGAGTTAGCTTTAAACTCTGCTAAAAGACTATGATTTGAGAGGACTCATCCTTATCCAACAAACAATCCTCCTAAACCTGTTGTAAGGGTCACAGTCATAGCAGAACCCTAGTTATAGCCAATCCCAGCCATGGCATTGCCTTTTACAACTTTTCATGGTGAGAGCCCCTTGAATCTCCCATGCTATGATCCAATTCTAGGAACAACTCTAAAAAATGTACCTTCTTTCGATGGAGTGGGACCTATCATAGCTATCAAGCATATTAGGAATATTTCCAAGCTCTACAACATTCATAATGTAACATAAGAAAATATTGCCATCAGATTGATGGTACTGTCTCTCAAAGGCAAGGCTCTTGACTGGTACGGGAACTTGCATGTGAATTCAATACATTCTTGCAATGAATTGGGCACTCAGTTGATAGATTGTTTTGGGGAAAAAAGTAATGGCCTCTCACTTTGTGAGCAGTTGACAACCATAAAAAGAGCTTCGCACGAGTATATGCAGGACTTCAATACGCAATTCCAAAAGACTTGGGTTAGAATTCCCATCCTGGTAAGACCGACTCCCAGCTATGATTTCATGTACTATTTAATGGCTTTAAATAGTGATATTGTTGTGATGATCCAATCTATGGGAGGATATATATACTGCTAGCTACCTATGACATTGCCATAGCATCTAAAAATTACTTGGTTCAGGCTGGGAAAATTACCCCTAGGCCTCACATGACACTTTTCCCAAAAATGCTGCCCCTAATTTTGACTGTTCCTTCTGACTGTTCCTCCCATAATTGCTACCTTGCCTATCATTGAGAAACTAGCTATTATTCCATCCAATGAATTAAATGAAGTTAAGAGCCTATTGCAGAACATGTCAAATGAACTTGTAGCTCTCAAAAGGTAGCAAGCTCAAAGCAACAAGCCAAACTAGGGATATCAACATTATGGTCAAGCCCCTAGACCCCATTTTCAAGTTTATAATCAAGGACAAGGTCAGCTCACTTAGACCAAGCCTTTTCAAAATTACAATTTAGGCCCCCTTTCATCATCTAAAGTCATGGTGCTAGTTTAGAATAATTTAGTACAAGAGCAGCCAAGCTGTTCGACCATGGGATATGGTCAAGAACAAGTTCTTTACACAAATGAGATGATGAATTATTTTCAAAATATAGACAATCAGACAGCCACTCAATCTCAAGTCTTTGAGCCTTCAACATAACCCATCACGAGTAAAAATCAGGCCCAGCCTGATTCTACTCTCATGAATCACATGAAAGGGGAATTTTATTTAATTAATTATGTGGGCACTATAGGCAATCAGGCTAACTATGTTGAAGCCAATACAAGGTTTAAGAGAAGAGCAATGATAGAATTCTAGGCTACCACTCAAGTGGTAGCAATTCCTTCTCTGTCACACTCAAATTTGAAGGCCCCAAACTTCAGGCAGCCTTTTGTGCCTTCATTCCCTCAGCCTACAACTCATATTGAAATTACCCCCAAATAAAACTTGAAGGGAGGCAGTCCTCAGGCCAATATAGTGGACCAGATGAAGAAGCTGCATATGAACATCTCTTTATGGAATTCTTTGTCTCTTCCAAGATAGAAGGACGTATTGAAGAAGGAGTTGCATGAGCTGAATCAACAAGTTGTCTCAGCAAACACTGACAATGTCTTACTGATGAATGGACAACCTTCCACTTCAGGTCAGGAAAAGAAAGAAGAGAAAACTCCCCCTTTCTATGTATCCTTGGTCATAGGGGATTTCTTGGTACACAACTGTATAATTGATAGTGGGGCTAGTACCTCAGTGATGCCTAAGTGTACTGTTGACAAGATGGGATTGAAGTATAAAGACATGAGCAAAGGAGTCCTATAGCTAGATGGGATGCTTGCAAAAATAGTTGGAATTTTGAAGGGTTTAGGCTTGACGTTGCATTCTTGCCCAACCTTCTCAATTCCCCATGATATAGTGGTAGCGGATGTTCCTCTGTATTTCACAATTTGCTTGTCCAGGGACTTCACATCAAAGATAGGTTGCTATCTAGCAATAAATTGGTCATATCTAGTTTTTAAAACCAAGTATGGAACCAGGGTAAAAATTGAATCTAAGCCACTCTACAATAACCATCTAGAACCATACTTGCCCAAGGTAGCCAATGTCAGTTACACCATTATTGACCTAGAAGAGTCCCATTCAGACCAATCTCCGTCCTTTGCTCTTGAAGGAGTCACAGACCTACTCTTGGATGAGTGGGGAAATGATAACTTCAAACATGATCCTTATAAGTTTATAGAGGAGGTAGATCTTGGAGTCTATTATATGCACGAAGAGGGCACCTTCATGCCAAATTTAATGAAGGCCAGCTAGGAGAACCTTGGCCTATGGCAGCTATACTTTGATAGTTCCAAGAGTAAGTTGGGAGTTAGTGGTGAGGTGATGTTAGTCTCCCCTTCAAAGGAAAGGTAATTTTTAGCTTTCCATTTCCAATTCTCTTACACAAGTAATGTGGCAGAGTATGAGTCTCTGATCTAAGGGCTAGAATGGGCAAGAAAAAGAGGGATCAAAGAGTTACAAGTGTTGGGAGATAGCGAGCTGGTTGTAAATCAGGTGAAGGGCCAGAATCTAACCAAGAATTTCATGCTAAAGTCCTACAAGCATAGAGTCTAGAATTTGCTGGAAGATTTCCTTACTTTTAACATTGCCTCCATTCCCTTAGAATAGAATAGACAAGTAGATAGGCTAGCAAAAATTGGTGCTTAGTTTGATGTTTCAAAGGAAATAAGTCAAGACTGTGGTTTGTACCATTTGAAAGTGGTATTTTGGCCCTTTGTCCCAAACAACATTATAAATTGGCAAGTTTTTGAAAGTGACCAGCAAATAGCTCACTTCCTACAGGAGGAAGCTAAGTTCACAACATAGAATCAGGCAAAATTGCAGCAACAATATGGCAATTAGATTGTTTAATTGAAGAACAATAAGCTCCTGAAAGGTCTTGTCATGCTTGAAAGCATATTCAACAGAGATGACCAATTGAGAAATGACAGTATGCATCACAACCAAAGAGGAGAATTATGAAAAGGTTGAGATCTTCAAGGACAAGCTGCTTGCACTTGGAAAAGTCTACACATCTAAAGAAAGGTGAGCTTTCATTCTACTGTGTTAGGAGTTCTCTGATGTCTTTTCTTGGGATTACAGTGACTTGAAGAGCTTTAACCCAAGACTCACCCAACAAACCATTTAATTGGAAGAAGGCACTAGGCCAGTCACACATAAGTAGAGGCCTATCAATCCAATAATTGAGCCCCTCATGCAAAGGGAATTAGCCAAATTGATTGAGTCTAGAATTATATTTCCAATCAAACATTCCTCATGGCTGGCCAACCTTGTTCCTGTTAGAAAGAGGAATGGGGATATCATGCTATGTGTCAACTTCAGAGACCTTAATAAAGTCTCTTTAAAATACCATTATCCCCTCTTGAGTATGGAGTGAATCCTTCAAAAGGTAATAGGTAGCAAGTGGTTCTCCCTCTTAGATGGTTATTCAGGGTATAATCAGATTCTAGTGCAAGGCTGTGATCAACACAAAACAACCTTCACTACTAAATGAGGAATGTTTTCCTACAAGAAGATGCCATTTGGGCTATCTAATGTTGGTGCCATGTTTCAGCGAGCCATGGACATGGCTTTCAGAGGCTTGATAAAAATCAACATGCTGGTCTACCTTGATGATGTGACGGTATTCTCCAAGGAAGTGAGCCAACACATAGAGCACCTCAAACAAATTTTTGAGAGGTTTAGAGAGTTTGGCATCTCTCTTAATCCAAAGAAGTGCATGTTTGTTGTTCATGAGGGGAAACTCTTGGGCCATATCGTGTCCAAGGAGGGCTTATCCATTGACCCTGAGAGAGTTCGCTCTATCATGGAGATGTCCCTACCAAAACACAAGAAAGGCTTGTAGAGTTTCTTTGGTAGGATTAACTTCATTCGGAGGTTCCTTTCAAATTTCGCTAAGATAGTCAAGCCCCTGATCTCTATGCTGAGGAAGGGTGAGGAATTCAAGTGGATAACCCAAAGAAAAGATAGATTCAAAGCCATCAAGCAGGCCATAACTTGGGCTCCCACCTTGATCAACCCTGACTTCAACAAACACATCAATCTCTACACTTTTAGCAATGAAGAGGTGATATTCACCATGCTTACCCAAGCAAACGGTGATGACCTTGAATAGCCACTTGCTTTTTTTAGCCAAGGGTTAGAGGATTTCAAAGTTAGGTACATGTATGTAGAGAAGCAAGTCCTGGTAGTAATACGAAGCCTAAAGAAATTCAAGCATTTGTTGTCTAATAGCAAGATTCACCTCATGGTCCCACATCCTGGCGTCAAGGATTTCTTGACCAATAAGGACCTGAATGAAAAAAGGGTGGGGTGGATCACCAAAGTGATGGAGTATGATGTAGACATCAAGATCACCAAGCTGGTGAGGGGAAGAGGCCTATGTGAATAGCTGGCTATAGACTTCAAGTAGAAAAGGGAAGATAGCCTAATAATTCATGATGCAACCACTGTAGAGGAACCAACTATCATAAAGGATTAAACACTGGACATGAGGTATTTACTTCTCACTGGTGAGTGTCCATAGGGTCTTGATAGGACTGGAAGAAGGTACTTTAAACTTTAGTCTCTCCCTTATGTCTTGGTTGATGAAGTATTGTTTAGGAAGGATCTCTCTGGGGTCCTTTTAAGATGCATTGACCCAAACCAGGCTGATAAGGTATTGGTTGAGTTCCATGATGGGCCAGCAGGTGGTCATTTCATTCCTAGAGCTACTGCAGTAAGGATAATGAGAGTTGGCTATTTTTGGCTGACTCTTTTCAAGGACACCCATGCCTAGGTAAGAAAGTTCCAAAAGTGTGCACTTTTTGATGGAAAGCAATGGTTGGCTACCATGCCTCTACAGCCTATTCAGGTGGAACAACCATTCATGCAATGGGGCCTAGATTTCATAGGGATGATCAGTCCTCCCTCCAGTGCTAGACACAAGTGGGTCTTGACTACTACAGATTATTCCACAAGGTGGGTGGAGGCTATTGTTCTGAAAGAGGCAAATGAGAGCATAGTCCTGGAGTTTTATGAAGACCTGGTAACAAGATTTGGGGTCCTAGGCACCATAATCTCAGATAATGCTTTGGCTTTTCTAGGGACCAAAACTAGTGAATGGGTGCTAAGGTATGGAATATACCTTAGCACTTCATCAAATTATTACCCGTAGGGGAATGGGCTGGCTGAGTCCACAAATAAAAAATTGATCAAGATCATAAATAAGACCATGGAAGAAAATTAGAGGACTTGGCATGCCAAGCTAAAGATTGCTCTATGGGCTGATCGAATCACTCTAAAGAGAGCAATCAGAAACTCTCCATATATGCGCGTATATGTAAGGAAAGCTAGGCTTCCCATCTCACTTGAATTGCCAACATTGGATCTTGCCCACTAGCTACAGTTAGAAGAAGGAACCAGTATGGAGGTCATGCTATGTGAGCTAATGGAACTCCAAGAGGTAAGGGACCGGGCTATGGCTTCTATGACCAGTCACCAATAGCAAGTAAAAAGACACTTCGACAAGATATCTTCATCAAAATATTTCTTTGAAGGAGACATTGTCTTGAAGTGGGATGAAGATCGGGCCAAGCCTAGAAAGCATGCAAAATTTGATGCCTTATGGAGTGGTCCTTACATAATTACTCAGTGCAAGCAGCATAATGCATTCTAACTCTCTAAGTTAGATGGTGAGGAACTATGTATCCCAGTTAATGGGATACATCTGAAGCATTGCCACTGAGTCTCTTTTCAGATGTACATACTTTCCCTTGTTTTCTTTCCTATTTTCCCTATGTGCTACTACACAAGTGATTTTTTTAGTCTTGTGTGTATTTCTATTTTCTTAGAGGTAGATCTACGTGATTGGTTCTAAATTTATTGGGGCTGATGCCAATTTTAAGGTTACAATTCGACTTTGTGCCCAATGGATTGTTAAGGCAACTAGTCTATAACATAGCAGACATGCTTCCCCTGGGAGTCACCAATTTGTTGACCAAATTTTGCCCATAGGCAAATTTTTTTGGTCCCCTTCCTCCCTTGTTATTCATGCCAATCACTTGTAGGTTGTTCAAGTTCAATATGTTTGGTTCATGGCTTGGTTCAAGTGCTTTGGCGGCTTTTGGCTCAAAGGGTTCATCATTAGGTTCAAGCATCTCATTTGAATAGTGTTGAACCTTCGTATCATTAAACTGTTGAACCAATTTTTGGTTCAACAGGCTAGGTTCAATGTACTTGGTTCAAGGCATAAGTTCAATGGAAGTTCATCAGCATTGGTTCATTGGCACACTTGGTTGAAGCAATTGAACCATTGAACCTTTTAGTTCAATGGGCTTGGTTCAAGGGTATGCCCTTGGCTAAAGGGAAGTCTTCAAAGTTCAATGCCCTAGTAGAGGGTAGGCACTTCAAACAAAGGATCAGGTAGGTTTAGTTCAAAGTTCAATGTTCAAGGTTCATAGTTCAATTTTGTTTGAATTTGACTAAGTCCTGAATTCCTTCAGACTTTTTGTCAGAAGGAATTCCTTCAGACAAATTTTTTGAAGGAATTCAAGCAGAGCTTAAAATAAAAGCAAAGGGCTGAGAACAATTTCTATAGATAAAAGTCTGTAGAAAACACACAGTCAAGGTGACCTAGGGAAATTAACATGGGGAAATTGTCCGTGGACAATTTATTCGTAGGAGCCCGGGAGGCAGTCTAAGCAACAAAGGGATCTGCTAAAGGACCCTAAAGGGTAGGTGCCCTTGTGGGGGACTTTCGACCCAAAGACAAATTTAACATTTTGAAGGACAAAGGGTCACCTTCCCTTTGGGAAGGTGCCAAAGGGAAATAAAAAAGGAAGATGCCTGCGAAGAAATAAAGAAGGCCCGAACCAAGCAAAGGACTCGATGATGTCCGGGTGGATGTCAAGTTTGGCAAAATAGTATATCCATTGGTTTTCAAAGCAGTGATATTTGGGAAGTTGTCAAATTCAATAGGGTGAAATATTTGTTGGTATTCAAAGCATGACGGCCACAGGGATGTCAAAGTTGACAAAATTAAATGGCCATTTGCTTTCAAGTGAAAGAGTGTTAATCAGGAGCCTATAAATGTAGTGACCCATTTAAATGTTTGCCCCAAGGGACCAAAGGAGCCAGATGAGACAAAATTGAGAAAAGACAAGGAGACAAGCATGGAATGAGTAATCAGTTAGTCTAAGTGGCACCATTTGAGAAGTGACTCTAGCAAGTGAAACAATTCCTGTGAATTGATTAAGAAAGGGTGCAAACAGCTAGTAAAGCAGTCAGTTTTCTCCATTTTACATTTAATGGGTGGACAAACCATGTATCTGACCTGGGAAAAGCATATTTTGAGTAGACAAAAGGGTAGTTCATTAATGTTTTAAACAACTTGTTCTTCCTAATGAGAGAGCACATATGCCACTTGTAAACAAGGAGTGCCAAATGAGCCTCCTTGCTTTTCCATTTATATTGTGAACTTGTCATTTGTAAAGAGAGCTTCCACAATTTTACAAGGCACAACCCTGCTAAACTTTCTACCTAAATCTATAAGTACAAATTTTACCTCTTCTTAGATAGATATTCTATGTGTGTCCTGAGTGTTAATCAGTGTTTAGTCATTGTCTTTTGATGCTCTCACATGTTCAACACCAACACACCAGTTATCTACAGGGCACAATCTATAGCTGACAGGAGAAGAGTTCTATTTGGGGTGCAAAAATAGAAGGGATTATTTATAGAGTGCCTCTCACATCACCTTTGGTGAACCTCTATTTTTTTGTATTTTCATTTAAACCTCCCTGTTAAGTTTGCAAACTGTTTGTTTTGCTAAGTGTGAAGTGTATGTTTATTGTTTTGTCTAATTTTGAGAGTGGATGTGAGAAGGTCATTTCATTTTTGTGTATCACCTCCTTAGAGTAGTTTTTTTTCCTGCATCTTCCTCCCTTTTCACCCCCCCCATTATATATCTACCTGTGTGTGTGTGTGTGTGTGTGTGTGTGTGTGTGTGTGTGTGTGTGTGTGTGTGTGTGTGTGTGTGTGTGTGTGTGTGTTTTGCACTTGCTGAAACAAACATGATGCATCAAAGGGAGCTAGCCCTTATCTAGAGACTCTCTCCTCCAGCTTCGCCAATCCCATAGGTGAGAGGGGAGTTTCCATGTTGCGAGGAGAAGGCAGGAGTTTGACTTCCTGCCAAAGGGTGCATTTTTTTGCATCAAAAATATAAATATCATTCCAATATAAATATTATTTTGTTTAATTAATATTTGATTATGTATATGATGTTACCATAATTTTTGACAAACCTGGGGTAGTAACCAATTAGCCCGAGAAATCCTTGGAGGTTATTTAGGGTCGTAGTAACCTATAACTCCATCATCACTTGGATATTTTTAAGATCAAGTTTCACTCCTTCATGTGAAATATTATGACCCAAATACTCCACCTCTTAAACATAAAAATATCATTTGGAAGGTTTGGATTAAATTTTAAGCTGTTACAAAACTGAGAGTACATATTTCACATGCTTCAAATGGTATTCCCAATTTTTAATATAAATGAGGATGTCATAAAAATCATAAATATAAAATTTATCAAAAATTGTCTAAAAATATTATTCATCAAACTCTAAAATTTAGGTGGTATGTTTGTGAGGCCAAAAGGTATTACCATAAATTCATAATGTCCTTCATGAGTTCTAAAAGTTTTTTTTGGTATGTCTTATTCACAAATTTGAATTTGATGATATCCATAATGAAGATGTAACTTGGTAAAATAAATAACATCATGAAATTCATCTATTGAATCATAAATTACCATAATAATAAACTTATCTTTTATGGTGTACTTGTTGAGTTCTATGCAGTAGGGGCACATCCTCTAAGTGTCATCCTTCTTCTACACCATGACCACCAAGTAGGGGTATTCAATTTGGTTGTGTCAAATAATTCTTTCCTCCAAAATGTCTTGTACCATATTTTAAATTTAACTCTTCTAGGAATATAGATACCTATTAAGTCTTATGCTGGGTGGTTTACTTTCAATCAGTAGTACAATTGAATGATCATGCACTCAACTTAGTGGGAGTTCTTTTGGCATGTCACCAAAAACAATAGAATGGTGATCCAAAGCCATTTGTGAATCATGATTGGTATAGTCCTTGGTCATTTTAAACTCTATGTAAAATAAATGTGCCAAAAATCCTTCAATAATTTTCTAAGAATCTTCATCATTTGATAGGAAGTAACCATTTGTGGATATTTAACTAGTAATCTATACACTTCAATTATCTTTTTTTCTAAATGGAAGTACATGAATAGTTCCTAAAAATTAATCTCAATAGTTCCCAAAGTAGTGATACATTTCATTCCTAGAATAATGTCATACCATCCCATCACAATAGAAAACATAAGAGAATCTATCAAGTGGTTTCCCATAGCAAGTTTAATACTATGGCATGTTCTAGAATAGTTGATAGTATCACCATCTCCAATCGTGACATAAATTTTTTGACCTGCTTAATTAAATTTGTTAAATAAATAGAAAACTAACTATTGAGGAAGTTGTGCATAATCCCAAAGTCAATCAAAAAAATCACCTTCTAGTTCTTGAGAAATCACAACACCTTAAGAATTTAAGGAATAATAATCCTTGAAAGTGCATGACATGAAATAGTAAATTGAGAATATTCATATTCATCCTTGGGTTTGTCCAAACTTGCACCTGAGGCCTCATAACAATCCTCATCCTCATTGACACCCTAAATGTAAAGTAACTTAATTTTATCAAAATGATATCCTTTGATCCATTTTCTATCATAGCCAAAACATAAACCTTTTACATGTTTTCCTCAATTTATTGAGATGTCAGTCCTATAGGTTGAGGAACCAATGGTGCTGGGAAAGTTCATTTAAAATCATTAGTGAAAGTTATTTATTTTATTATCTCTTTTTCCTCTACCATTGTTACCCTAGGATGGATTTAGATATTGAACTAGGACTAAACATGCAAACCTCGAATTTGATGCTTTATTTGAGGCCACCTAAAAAAATGTTAGTTAGATTTTCCTCAATGATGTCTACCACATGTAAAGAGAGATAATTTAATTCATGTATATAATATTTTATAGTCCCTATTTGGCATAGTTTGGCTAGCTCATTAAATTAGTTTATTAAGATAGTATTTTAATAGTGGAGCTATAACTCCTTAGAAAATATTAACCAAGAAAATGGGAAACCCTTATTTTTAGTTTTGAGCATGCAACCATTGATACCAAATGAACTACTTAGGTTACATAAACATAGAGGTCATGACCACTATTTATGAACATGGATTAAAATTTAGATCAAATAAATTTTAAATTTGAAATATCCACATGAGTGGATCATTACCATCAAACTTGTGCGAGTCCAATTTTGGCAACATCAACTTTGGACGTAGATTAGTATTGTGATTTTTTGGAGGAGAACCAAACTAGAGTGGTGGATGTTAATTTTGTAAAACTTTAGATATAAATTTAGACAATCGCCAAGTTATTTATTGTAATTGATCCCAAAATCTATTTAGGTCCCATCTCATTCCCTGATGTCCCTTTTAATTGCATTAAGATAATCTATCTACACCATGCCATGTCATTATGACTAAAATTTTAAACCACCTCTGATATACATGAATAAAAACATATAAACTTCATCTGGTCCTTATTATTTTTTTATGGGTTTATTTACCTTTCCTGTGTCTACACATTTTAAGA
>JARHVA010006624.1:0-42500 GCA_037957365.1 Torreya grandis | reverse complement strand
TTCTTTTGTTATAAATATCAAATATTAGAATTCTAAACAAATTATTAAAACATGACATCAATTTAATACTTATAGTGTTAAGCCTTCTTATAATAGAATAGGATTTTTAGTCAAATGTTAAGATAATCATAATAAAACATTCACACAAGACCATTCCTAGGAAATATCGATACACACGATATTTTAGTCTTTTACTTTGCACATGAGCATGGTCACAAAATGATATTAGTGCACAAGTTATGATAGACAAATACATAAATTGTAACCTAAAAAGACACTAAAATATGCAATCACTTCTTAATCACTACACATAAAGATTATATAAATATGAAACACAATCCATGAAAGTATGAAATATTGAAATAAACATAAAAAAATAATAATAAAATCATATCAAGATGTGTACAGGGTTTTAGTATCATCATCTCATTCCCCAACATCTCAATTTATTCCATCCTCTCTAATGATACTCTCCCTCCATCATAGTCTAGAGGGTGTACTCTATCATGTATCCACCTTAGTAAAACAAATGGTACATAGCCCAAATCAAGAGATAGTCCATGATAAACTACTATAAATAAACAAGACTAAATAATCATGATCATAATGTACAATAACATGTGTAAAACTAACTAAAAATTTAATGATCATGAAGGTAAATAATATATAAATGTCCATAAATTAGCATATGTAAATACATATTATTAAAATAGTAAATCAACCAATCATTAACCATAAAATCCATAAATTAATAGATTAACAAATCTAGAGGAAAATTAGGATGTGAAATCCTTACCCCTAAAGCTAATCATCTCCTTGATGACACTTAGTTCAATAATAGCTCTAAAATAAAATATTATTTAGAAACAAATAAAAATAGTTTCTAATAAAATACTAAGAAAAAAATGTGGAAATAACCTATGAAACTCTTCATAGTCTTCCCAAGTGGCACTATCTTTAGAATATTAGTCCCACTAGACCTTAGACTATGACACTTCTATGTTATGCAAACTAATTTTGAATCTCAATTATTCTAACTAGTTCTACTAAGACCACCTCAGAATCTAGAAACTATAAAACATTCTAATGTAATACATGGGAAGGATCAACAACATACTTTTTAAGATAGGACACATGAAAAACATTATGCATAAGTGCTAAAGCTGGTGGAAAAATAATCTTATATGCCATAGTATTGATCACTTTTAAGACCTCGAAGGGTCCCACATATCTAGGAGACAACTTAGTTGATTTTCCAAATCTAATCAAGATCTTTTATGGTTTAACCAATGGAAATACTTTATCTCTCACTTAAAATTGCCTTGTTCTTTTTAGATCAATATAGCTTTTATGCCTATCATTAGCTTTAGCCATCCTTTGCCTTATCAACTTAACTTTCTCTTCCATTTCCAAATCATATCAGGACCAAATACCACTCTATCTTCTAGCTTGTCCCAATTGATCGATATTCTTCACCTTCTCCATATAATGCCTTAAATGAAACCATTTTTAGAGATGACTGGTATGAATTGTTGTAGGCAAACTCAGCCAATAGAAGATACTCTTACCATTTGTATTGTTATTCAATGAAATACATTATAAGAAGATCTTTTAAAACTTGATTTACCCTCTTTGTTTGATCATATGTTTATGGATGGTAGGCTATACTAATCTTCAGATTTGTACCCAAAATAGAATTGAGAGTTAACTAAAATCTAGAACACATCCTTGGGTCCCTATCTAAAATTATCTTTTTTGAAAACCCATTCAATCTATACACTTAATTTATGAACCTCTTCACAATAAAAAGTGCATCATTTTATAAATTACTAGGAATGAAGTCGGATACCTTGGTGAGTTTACAAAAAACCACCAAAATCATGGCATGTCAGTTTTGAGACATCAGCAAAACTTGGACAAAGTCCATGCTAATGAATTTCCACTTGTATTCTAGTATGGAATGTGGGTATAATAACCCATCAGGATTCAAATGCTCAACATTAGCTCACTGACATTCTAAGCATTGAGAAACAAAATATGTTACATCTTTATTAATTCTAATCTAAAAGTATGATGTCCTTATCTCTACTAAAAGCTTATTCACACCTTGAAAACCTAAATAAGGATAATTAAGTTTCTTATTTTATAACTACACTCCTCAAACTTTCCTGATCTAGTATATAAATCCTTCCTTTGTACCTTATCAAACCATCACTTTCAAACCTGAATCCATCAAATTAAGGATCTTGATCATTTTAAGATAATTATTTATTTACCTACTCATAAAATTCATCTCTTGGAGATATGTTAGTTACCTAATCATGAAAGGTACTCCTAATGTTAGCCAAAGGTGTTATATACCTTATGCAACTAAGGGCATTTACAACTTTATTGTACTTACCCTTTATGTAGTTAATGTCAAAATCATATTATGACAAGAATTTTAACCATCATCTCTGGCATGTATTCAGGTTAGTTTGGGTGAAGATATACTTGAGCCCCAAGTTGTTAGTCTTGAGCTCAAATGGTTTACCCAATAAATAATGCCTTCAAACTTCTAAGGTATGTACTATTGTTGCTAATTCTAGATCATGTGGGGCATAATCTACCTCATATAGATTCAACTTATTAGACTCATAAACTACAATGGAACCTTATTACATAAGAAATCCTCCAAGACCATATCCTAAAGCATCAACTATAACCAATAATTGGCCATTTGGATCATGAACTCTTATCACTAGTGTTGAGGTAAGCTTCATTTTCAGATCTTGAAAATCTTCCTCATACTTATCTGACCACACAAAACTCTATTTTTCCTTCTAAAAAGAGGTAAGAGGGTTATCTATCCTTGAAAATTTTGGAACAAATTTTATGTAGTATCCTTCCAAACCCATAAAACTCCTCACCTCATGAACAATTTTGGGTGCCAAATACTCCATAATGGTTTATCTTTGAAATATCCACTTGAATTCCTTATGTATATATAATGTGCTGAAGGTATTGTACATTTTTTATAAAATAAGGCACACTTGGATAGCTTCACAAAAATCTTGTGTTTCCACAATCATTGTGTTGATGCACTTATCATGTTCCCTATGTCACTAAGGAACAAGGGGAAAGTTAAAAACTCAATTTTAAGTCCTAGAATGACTTGGGGCTTGAGTTGTTTATAAAAATATTGATGGGAATAATATAAATAGCAGAGATATGGTCACCACTATGACAGCCTACAAGCAGACCCTACTATAGGGATAATAGATGTTTATGCAGTGATACTTTTATTACTAATCTTTATGAATTATCTTAATATTTGTCAATTATTTCCCAAAATACAAAAAAATAGTGGATATTTATAGTATGATCTAAGATAGAGTGATTCATGGGTAGATCTATGAGTGAGGAGGGTAGGGCAAAAAATAAGATTTGTTTAATATGGCTAAAGATACCAATATTTCTCGCATCTGAGGAAAAACATATAAAAACTAGAATCTACCAACCCTAGTGTAATGCTCAAAGTTAAAAAAATGTAGTTAAATATTCAAAATAAATTAATGTACATATTTAACAACATACTCTACATAAAATTTCTCACCCATAGTAAATTACATAGCACATTCAATTATAAATGAGAAGGAAATAAAACAAACATACTATTAAATTGTCCAGCCTATCTTTAAGATCAAACTAAAATATGCATACATGAAATGTAATTACCAAACTAAATTGAATAAAAGGACTATCAAACATCTAAATCATGAGAATTCAAAAATTACAAAACACAGAAAATAATACTACAGACAGACTGTCAAAATTTTTGGCTTACAATAATTATTTTCTACTTTACAAATGAGGGAAGCATCCGTATTTATAGGCTTCAAAATTTCTAAGACATGTTCGAGTGGGCCCACAAAGGCACCCAATATATAACTAAGTGGCTTAAACTAATATATTATAATGGAATATTCCTAATTTAAAATTACAAGACAACTAAATATTCCTTATGATCCAAGGGGCGTTTACTAGCTTGTTATTGTTGCTTTTGCTACCTCTACTTCTTCTTTGGTAAATACCTCTACATAGGCCTAGTAATATTGGTTAATTTGAGAAATTTCTAAGATCACGGGCCTAAATTGAGAATGAAAATAGAAAATAGAACAAATGCTTAGGGATTCAAATGCAAATGTACGTAGCAATAGTTGAGTTGGGTAGCCTTTTATAGATTTCTTTAATTAATTCAAAGTTTGATGGTGATTCTACTTTATGCCATATTAATGGTGAGCTCATCACCTTTGTATTTGAAACACTCTAACTATTGATTTTGGCATTTAATTACTTTTAAAATTCAAATTTAGCACTTATTTGCTTTCAATTCACCATCAATTTTAGATTTAAAGATAAATATTTATACCTTCTAATATGTATCATGCCACCTTAGATCCAGCTCAACATTCTCAAGGATTAAGATGACTAAGCTACTTAGTTGGCTCAAATATGGACATGTGGCATGTTCTAATTGCTCTCAAGTTACTGAAATGTAGCTTAGCATGATGAGTCCTTTATATTATGCCATGTGGCATCCCTCTATTATTGACAAGCTCCCAAGAGGGGCCCTTTAATAATGATTAGTTATGGGAGTACCATGTGTCAATATTAGAATTAATAAGAGATTTTAATTGGCTAGGTGTCTCTCTAAAAGGCAATTGTGGATATGATTTGATAGGTGTTACCCTTGAAAGACTCTAGATAGTTGTTGATGCCTTTGTGTTAATCATGGAACTTGGATGCTTCCATGCATTACTCTTAGAAGCAATCTTGTAGATCTCAGAATGCAACTTTATAAGAATGGAATTTGGTATCATCACGTAATTATAAGCTAGACATGTGTTGATTTAGAGGCAATTCTATTGATCTCAGGTTTCAGATTCATGGGAAAGACACACAACATCATCTCACGGGTCTAGTGGGGAAACACATCACTTCAACAGGGTTTCAAAGGTGTGCTAGTGGATTTTTAGATATGAATAATATGCTTATAATAAGTGTCATCATCATATGGGTCCATGAGGGACATGCATCATTCTCATGGGCTCTTCTTTATTCTTCTACTACTTGTCACTCTTGGAAGGGGCCTTGGGTAGATGTATACCATTTAGCCTTGATTGGATGGCTCAGATCCATCCACATGTTCATCTTAAATATTTCACAAGATTTCGATTAGATGTAATGCAGCTTTTACATGTGTCATCCTTGAATGAATTTGAAAGGAACACATGAAATTTTTGAATACTATTCAAGTTTGGATGGTCATGATTGAAACACATGGAAACATCTTGTAGGCTTCAATATTATATTAGGATGCATGACAACTCAAATTGAATGGTATTGCTCATAGAAACTAGGATCTTGACATGTATCGTATGGATTTGAATTACAATAGCTAACTCCCTTTTTAGCTTTTAGGATGATGCCACATGGCTCACAAGTTTTATAGATTTATTCCAAATGTCTTGTGTAGGGTGATGAATTATTTATATGTCACGAAGGTTGGTGAGGTGGATACCTATCCTCTTTAGGTTGTAGTCTTTAATTTGGCATCCTAAAAGGCATCATAAACTATTATTTTAATTTTGACATCCTATGAAGCCAAGTGATAATTTGAGTTAGACTTCTAAAAATGTCAAATGCCCATCACTAGTAAATTAAACAATTCTAAATCAAAACTATGTAAGTAAATGATTTAAACAAAGTGTAAGGTTAGTCTAGTAAGATTCCATGAGGCTTATGGATCTCATGCCAATTGGAAAACCAAGTAGAATATTCTTAGCGAAGTCTTATCTACACATTTTTGAAACATTCATGGTTAATTATTTTAAATGGAAACTTGAAGAAATCATGCAATAATTTGAATACTTCTAAATACTACTATGTATTTCAAGATGAATAATTAACTAGAAATTGCTAGGAAGTATTAAACAAATTTTCTATGTTATTGACTCTTTTAGAAAGCTTGACATCTTAGGCATGTTGAAAAATTAAACAAAGAGGGTCCCAATTTTGGGAATGTGGGGTAGTTGAGCATCAAAAAATGGAAACCTTTATGGGGAAACATTGTAAAATGTTAGAGTCCAGATCTTCTATTCAATGATGAATAAAAAATCAGTCATCTCACTATGATTTTTAGTCGATATCAAAACTAATTTTCAAAACTAATGAAATCTCACAAGTTGGAACTAGAGTTTAAACCTTGTATACAATCATATTAAGTGTGTGCTTTGAAGTTTATTAGCCCTTGCCAATAGGTTCAGAAATGATGACTTTCAAGCTTCAAAATATTAGACATGAAATCAATTAAGCATCTTTAGATTTAAATAATAATACTTTGATAAATTAAGGATGGATTGGGTATTATTTTGATACCAACTAAGTATATATAGTACCAATAGAGATACCTTTGGCTCCACTTTGAGCCTTGATCTACTGCCAACCAAGTGTCCATAGCCACGGCAGAGTTTGCCTAAATCACCATTCATGAAATACAAAGTAGTTTATGATTTCACTTCACTAGTGTCTCATATTTATTTTATTAGTATTATTTTTTTACCTATGTTCATAAACTAGAATGGTTGGGAACCAAAATTATCCAAGTGTAAGGATTGTGTCAAGACATAGTCTGAATGTTATTCACTCTCAGATAGCAAGTTCCACCCAAGCAATTTATTTAGTGAATTTATGTGATAGTATGATGGTCCACATACATTCAAACTCTTGTTCAAGAAAATGATCAATCACCTAAACCATATTATAGTCTTAAAATGAATTAGGATTTTCATAAGAAGACTAACTTATGATTAATCCCACCCAATTTTTCTAAATTAGAATAGTGCTAGAGGCTTCAAAACTTAGGAATACTAATGTTTAAGATCAACAATCCTTTTTTCCTATTTTAGGATCAGGTTGATATAAATTGATCCAAATGAATCTTGTCTATAGGACTTATTACTAAACTAAAACACACAACAAAAAGCAAACACACAATAGGAAGGCAAATCAATAAAGGAAAAAATAGGAAAGCAAAGAAAGAAAATGGGAAAAAAGAAAAGCAAGGCAAGAAAATAAAGTAGAAAGAAAGAAAATATAGAAAAGAAAATAAAACTACTCTACTCCTACCTACTCTAATAATAAATAATAATATTGTCCTTCTGGAATTTGTGTTAGAGTAGTAGATAAGTAATATTTCAAATACTACCCATTGATTGGCAAGGCTAAGTTATTCCCTTTCAAGTCTTTGAGTTTGAATGTATTTTCATGTAGTATCTTTACCACTGGATAGGGTCTAATCCAAAGAGGAGTGAACTTATCATGTTATCTTTTTTTCTCATGGGCCTTATCCAATAGTAGGACAAAGTCTAAAATTCAAAATGATTTAATTTTTTCTCACTTTTTGAACCATCTTTTCACAACATCCTAATGCTTACTAAATTTTTTTAATGCTTCATCTTTAGCATCCTCCATTTGGATGATGATTAATATCCAAGACTCTACTCTTTTGTCGTCCTCCATGTACTCATCCATGAACTCATAGGTGGGCAGCTTCAACATGATGGGAAATATAGGTTGTTACCCATACAATAGTGAGAATGGGGATGTCTTGAGCACCTATTTGTATCTAGTTTTTTCTACCCATAGATCATATTTTAATAGGTAATACCATTCTCTTGGTTTATTTTTTGTGGACTTCTTAATAGATTTTATCAAATTTTTATTGGTGAAATTAGCAATTTCATTACCTTGGGGGTAGTAATTTGATGACTATATGGTTTTCATAGACCCATTCAATGAATTCTATAGATACAAAGGTTAGGCCATTATCACACACTAAAAATATGGGCATCCCAAATTGGGTGATAATATTCACTTCTATGAACTTGATGACATCAATTGTTCTACTATTCTTGGTGTCCACTAATTCAGACCACCTTGTGGAATAGTCTATGGTGGTAAGTAAAAACTTGTGTCCCATTTAGGAGTTGGGTTTGGTTACTCCTATAAGATTGATCTCCCATTGGGTAAATGGATTTGCCTTATTTACTCATTATAAAGGCGTGGTTGCCTTTACTTATCTTTGGTTAAACACTTGACATTGGTGGCATGTGAATCTCTAAAAGTGGTTGGAAAATAATAGATGTCCCTCAATATCTTATGTGTTGTGGTGTTCCCTAAAGGGTGACCACTTACTAGCTTGTCATGGAAACTGTACATGATCTCAGTAAATTTAGTTCTAGAAACACACCTCAGATAAACTCATTCATAGTTTTTTATATAGAGGATCCCTCTTTTGATCATAAAATGGGATGATCTCAACTTGAGGGATCTTTTATTTTCTCTTTCAAGGTGTGAGTTACATACTCCATGCAACAAATAGTGGTCAATGACTCTATACCAATCCCCTTCGAGCACTTGATTTTCTTCGACCTACAAAACATCAATGTGAGGATCAATGTTTGTAAGGAGTTAGATAAGACCTTGAACTCTCACTAAATTATCATATTTTATCTATAATTCATATTATTTAAGTTTGGTCATCCACTTCCCTCTTCTTTCCCTAAGTTCATTCTATCCTAGCATCAATTTGATAGATGGATCAGACACTATGGCATATGTCTTATTTTATAGGATGTAGTGTCTGAATTTTTTTATAGCCTTCACTAGTGTATAAGCTTGCTTATCCAAAATAGGAGAATTGATCTCTACATTATTTAAATTAGTACTCATGAAGGCTATGGGGTTCTCTTTGTCATCTTCTTTCTGTGTTAAGACAATGATAGTAGTATGATCAAAAGTAAACGAGTATAGATAGAAATATTTATTTAAATAAGGAATCATCAGGATAGGGGCTTGAATAATATCATCTTTAATGTCTTAAAATGAATTTTCACCTCAATAATCCATTTCATCTTGGTTTATTTATTTAGCATGGCATTAAGTGATCTCACAATCTCTACAAAACTAGAGATAAACATTCTTACAAAATTGATTTTACCAAATAAAGATTTTAACTCTTTTTCACTATTTATAAATTTTAACTTTTAAATTGCATTAATCCTATTAGGTTCTATGGTCATACCTTCTTGAATTATCACATGTCTTAAGATTTTACCTTCACTCACACAAAATATGATTTCCCAAGGGTTCAAGGAAATGCCATACCTTCTACACCTTTTCAGGACTTGTTCTAAATGCATCATGTGATATTCCCTATTTTTAGAGAAAACCATTAGATCATCCATGTAGATAATGTAGACACCAATATCATGTCAACCGCCCTTGGTCCCCTTCTAAATGTCAACACTCCTAACCCACACTTACACACCTTATTAATTTAAAATAAACTACTTATTTTAAATTAATGACCTCACCTTGGACACCTCACCTAGACACCTCACCCTAAGACCATTTCTTACCCTATGAGTCGCCTTGAGACTAGGTCCTCCAAATCCTAACTACCCATGACCTATTCTCACCCCCTCTTAACTCCTTAACTAACTTCCATGCCTCATAAGCCATTGTTTTGACCATTCTCTAATGAAAAAAAGCACTTGGTGGATGGAAAAATGGGAAAAGGGCTAAAAATAGCCCTTTTACCTATTCTCCCTCTGCCAACATTGGTCAACCCTTGGTCGACGTCATTCAACCCATGACCGACGCTGGTGGGATAGCTGACATCGGTTACATAAGCAAAGCTCTAAACATTGAGCTACCCCCTCGCCTTCTTGTTGATTGACGTGCACACTCTGAGACCAATCATCAAAATTCAACTATCACTCTCCTAGCTACCGAAGCTATACACAAGTCACTCCAGATATTGGATTGAAACATTGTATGAGGACCTCAACATCAGCCACAACAGGAATAAGCATTTTGACACCTCTAGTTCTTCATCTAATAGAGCTAAGTATTCTATCTCATTTTAGCATTTTAGAATACATTGGTAATTAGTTTCCATTTGATATTTTTAAGAACTATTGAGAAACCTGACTTCTTCTATGGAGAGGCTGAAAAGCCTTGCTCTTATTCTTACCCTCTTCTCACACCTACCCTCTACTTTTACCCTTCCTTAGACCTTATTCACTTTCCCACAACCTTGCACAAACCTTTAAATTTCCATAGACTCTTCTATCAACCACAGACATACTCCAAAACCCATCCAAGGCCCACTGCCCCTACCAACATCGGTATCAAAACCGACGTCAGCATAATTGACCAAACTGACCTTGACAGGCCTACCGATGTTGGTGACTCTGACAGACTAACTGCAGAGAACAGGTATGCATTATCTATATTTCTCCTTCTTATTCCTTCATCATTTCTTTTTCTACAACACTCTTTTCCATAAATAGTGGATTTTCATCCCTTATGGAGCTTTACGCTTCTGAGACCGAGCACATAGCTTGGCAGTCCACCATATCTTTTTCTAACATCTTCTTTGTTTAAGTCTTATTCTTATTGCAAGTGTTTCCTCCATAGCCAAAAAGGAGCTCCCACAAAATCTTGGATACGGTTCACACTCAATCCGGGTATCAATCAAACCCCTAACTTTTAACCTTAGTTTCTTCCTTCTTCTGAATGCAATTGTAGAAAAACTTAGAGAAACATTTTGGCACGCCCGGTGGGACCCTTGGAGTTTTCCTTGGGTTCATTCTTTTTTTTTTTAAAGAGCAAATTTTCATATAGATGCATTAGATTCTCTTCTTACATCCCCTCTTACTTTCTTTTTGTTTTAAAAATAAATCATTAGCAGAAGTTAAAAAGAACATCTCTTTTTCTTCTTGTTACTTCTTGCATAGAGTAGTGAAAAACTCATACTCATAACCTCTTCTCTAATTGTTTGCAATTGAATAGCATATTTTGATTTGGGTTAAAAACTACTGCATTTCACTCTTACTTGAATGCATACTTAGCCCACTTAGTAATTAGAGTATTATGAATAAATTGTAGTGCACAAATGTTACACAACCAAACCACAATCACAATCAAATTAAACACTTAAAATTACTTGAGACAAGGCCCATCTAGGATTTCATCACCTAGCAGATACCTTACCCCACCTAGTGACCCTACTTGGATTTCACCACCAAGAGGAAGACCCACTCTATTCTCTGGCAGAGTATAAACTATAGGCAAAGTATATTTTGGCTATGCGGCCCAGCTTGGCTCTGGGTTTGTGAAGTGAAGGGAGCAAGCCCCAGCACCAAGCCACGTACTGAACCTAACATAGATATTTTTGAGCACCAAAACACAACCTAAAACCAGCCATATACTTTCTCTCTAGGCCCTATTCTACAAGCCCAATTCCTAACACATTATCTTAAGGCATAAGCCACCACGACTCTAAAATTCATTCCTATGAATCTAACATTTTAGAGGTTGTTTGCCTAATCATCTATTTTGCTATTTTTATATGATTGTTTGAGTTGGTAAGGTTGCATCATTCTAAAGTCTAAAACAACTCAGAATATCTTTTTCCTCTAAAAACTATCAGTTTTTTGTGTTTTCAGAATTACACAAAAATTGACATCAGTTATTCCACTGACATTGGCAATACCAACATTAGTTAATTGAACGACCCTAGCAACATACTAACTAATATCGGTTAAACAACCGTCATCGGTCACTATCATAAAAAATTCTTTCCAAACAATAAGCTTAAAACTCAAATTTCTTGTTGTTCAATACAACTTCTGGTTTTCTAAAAACTAAAACATAGTTTTTGGTAAACCCTTTTTGCCTTGGATGGTTCTAACACACAGTCAAGCCAAATCCATTGTTGATCACATGAGTCAACAACCACTCCCACCTTCACCTTTCGTACCTAGTCGCCTAATGGAGTATATTTTAGATACTGAGCATACTCCTATCCAGCCTACCCCCGATCAACCTCCTATTATTCTCAAAGGGGATCAAGAATTTGAGAGATTCCTTGACCACAAAGTCAAGGATCTCCAACATTATCTCGCTAGAAGCCAAACGTGAGATCCTTTGGGTAACCCTATTTATGGGATGCCAACTTCTTTGATTGAAGTGGCAATGATATCAACAGCATCAGCTACCCAACCCATAGTCACTCAGGCCATTACCTCAACCAATAACCCAACCATGGCCAATGTTCAAGATTTGGCCTCCCCTTCTATCACTTCTAGCCCTACCTCCATCAGGGTTTCCATACCCCCTCAACCACAAATAATTCAACCAAGTTTGACACCTTTCTAGAACTTGATTGTCTCTATCCCATCCACTCTTGTGCCTATAAACACAAGAGTGGCTACTCATCCTTTAACTAGTCTCACCACCATTCAACCACCCTTGGTAGCATGTAGTCAAGTTGTGCCCTCCAACATCACGGCACAAGCCCCCTTGGCCTCAACATTGGCCCCTATGGCAAACTATCAGTATGTTACACCTACACAAATGCAACCAAGTATGTCATACACCCCTCCCAATGCCTTCCAGGTACCCTATAACTTAGGGGGTTGCCCCTCATGCCAATCCATCTACCGATCTAATTAAGATGCTGATGGATAAGATGTCCAACCTTGAGACATCTATTTTAGGTTCAAGGAGTGTTCTTTCATACAAACAAATCTTCAATGAACCTATCCACCCTTTAATTCCTATTTGACCATACCCTAGCCAGTGGGAACTCCCAAAATTTACTCACTTTCAGAGTAAAGAGAACCCACAACAACATTTACGAGTGTTTAGACATGCTTGTTACCTCATAGCGCACGATGATGCGTTATTACTTCGCACATTCCCTATGTCACTTTTTGGCACTGCCCTTGATTTGTATAGCTCCATTACCAGTCATTCTCTCTTCACCTTCACTCAACTCACTCATCTATTCCTTGACCATTTCTCAATCAACATTACCAAGAAGGTCTCCATCACAAACCTTTATTCAATTAAATAATTTAAGGTTGAGTCAATAGCTGACTTTGTCACCCATTAGACAGGTTTGATCAACCAACTCTCCTTCTCACTACCTCAAACTGAGCTCATTGAGCTCTTTTCAAGAGCATGTGCCAAGCACATCTCACCCACTCTATGGGTTCAAACTTTTTGCACATTTGATGAAGCTTTCACCATGGCCTAAAAGCTTAAACTCCGTGCAGTTGAAGAAGATAAGGTCAAATTGCATAGAAAAAATACCAACACAAAAGTTAATAACCCTTCTTCTTCCAAATCTTCTTCTTCCCACTCTAAGTCCAAGGGATCAGTGAACGTTATGGTCCTTAGGTCACCATCTTCTACCACAACCAACCAATTTGAGCCTTCCACTTCACAAAGCATCACTAGACAATTCCAACAATGGTATGAATAACGACGATACACTCCAATAGGAGAATCATATGCTTCCATATTAGATAAACTGGTGAAGTAGGGAGTTTTCAACCTCCCTCAAATCTAACCAATCCAATTTGACCCCTCATGAGCCATCCCTACATGGTATAGGGAAAATGACTTTTGTAACTATCATCGTGTCAAGGGTCATGACACGGATAATTGAAAAACCTTCAAAAACATTGTTTAAGACATGTTAGACAAGGGGGAACTTGTTTTAAATAACCCTAATGCATCGATCAACCAAAACATTGATGTCTTAGACAACCATTTCTTAACCATCCCCTAAGTCAGAACAGTGTTCAAACCATGGCTGATGGCCCTCAAGAATGCAACATATGCACGGTCAACATGATCTTTCCTTTCATTCCTAACCAACCCCTCCCACAATCTGAAGAGGTTAGTCAACCCATTTCTCCACCACAAGTAGAAGAGTGTATTTTACCCATACCACCCCCACGCAATGAAGAGCTCACTCTGCATCACCCTCTTCCTCGCATGGGTGAACCCGTTTCACCCACATCACCTCCACAACATCAAACACCTCCTCTACCCATTTTTTTACCTCATGAGGATCTTATATTACCTATTCCTCTTACCCCCACCTTCCCTCTTTTTCTACCATTGGAATAAGTTATCATTCATACCCCATGCCCTCATGTAGAAGGGGCCATCATCCCTCTGCTTCACCCTTTAGAGGAGCCTTCCTCTCTTATTTTTCCTCCACCGATGGAGGATAGTACCCCATCTAGCCCCCTTTCACATGTAGGAGAGTCTACTTTGACCTCTCCCATATTGGAGGATGCCTTGATGGTACCAATGTTGATGGTCCCACCCTTATCCTTCTTATCACCAATGGAGGATTATACTTTTACTGCTCTTAGACCACATGTGGAAGGCATGATCATCCCTATGCTCTATCCACTTGAAGAGCTAAATTCTCCAATCCCTTCTCCATCAAGAGAACTCGTCACCTCACCCACTTCGGTCGAGGAAGATTCAGTAATGGTTCTCTCTCACCTTTGGCCTGAGATCATTACATCCAACACATTTCCACTCTCACAATCACCAAAATCCTCTAAAAGACTGACTGTAAAGCCTCACACAATGTCATCTAAACCCTTTTCTTGATTGGTATAAAACTTAGGATTTCTCCATTCTAGGAACCTAAAACATGAGGTGCTATGGGAATGACTTAAGGCTCTTTATCCTACATGTCCCACTTTGAATCATACTACCAACCTTTCCACAATAATTCACCCCAAAGTCTCTAATGAGGATCAGGCTTCCACTTCCAAAACATCAGAAGCTCAACCTTCCATATCTAAATCAAAACCCTTGCAGGCGTCCACCATGCTGAAACAGATTAAATCTCTCAGTGTTTGCCTTGTATCAAACATCACTCACCCACAAGTGAAGGTAGATTTGAACCTCACCCCACACAATAGTGGTCTTCACACCAAATTAAAGAAGGATGCTAAACCACGTTGGTCTACTCCTCCCCCAACCAAAAAGGTGGTACAAAAAACTCCCCCACCTTCACCATTGCCCTCTATCTTGGGTCCACATCCTTCCACTTTAACAGGGGTGCTCCTATTCCAACACCTCACAAAAACAAACTACCTCCACTACTCTCTCTACCTATCAAAATCATACTTCCTCCAAAAAATTTGACACCTCTCACCAAGAAAGTGCCATCTATGTGTGTGGTCACAGTACCAACTAAAAAGGTGGTACAAAAAACTCCTAAATAGAAGTCGTCAACCCCTACTGCAACAAAGAGTGCAGACCCATTAGTGGGTTCTTACGCTTCACTATTATGCCAATTGTTGTAGTCTTCTAGCATCATTCTCCCACCAATTAAGCCATACCAAGCTCTTGAACCAAAACCATCTTGGTTTGATGACACTAAAATATGTGCTTATCATCGCACACCTAGGCATGATAATGAGAATTGTTGTGCTCTTAAGGTTGTCATTCATCAACACCTAGAAAAGGATACCCTTCTCATTAAGGATCCTCTTGACCACCCTTTTAACAAACCACTGACACCATCCCATGCCTCCCAAACCTCCTTACTTGAATCAGGATCCCAATGCTAGACTATGGTCCCTCTACCACCTTCTCTCCCTTTATTCAAAATCAACACTCTTAATGTGGCCACCAGGTCACAAACCCTGAAGGATAAAGGAAAAGAGCAGGTTTGTATGCCTTGGACATATCCATTCGTCAAGCCTTCTCAACCACCAAAAACCAATATTTCTATCTTGGGCACATCTCAACCAACATCTTTGGAGGTAATTCATGACTCCATGGTGAAACAACTTCACCAAACCCCTATGAATATGTCTTTGTATGACCTAATTCAAAGCTCTCCACAACATCACCAAGCCTTAATCAAATCTTTCTGGTAGTGGAGGCCCAACCTGAAGACCCCCAACCATTAGCTACTTTAGTCAAATCATTACCCACCATTGCCTCTATCACCTTCAATGATTCTGAGATTCCTACCTCCAACTTGGAAGATCAAGATGCCACCCTATTTATCATAGCTTACGTTGATCAAACTCATGTTAAGTGGGTTATGATTGATGGAGGTGCTATTATCAACATCATTTATACCCATGCATATGATCAACTAGCCCTTACAAAGAACTGCATGTCAAAAAATGATGCAATTCTTTGTTCTTTCAACGATGCCACCGCCACTACCATTGGCATTTTGGTCTTGCATATTCATGTTGGCCCATGCACAATTCCAGAACTCTTTTATATCATCAAGGGGGAGTTCTAATATAACATACTATTGGGATGACCTTGGATACATGCCATAACCTGTGTCCCTTCCACGTTGCATCGTTGTGTCAAATTTGAACACGAGGGGTAGGTTCATGTCATTCCTACTAACCCTTCTCCCTTTAAAAGATGCAACATGACTTATCGACCTAATGATGTTCTCATACCTTTGAAAACATCCACCCAAACACCATCTCCACCTGTGGAAGCCTCGACAAGCTCGCAGACACTGATCACACCTATGCCTACTCCTCAAGTGACCACAAAAGATCCTATGGAAGATACCTTCCAACATCTCTCAGTTGGGGAGTATCGTCTGCTTACCCTTGACATGTTCCAAACTCCATAAGAATATGGACAACTTCATCACCACCCTAACTATGACCATCACATTAGAATGGTCATTCCATATGGTCCTCCCAATCTCCAAACTAATCTCACCTATGGAGGGCTAGATCAGGCTCCTATTGTAGGAAATCTTCTCTCATCACCCTAGTAATTCACTTCTAATTTCTCCTTCCTCGGTAACCCTCGATTTGCTCACACCTATCTTTATAGGTGTGCGTGGAAGGGTTTTGGCTTTTGGCATTATGAACAAGGTCCACACAAGCCCATTGAGCCTCCAAATGATGAGGTAATCAAAAATGCCAAGAAACGACATGGCATGGGCTTTAAATAACCTATAGAACCTTCCAAGATCTCTCACCATGAAACTATCATAGAACATTCTCCTCCAAATTCACCTATTCACCCACCCTCACCTATGAAGTCGGTGGTCTCCATCCCTCCTAGTTTTTTTTTCATAAATGTCATTCACTTGGAACCCTTAACCTATCAACTAGGTGGGGCATCAAGGTCTCTTCCTCTCATTTATCTAGACATGATAGATGATGAATCTTCTAGCATCAACACTGTCTAATGCCTAGATGATGATACCATACTCACCTACATGGGTGCAGATGACTCCTTCATATAGCGATCACTTCCTTCAAAAACACAGGTTATGTTAAATGAATCAACTATTGACATTAATCTCCCATCTTTTGATATTCCTCACATTTTAAAGATTGGTCAATCTTTATATGCCCAAGAACAAATCGACTATACCACATTCCTTATAGATCATAGCAAAACCTTTGCTTGGTCTTATAGTGATATGCCTGGTATTGACCTTGACATTGTCATCCACAACATCATTACAAACCATGAAGCAAAGTCTGTTAGGCAAAAGCTTTGTAGGATGCATCCTTGCATTGCACTCTTGTTAAAGAGGAGCTTCAACATCTTCTCTCCATCTCATTTATCCAACCTATTAATTATCCACAATGGGTGTCAAACATTGTCCCTGTCACAAAAGCAACTGGGGGAATTCAAATTTGTACTGACTATCGTGACCTCAACTTAGCTTGCCCAAAGGATGACTTTCCTTTGCCAAACATCGACCAGCTTGTTGATCTTACAGCTGGTCATGAGATGCTATCACTCATGGATGGGTTTTCAGGATATAACCAAATCTTGATTGCACCAGAAGATCAACATAAAACCACCTTCATCACACCATGGGGGACATTCTGCTATAGGTTCATGCTGCTACATGCTAATGTGCATGACTTATATCTTTCACGATCTCCTCCATAAAATCATGGAGGACTATGTGGATGACCTGATGGGGAAATCCAAACTTTGCCATGACCACCTAACCATTCTCAAAGCAATATTCACTCACCTACTACAATATAACGTTTGACTCAATCCTAAGAAATGCATCTTTGGGGTTCAATCAGGGAAGCTTTTGGGTTTTATCATTTCTCTCCATGACATTGAGGTAGATCCAGCTAAAATTTGAGCCATACTTGAGATGCCTCCACCAACTAACCTAAAACAATGTCACAGCCTACAAGGGAAGCTTCAATCTATTTGTCGCTTCATCTCATAGCTATCTGACTGATGCCAACCTTTCCATCACCTCCTCAAGAAGGATGTCTCCTTTAATTGGGATAAGGATTGCCAAGAGGATTTTGAGGCTCTTAAATGCTATCTTGTCTCTCCACCAGTCCTTATTCCACCTAAAGAGGACCAACCCTTTTATCTTTACATTTCAGCAACAGATGATTCCTTAGATTCCATGATCACGCATCGAGATGAGCAACATCGTGAGTAGGTAGTTTATTAAATAAGCCAAATGCTCATTAACTATGAAACTTGGTATACTCATACTAAAAAACTTTACTTGGCATTAGTCTTTGCCACCTCCAAACTCCACCACTATCTCCTCAACCACAAGACTTACATCATCACCCACACCGACCCTCTCAAATACATGCATTCTAAGCCATACCAAAACCAATGTATAGCTCGTTGGCTCATGTTTCTCACTGAGTTAAACTTGGAATTCATTCAACAAAAGTCTATAAAGGGGTGAATGATCACTGACCAACTAGTAGATGCCCCTTTACCTGATAACCAACCCTCTAACTATGAATTTCTTGATGAGTCTATCGCCATGCTATCCATTGATGACATCCCCTATCAAATGATAATGTTCTTTGATGGATCTAAATGTTAGCTCAGTGGGGTATGGGGGTTATTCTCATCCCTCATGAGGGTGAGCCCATGCCTATATCCTTAAAACTTGACTTTGAATGCACCAATAACATGGCTGAGTATGAAGCCTTAATTTTGGAGCTTCAAACTACCATTTTCTTGGGCATTAAGAAAATAAATATCTTGGGCAACTTACAACTAGTCATTAATCAGATTAACAGTTCATATCTTTGTAAAAATGAAGTCTTGCAATGATATAAACATTGTGTTGACACATTGTTAGGGTCTTTCGATCATTATCTCTTGCAAACTATTCCTCGCTCTATGAATAAGTTTGCCGACACTATGGGCTCTCTCACCTCACACATCCCATATTCATCTGCTTCCTCAAGAATATATGTCATGGTACACCATTTGGCATTACCCTCATATATCTCAACTGACATCAACTTTGTTGGCAATATCGACTCTAGTCCACATGATGTTTGGTACAAACAACTTGTTGACTACTTGACTTATTCCATTATTCCTCCTAATCTCTCTAGCAATGGATGGTGGGATTTTATCAAGAGTACTACTCAATACACCATGCTAGGGGTCTTCTCTACAAATGAGATTTTGATGGCCTCCTTCTTTGATGCCTAACCACCGCTGAGACATCTCATGCCATCAAACAAGTCCATGATGGGATTTGTGGAGGACATTTCAGTGGTAACACGATTGCAAAGCGCATCCTCCACCTGGGCTATTATTGGCCCACTCTTCACCAAGACTGCAGTGACTATGTTCAGCATTATATCAAATGCCAGCAGCATGCTAACCTACTTCACATCCTTAGCCATGCTTTACAAGTTGCTAAGGATTTCTAGCCCTTTTCACAATGGGGCTTAGATCTAATAGGTGAAATTAACCATCATTCATCTCTCTAACATCACTCTATTATCACAGTGACTGAATATTTCACTAAATGGGTGGAAGCATTTCCCCTCATCTCCACTAAAGTCGACAAAATTGTCAACTTCATTAACCACCACATCATCTATCATTTTGGTATACCTCACAAGATAATCACCGATAATGAAAAATCTTTCAAAAACAAAACCATCCAAAAACTTTGTAACTCTTTTGGCATCAAACTCAGCTTCTCCTCATCTTATTACCCACAAGAAAATGGAAAAGTAGAGGCTTCTAACAAAATCTTAACTAAAATCTTAAGGAAGGTGGTCAACGACACTGGAAGGGATTGGCACACTCACATTCCCTTTGCTTTGTGGGCCTACTGCACTAGCATCCGAACCCCTATGAGTCCTACACCTTTCTCCTTAGTGTATGGAACTAAGGCCGTCTTGTCTCTTGAAGTACAAATACCATCTCTTTGCATCTCCTTACATGACATACTCTCTAATGATGACTTTCATCAAGATCGATTAGCACAACTCGAGTTACTCGATGAACATCATCTTGCTGCTCTTAATCATCTTCATATCTACCAAGATTACATCAAGCGTGCCTACAACAAAAATCTGAAAGAGTGAGATTTCAAAATTGGAGATCTCATTCTTAAATAAAACCAACACGTGACCAATATGGAAAGAATTAAATGAGGCAAGTTTGCTCCTAATTGGCTCAGACCTTATATAATAATGCATAAGTATGGATCAGGGACTTATAGTCTATCTTCTCTCAAAGGCCAACCAGAACCTGAGCCCCTTAATGCCTTGCATCTACAACCATTCTATTGTTAACCAAGTAATCATTCACTTGATGTTTAACTTGAGCTCATCCCTTGAGCAACCCCTGTCATCCTCATTCTTATTCCTTTCAAACATTTTTTCCTACAAACATTAGTTAACCCTTTTTTAAGCATTTATGCTTTGTTCTAATAAAAAAGGAAACCCCTAAACCTCTATAGTCTAGCCCATGACTAAAATTTTAGTCAACAATATATATATATATATATATATATATATATATATATATATATATAACTAGGATGCCTAACAAAATATTCAAAGGTCATAAACTATCAATGTAGACTGCTCCCTTGAAGGACAATTGCATTATTGTTGTAATTAGTAGACTATTCCCTTGAAGGACAGCTATTTAAAGACATTAAAATATACAAAGCAGAATATAGACCACTCCCTCAAAGGATGGCTATGCCCAAATTTTGATACATAAACGACACTCTCTCAGAAGCTTCCTGCATCCATCAGCTTCACATGACCACAAAACAAGACAACATCCCCAAGTAGACTTCCCGCATTGATCAGTCTACCAAAAAAAAAAGGAGACTGATAAAATATTAAGTCATGGACTTGCCCATAGTCATTCTTAGGGTCACCTATAAAAGGGGCAAAGTTATCCCTGCTAAAAAGGGTTACGCTATCCTCACATATCACATAATCAAACCTATTACCCCATAATACCCAAGGGATTTTGAGCTCACTTAATGTCAAGTGATTAGAATACTTCTCTAACAAAAACCAATGGTCAACGATGTAATGCATGAATGGGGATTTTGTTTACAAAAACCCTATCTATGCTATCACTATGGTCCTTGTCAATGAAAGAGCAATGCGCCTTTCACTTTTTACACACCTTTGTCACATACCAATAACATGACAACCAAAACATTTTCTAAACCACTAACATAACATCATGATTTATTTATTACAAATACCAATTTGTGTTATATAAATTATCATAACCCATTCACATTAGTTTCTATGGATAACAATACACATGGAAACTATCAACCAAACACAATTTATGTTAAGCATATACCATCACCAATATGGAAACCTGCTAAAGTATAAATAAACTCATTTCATTTTTAGCATACACCATCACCAATATGGAAAATTGCTAAGGGTGAAAAACCACATAACCTATGTTACAGCATACACCATCACACAATATGGAAAAGGCTATAACATCATCATACACTCATCATTTCAAACATAACCAAAATGACTATCAACCTCTTTGACTCTTTTTTCTTTTTTGGGAGAAAACTCGTTTCATTTTTAGCATACACCATCACCAATATGGAAAATTTCTAAGGATAAAAAACCACATAACCTATGTTACAGCATACACCATCACACAATATGGAAAAGGCTATAACATCATCATATACTCATCATTTCAAACATAACCAAAATAACTATCAACCTCTTTGACTCTTTTTTCCTTTTTGGGAGAAAACTCATTTCATTTTTAGCATACACCATCACCAATATGGAAAATTGCTAAGAGTGAAAAACCACATAACCTATGTTACAACATACACCATCACACAATATGGAAAAGGCTATAACATCATCATACACTCATCATTTCACCGACATAACCTAGTCAAACCCAATCCATAACCTACCCTCTTCTTCCCTTTTGGGGAGAACTACATTGGCCTGAGGCCCTTAAAATAGGGGCTATGTAGGCAACACTCAGTTGACATGGAGTCTTCTGAGGTTAGCTCAGTCATTCATTCATTCGTCTACCTAATGGACAAACTATCCAACCCAATCCATGACCTACCCTCTACTTTCCCTTTTTGGGAGAACTATACTGGCCTAAGGCCCTTAAAATAGGGGCTATGTAGGCAGCACTCAGTTAACATGGGGTATTTTGAGGTTAGCTCAGCCATTCGTTCATTCGTCTACCTAATGGACCAACCATATAACCTTTAACCATGACTTAACCTAGTCAAACCCAATCCATAACCTACCCTCTTCTTCCCTTTTAGGGAGAAATACATTGGCCTGAGGCCCTTAAAACAAGGGCTATGTAGGCAACACTCAGTTGACATGGGGTCTTCTAAGGTTAGCTCAGCCATTCATTCATCCATCTACCCAATGAACCAACTATTCGACCTAAAACTACCCAAAATCATGATCAAACAACCAGTCCTGACACTGTAGAAGTCACCTAGACTTCTCATGGGGCACATTGGAGATCACATACATCTCCTTACCCACAACAAACAACACTTGAGATCACTTATATCTTAGCCCGACTCAAAAAATGACCTTAGAGATTGTGATTATCTCCTCAAACCATGACCACTTTTGAGACAACTTTGCCTTGGTTGCTTTGATTACATATGCTACCTCACGAATAGTTAGAAAATTGTGCATGCCCCTCACACCTATTATTGAATCGCAACCAAGTTGATCCCCAATATTCGTGACATTTTCATGTTTTCTACAATCACTTCCTAACCTGGATACTTGGAACATGATGACCATTAGAGCTACAACTTTGATCGTTTAACCCAATCAGCTACTACTAATAAGCTGGGGACTAGTTACTTCAATTTTAGTGTTCCTCGACCATTGGAGCTAAAGATTTGATCATTTAACCCAATCAACTACCACTAATAAGTTGGGGAGTAGTTACTTCAATTTTAGTGCTCCTCGACCTTGCCTATGACAATTTGACCTACCTATCAAGTGAAGTGGTATACGTGTAATCTCAACTATTACAGCATTCACACTCCAACCTCACCTTATCCATCCACTACCTATCAAATCGGCACCCAATTTTGGGTTCCCTTCTCTCAATTCCCACTTTGAGGGGGAATACCTCATCCCATACCTGGGGCAACCTACATCTATTTTTGTCTTACAGTTTGTCAAAACAAACCATAAGACAAAAAGGGGCAAAATGTAGACACCAATATCATGTCAACCCCCCTTGGTCCCCTTCTAAACATCAACACTCCTAACCCACACTTACACACCTTATTAATTTAAAATAAACTACTTATTTTAAATTAATGACCTCACCTTAGACACCTCACCTAGACACCTCACCCTAAGACCATTTCTTACCCTATAAGTCACCTTAAGATTAGGTCTTCCAAATCCTAACCACCCATGACCTATTCTCACCCCCTCTTAACTCCTTAACTAACTTCCACACCTCATAAGCCATTGTTTTAACCATTCTCCAATGGAAAAAATGACTTGGTAGATGGAGAAATAGGCAAAGGGCTAAAAATAGCCCGTTTACCTATTCTCCCTCCACCGACATCAGTCAACCCTCGATCGATGTCATTCAACCCATGACCGACATTGGTGGGATAGATGACGTCGATTACATAAGCCAAGCTCTAAACATTGAGCTACCCCCTTCTTGCTGATTGACATGCACACTCTGAGACCAATCATCAAAATTTGACTATTGCTCTCTTGGCTACCGAAGCTCTACACAAGTCACTCCAAACATTGGATTGAAAAATTGTATGAGGACCTCAACATCAGCCACAACAAGATTAAGCATTCTAACACCTCTGGTTCTTCATCTAATAGAACTAAGTACTTTGTCTCATTTCAGCATTTTAGAATACATTGGTAATTAGTTTCCATTTGATATTTTTAAGAACTATTGAGAAACCCAACTTCTTTCATGGAGAGATTGAAAAGCCTTCCTCTTATTCTTACCCTCTTCTCACACCTACCCTCTACTTTTATCCTTCCTCAGACCCTATTCACTTTCTTGCAACCGTCCACAAACCTTTAAATTTCCACAAACTCTTTTGTTGACCACAGACATACTCCAAAACCTATCTAAGGCCCACTTCCCCTACCGACATCAGTATCAAAACCGATGTCGGCATAATTGACCAAACCGACCTCAATAGGCCTATTGATGTTAGTGATTGTGGCAGACTGACTGCAGAGAACAAGTACACATTATCTATTTTTCTCCTTCTTCATCTTTAATCATTTCTTTGTATACAACACTCTTTTCCATTAATAGTGAATTGTCATCCCTTACAGAGCTTTACACTTTTGAGACCGAGTGCATAGCTTGGCAGTCCACCATATCTTTTTCTAACATCTTTATTTAAGTCTTATTCTTATTACAAGTGTTTCCTCCATAGCCAAAAAGGAGCTCCCACAAAAGCTTGGATATGGTGCGTACTTAATCTGGGTATCAATCAAACCCCTAACCTTTAACCTTAGTTTCTTCCTTCTTCTGAATGCAATTGTAGAAAAACTTAGGGAAATAGATAATAATTCATTTACCTATTAAGCCATGGAACACCTGGTCCATTTATCGATGGAATGTCACTCCTACATTAATTAGTTTTAATGGCATTCATTTGTAGGCAAATGTTTCCCATTTAGTGGTGAAGGTAGTCTTCATTTTGTCACTCTTGTTTACTAGGACTTGGTTGTAGCCTAAAAATCCATCAAGGAATGGCATCTTTCCATATCCACTTATCAACTACATGACTTCATCTAAAGATGTCAAAGGGTAATTATACTTCTTAGAAGATCTATTTAAATTTTGTAAATCAACACAAAATCTAATTTATCCATTATTATTTTGGACTGGCACAAGGTTAGTAACCCATGTTGAGTGTTGTATATGAAATATTATCCTTGCATCAAGCAATTTATTCAGTTATCCATAAATCAATGGTTCAAGTACTAGATTTACTAGTAGTTGTCTCCACCTAAAATGTATGTAGGCTTCATTTAGTGGAATAGTGTGAGTGATCACACTAGTATCAAATATCTTTAGGTCATAATATGATCATGTAATAACATCATTGAAAATGTTTAAGAGGGTGACAACTTTCTTCAACTCTTCATCAGTGCACATTAGACCAATATTTACATTTTGTTTGTTCTCAAGAATTTCCAAGTTGACTTGTTCATAATCCTTCCCACTCACCTTGGGTTGTTTAGCTTCACTTCATTTCTTATATGGGATAAACATCCTTTCCAAAGTGATCATTCCCTTAGGGATTTGATTCTCTTTAAGTTGGATTACTCCATCTTGTTTGTCATTCAAACTTTCAACAAAACTTTCATCATACTCATCAATGATATGAGATTTGAATATGATGGCATTACATAAGAAGTTAATTATCTATTGGTAACCATCAAAAACAAGTAATTAATTTATTTTATCTAGTATTGAAGGGCATAAAATTATCTCCAAAGTGAATTCTTACAAGTTTAAGGCCTTTGAAGGCACCAAGTTTGTTGGTGTTGAAGCTAGAGCATCCACCAACTATTTATGTTCCCTAGGCAAGGAAACAATGTTGAATGAGTTAAAGTAATTAATTAGATCCTAAGTTATAAATTTATAATTTCTTAAAAAAGAAATATTGCATTGATATCTACTTCTAATCTAATTAACCACTAACTCAGAATCACCATAGACTAGTAATTTTTAATCTTATGTTTAATTGTAAATTGAAGTCCTAAAATAAGGGTTTCATATTCTTCTAGATTGTTAGTGGAAGAGAAATTTAATCTATAAGAAGATAAATATTGCATCCCTTTAGGATTCATTAGCATAATTCCAATATCTAAGCCTTGTTTAACTCATGAACCATCAAAGTGGAATGTCCAAAGACATTTGTCTCCTTCCTTCATGCTATCACCTACAACAATGTTAGTGCTTTCCAAAGTATAAACACCTAAATTAGAGGACTGGTAATTTACCTTCTCATTCTTGGCATTGTATTCAATGATCATGTATTCCATCTTAGATTACATGTCAATCATGATCTTATTGGGGATCTCATGCTAAGGTAACCACATGTGAGAGCAATTAGTGGACATGTATCCATTCAAGGATCCAGTCTAATCCTAGCTTAGTAAAAACCCATAAGTCTTAGGTATGTCAACAACCTAAATGTTGATGAACTAGTGTATTCAAGGCTCATGATCTAGATGCATATGTATGTTCAAAAATTCACCTATTACTTTCACTCTTGACTTGTCCAACTACACTACCACCCTTTTAGATTTGATCGGGTTTAACCCTAGTTTAATTCCTAGAGGCATAATGTTAGATGAAGCACTAGAATCAAGTAATAAATTATGGATATTATTACCAAAAGTTATAATATTTAATAAGATTGGTGGAAATTCATGCTTACTTTTGTACATTACTACATTGGCATGAGATTGTTTAGCTTTGCTTGCACTGGGTTTTTCATTCAAAGATTTTAACAGCAAATCATGTTGTTCAGTGATTTGTGTGAGCTCATGCAATGTTATATTTACCTTGATATTATTCATGTCTTCCACTATGTTGTATCCACCCTTTGATGTTGTGCAGGGGGATCTATTATTGGCTGACTCTCCTTATCTTTGGGGTGTGGAGGGTTATTGTTTATCCTACCATCATGAGGTGTATCTAGCTTGTTAGGTGGAGTGGAGGTTGGTGGGTTCTAATAGTTGCTTCTCAAGTCATAATTACTCCTCTGGTACTACTATAAATCATGTGTTTATTCAAAATTATCTTTGAGTTCATTATCATCTTAGCTGGGGAAGTCATAAGTCTCAACCATGAGGACTAATTCAGGTGATATAGAAGCATCATTAGGGTTTTCAGATCTGTTAGCATTGTTTGATCATTGGGATTCATGTTAAATCCCTTTATCTAGATATAGAGTGCTTTGAGTGCATGGTAGAACTCAACACAATCAAATTCTCCATGTCTATAAGTATTGTGCACTTGACACTAGTTAGGCAAGGCTATTTCACAAATTTTTATCTCAAGAAATTTACTCAAGGGTGGCTCACTATTATTGTTATACCTATTGAAAGGTCTATTGTATCTTTGAAAATTATAATTTATGTTAGATCTCTTAGTAGTGTTACCCATATATTTATTGAGATCTAAGAAATCATTAGTGAGCTTTTGGATACTTCTTTGGATTCATTCTATTTATTTTGGAGGTTCTAGGTTCTTTTTTTGGATGGTATCTTAGACATTGGTGATGTTTACAAGCACCATTTCTTGATTATTCTTGGGGAGTGCCCTGATATTTTCTTGGTTGAAGAATCCAAGCTATTGGTTAGGTGTGACATGACTCAAAGACAACTGGTTGAGTAATGGTAAATGGGTCAAGGTAGGCTAGTTTTGATTCATGTTAGGTATGACATTTAGATAAGGCATAGTTGGATCAAAGTTTAGTATAACAAAGGTGGGATGCCTTTTCGAGTGTATTTGATTATAAATATGTATAGCCTTAGCATAGGCTAAAGGAAATGTCAATACTCATGGTTATCCTCAAGAAGATGATTGTCATTGGGTTCAAAACATTCTTGTATATTTCTAAGGCTAAACCATCTTTAGGCTTAGATGGTGGGGATGTTACGGTATACATCTTTTAGAAACTAGCATTAAACATTTTGATTGGTTCCTTTGGGTCTTTCTTGAGGGTGATATACTATTGGTATACAACCCCCATGCTAACTACCCTTCCAAATTAGGTGTAGTCATATAAAATATGAGAATTGGTAACTTGAGTGTGGTTTGTGAAACCTAACCCATAGGTCCCTCTTGCTTGCTCTCATAATCCTCATAAGTATATTTTCATTGATTCCTAGTCATCTATAGCCTTCCAAATAGTGATTCCACCTACTCTAGGTAGCATTTCTAATGTTGATTCCTTCCCCTAAGTCCCATTCCTTTAGGACAATATCACCTAACTTGGACTATAGCACCAAAACCTAGGGTGTCCATTTTTAGTGCTTATATCCAAGTGTATTTTTACCTCTAATGATTAATTATTTCTGGTTCCTATTCCTTTTTTTATCAACCTAACATGAATACATTCAACCCATGACCAATAGATCCTTATAAAATCCCATTCAAAGTTTATTTAGAATGGGTTGGAAAATATCACAAAGAAAACAAGAATACAAGCAAGGCTGCTCAGGCATATGTCTCTATTCTTTTCATACAACCATCCAATATAGCCAAAATCTTATTCAAATCCTCACACCAATACCTAACCACCTCAAGCACACCCACTTTTAGCATTTTACACTTCATACACATAATTGCATAAATCACATCAAGTGGGAGAACTATATATGGCTTGATCCCTCTTTGGAGTATTAGTATGTAGGAAATATGCCCACACAAGGGGTACAGATACATGTTCAGTGCATATTACACACACTAACCACCCCTCTTTCATAATATTTTTCAAATCACAATGGAGTCTAGGGTTTGAAGACCAAATCATCTCTACAGGGAGTTCCATGGACATCTAACAGTCAAAATTTCATAAGCAGACTCACACAGACATAGAAAATAAAACCCAAAGAGCTTAGGTCTCTTGGACAATAGAAGCATAAGAGGAATATAGCATTAAATACCAAGGTATCCTATATTAATTATTCTATCCTTTTATAAAATGAAAGCTATATCCTAATTTGTGATAGTGTCTCAGTCCTGCACATTGAATTTTAGACCCTACAACAGTCGTCTCAATCAGTATTTAGTTAAGTCTTATTTTCTTCACATTTATTTATATTTTTAGAAAGGTTTAAACTATAATTAATTTATAAAATTATTAGCTTAATTATTTTAATATTATTTATGTATGTAATTAAATCAGACACTTAACTAAATTAGGAATAAGACTCCAATATTCCCAAAATAGTTAAATCATTTGGTAAACTCGACTTACTTCATTTATGCATAAAAACCCTATAAACCCTAAGATAAATTTCCTAATGATTTTTCATATATTTTTATTTTTTTATCTGCATTATAAAATCAGATATTAGCATTAATTTTTAAAATTTTGTAGTAATTTTAAAATAATTTTCTTTCAAACCCTAGTTGCCCATACTAGGTCTCGATATTTTTATAGTGTTTTTCTTATATTTTTTTGATTTTTTACTTGAATATTTAAATCAAATATTAACTTTAAATTTTAAAATTACATAGTAAATTTTAAAATATATATATTCTTCCAAACCCTAGTTGCATACACTAGGTCCTTTCAAACAAGAATTTTCCAAGAATTTTTTGAATTTTTTACTTACATATTTAAATCAAAAATTCACGTCAAATTTTAAAATTCCATAGTAATTTTAAAAATATCATTTTCAAAACCCTAGCTACATATACTAGGTCCCATTACTTTTTTAGTATCACCTTACATGTTTGTGACCATTCATATCCTTTTTATACATATTCCAGTTCATTGTTTATAATATAGTCATTTAATCTACTCTTTTATTTTTCAAGTTATTTTCCTTATGACACCTAAGCTCCTTGCATCTCTTCCTTTGAGATGACGTGCAAGACTTGGTGGCAACCCTCCTGAACTCACCTATATTCCTTCAACTTGGCCATATATCATGGAAAAATAACTATCTCAGGTTCCTGTTATAGATCCTACACATCCAAATTACACAAATTTCCATGAGGATAATTTCAATAATAAGCAGTATGAGAATAAAAATGATGATACAAACAGTGATGTTTATGACCCACCACATTAGACTCTTGATCCACTTCCACCTATTATTGACAATGAATTTGTCCTCAATAAACATTTGGTCCTATATTTTTTTTGATAAAGACTCAGGGAACAACCCCAAGATTATACTCTTATCTTGCAATCTATCATAGAAATTAAAAAGGCTAAGAAAGTTGAGTCTTCCATTATTTTAGAGAATCTAATTATACATGACACTATGGGAAAAACTATGTCTCAACAACCCCTATATCAGCCCAACCTACCTCTATGCCACCACCAGCTACAACTAGTACATCTTTGTCTCTTGACATGGTAGCCCTTGTGAAAAAAATAAAATCTCTTCAATCCATGGTGCTACATCTTGAGTAAGCTACCTCTAGACCTACATAGGCCTTTGATTTTGTTCTCTACTTTATACACCATTAACACATCATATTTCTTCGACACCCTTACCACAAGCTTTTATTCAACCCAAGATCACTCTATATGATGGCAAGGGTGATCTATAGACACATTTGAGAGATTTTCATGAAACATGCTTGGACTATGTGCCAAATGACTAGCTACTAACCAAGTTATTTCCATGAAGTCTAAAGGATTATGCTTTACAATGGTTCTATAGTCTACCAAATCAGTCATTCAATGCATTTAGTCCTTTAGCTAACATGTTCTTATCTCATTTCAGCATTAACATTGATGATAAGGTTTCTTATGCCCAAATTGCATAATAGAAACAAAGGTCAAATGAGCATGTCACAAATTATGTTCTTCGATATAAGAATATCTTGGCTAAGATTACTAGCCCCATGGATGATCAAGAGTTACGAGATATCTTTAGAAATATTCTTCTACCATCTTTGCATGAATCAATAATGTTCAAAAGATTATCTTCCTTCACTGAGTTATGTCATATACTAAAGGAAAGGGAAATCAAATTAATTTCAATGGGAAAAATAAGTACACAAGCATATTAAAAAAAACAAGAGTAATAGTAAAGTCACATACAAATTAAAGGTCAATGATAGAAAGAATTATAATCAACCTATAGTCAATGTGGTTTCAGATCCCCTTTAATGAGTGGTTTTATCTGCACCTCCTTGATGAATTTTTTCCAATCTACCAGTATCTCCAGCCAAAGTTTATAGCATCTTTTGGAATGTAATATCATATTTCTCCCTCCTATTTAGGAATTTGATCTAACAAATCCTCTTCCATGGGGATATGATTATAATGCATTTTGCAATTTTCACAGAGCACTAGGACACACACCAACTAGATGCATCAATTTCAAACATAAGATATAGGAGTTGATAGATGACAATAATATTGATCTTGGTACTTCAGTTGAGCCTCCTCAAGCAAATCAAACAAAAGATAAAGCTTTTAAAATCTTCTCAAGTCCCTTCCCACAACATTCTAAACAAGAGATAGGAGATACATTAGGGGTTTACCATGCATATCATGCACATCCCCCACTAGATATATACAGGTCACCTTCAGTTGAGTTACACCCTTTGAGCAACATGATTGGTGTATACAATTCTAGATATCTAGCTAGACCTTCCATCTCCTTCTCAAAGTAGGAGATATTTGAGGATGATTTAGATTATCACACACTCTTTATCAAAACCTACATTCATAATCATCCTATTCATAATGTTCTCATAGATAATGGATCCAATGTGAACATGTGCACTATGACATTAATATAGCATTTGGGATATTTAGAGAAGCCTATTACATCAAAAAACATAGTTATCAGTGGCTTTAGTGGATACATATAGAGTTCATTGGGTGATATTGTACTTCTTTACAGGGTGGTCTAACACATGTGGCCATAACATTTACTATTTTTCCTAGTGCATAAGTTTTTGATATATTACTTGGTCAACCATAGATTTAGAAAATTTGAGCAATACCTTATATAGATCATAGATGCATGAAATTCATTCACGCTAATTAGGTTGTTATAGTTGGAGGAGACCCATATGAGTTACCACTCCCCACTTCAGATCCATCTACTATTTTACAGTCACTAGGTTTCATTTTACCACCAGTTTCAGTTTCACCACTAGTTTTAGTTTCTCCATTAGTTACAGTTCTTCCTCCAATTCAGATTTAGACATAGTTGAGGCCTCCATCACTATCACATAGAGTTCATAAACTTCTATAGAAGTCTCTTTTCAGACAACCATAGTTTTATAATTTTAGACAACTTCTAACTATAGTGTTCACACCCAAGGTAGTCTCATTGAGGTCTCGTGCCTCTACACATAGAGCACATGTTTAGAGATATTCTCCTACTACTAGATGGGTCCCTAAAAACCTTATAGTTGCATCCACTTCTCAAATTGATAGGGGGACCCCATAGTTTATACTTTATATATTTCAAAGTATTTATAGCATATATAGATTTTAGAGCCACAGTCTCAGCCCTTCCATCATGATTCATGATCATGCACGACCCTATCTTTGATACAGGACACCATGATAGGGAGTCCCCCATGAGACTCATCAGTTAGTATCACTTCTTCCTAGTCTTGATTGTATATACCTTCCTTTCAAATTTATTGTACATAATTTATTTTTACTTATTTATACATAGTTTCCCAGTATTTCATGTACATAGTCTTCCCATGATTGATTATATATAGCTTAATATCAAAAATACAATAAACAATATAACATTTTAAAACTGAAAAAACATTCAAATATTTCAAAATACCAAAAGCAATATAACATTTTAAAATACAAAAACATTCAAATAATTCAAAAACTCAAAATCATTTCAATTACATGCATTATCCATGCCTTACATCTCTACTAATATGTTAGACTTACATTTTTTTAGTCTATGCTATTGTTTTTAATTTATCTACATTACCATACTTCACTTGATCTTATTTGAGTGCATGTAGTGACTTCCAAATCCTTGATTTCTTCACTTTACCCATTGAGAGGGCATCCTACTTCTACATTCGAGACACAAATCGATATATCTACTTACTAGGGCCATCTTCTACATGACTATACCATCCAGGTTATGTCATTCCTATACCACATACTATAATTATCATGTTGACATATAATACTTACTAGATTACATGGATTACTCTATCGACACTCACTAGTATATAACACTTGTGTATTTCTTAGCATATACCTAGTCTTGTACTACATGCCTTTCATACTTTCACTTCTTGCTTTGATTATTTAGATTCAATTATTTTTCCAATATATTACATGCCTTCCTTTTTTGATTTATGTAGCTATATGTGATTGTATTTCTCAATTCCTACTTTATTTCATGTATATGCCTTAGGACATTTGATAATGTCTTTTGCTTCTATTCTTGTGTGTGCCTTAGGACATTTGTCAATGTCCTTTGCTTTTACTCATCTATGTGTCTGTGGCCCTTATGCCAACCTTGCTTCTTTATAATTGTATATGTATGTGGCATTTTAACATGCCTTATATGTTTTCTTTCTAGTTTTCATGACATGTGACCATCTCCCTTATTTTACTGGCCCCTTGGCCACTCTTGCATGATTCTTGCTTCTTTCCTCGTATGTTTGTTGCTTGATTTATTTTTTATTATTTGTAATGCCATGATACACATTATGTATTATCTTTCTTTCTTGGATGCCATGATGGACATCATGCTCCATCCCTCCTTAACAACTAAAAACTAACTAGACTTTCAATTCTAATTTAGTATATTGCACATGTTACTACATTGTTATATCTATCTAGGCATACCCCTATTGATCTAACAATCTTTAATTACAAATCATGCTATATCTTGAGATATCTTATCAATTATCATTACTATATCATGTATCTTTATAGCATAACACACTTGTAGGGCTCTTTCTTCTGAGGTAAGTCATTGCAGGGTCTTCATTCCTACCCTTGGAAGAGGGGTAATAAATAGGGGTTTTGACACAAAGATCAAAGTTCCTAATTATTGAAACATCAATTTTCAGAACACCTAGAACATCAACCAAACTTCAAACTAGGCAAAACAAACTAGGCAAAAAGTGAGAATTATAGAACAATCATCAAAATTAGCCCAAGATAATAATGCTAAGATTAGACTATAGTATGGATAATAGGATGTCTAATTTTTACACTCCTATCCAAAAAAAATAAAATAGGTTTTTCAAAAATATGCAAAAGGTAGGTTTAACTATAGTTTTACACATTTAAACCAATTAGATACAGTAGTTTTAGTATAGTTTTTCTTATAGAATTCAAATATAAGGGGTATCATGTATGGCATGATGGCTCTCACTTAAATTTTTAGATTAGGTAGTTGGTATAACTTCTAAATTAAAATCCCTATTTTAGATACCAGTGATTGGGGGCAATGTGCATGGCACATTTGACTTCTCTTTTTGAGTTTAGTATATTACCCAATAATTCTTAGTAGTTGCATTCCTTATTCCATCTGCAGGTGGTTGGCATTATTTTGGAGTGGATTTCATACAATTCTAACCTTCACATTTTCTTATTAGCTTACACATAAGCCTATTGCCCAATTTCAAAGTGGCTTTCATAGAAGCCTAATCTCTACCTTTTTTGAGTTGGCCAAGATTGGCCTAGTTTCTAACACACATTTGGATATCCACACCATATTTTTATAGTAAATTGAAATCATAGGCATCAAGAGACATCTAATATGACACACATTTCATACTAATATAATTTCTTAGGTTCACTTCACAAGGTAATGATGGAGCCAAAAGACTAGTTAGCTTTTTTATTCTTAAGCTATCTGCTCAAAGGGATTAGACACATAGTCCAAACATTGATTAGCACATCCATGATCACATAGCTTCACTTAGTGGGTGATCATGGAGCTAAAGGGCTAGCCTTTGCATTCTTGATCCACTCCATGGGAATTGACCACTCAGCTCTGTTGATGATATTACTCTTAGTACAACACATACCCATTAATACTCAGCATTATCTAGCATCACAATAGATTTACACTTCACAATGTGCTCTCTCTATGCATATCCAACATCACACAGCTTCATGAGCTTCACCCTTATAGGTAAGTTCAGGTATGTTTTCTATTTTTTCTTTATCCTAGTATTTCAATTTGTTGCATAACTAGAATAAAAGGGGGGCAAATGTAGTCATATATAATGTAAGAATTGATAAATTGAGTATGGATTGTGACACCTAACCCATGGGTCCCTCTTACTTTCTCTCATGACCCTCATAGGCATCTTTTCCCTGCTTCTTAGTCATCCATAGCCTTCTGGAGAGTGATTCCACCTCCTCTAGGTAGCATTTTTAGTGATGATTCCATCCCCATGGGTCCCATTCCTTCAGAACAATAACACCTAACTTGGACTATAGCATCAGACCCTAGGGTGTCTACTTTTATCACTCATATCCAAGTGTATTTTTACCTCTAACATTCAGTTCCTTTTAATTCCTATTCCTCTTCTTAGTGGCCTAATGTGAATACATTTGACCCATGACCAATACATCCCTATAAAATCCCATTCAACATTCATTTAGAAGGCGTTGGAAAATATCACAAATAAAGTAAGAATACAAGACTACTCAGGCATATTTTCCTATTCTCTACATACATCCATCCAATAGAGCCACAAGCTTATTCAAATCCTCACGCTAGTCCCTAGCCACTTCAATCACACCTAGTTTTAGCATTTTGCATCTTCATATACATAATTACATAAAGCACATCAAGTGGGAAAACTATATATGGCTTGATCCCTCTTCATAGTATTGGTATGTAGGTAACATGCCCACACAAGGGGTATGGATACATGTTCAGTGCATCTTACACACACTAACCCCCCCTCTTTCCCAAAGTTTGTCAAAGCATAATGGTGTCTAGGGTTTTAATACTAAATCAGCTCTATAGGGAGTTCCATGGACATCTAGTAGTTAAAATTTCATAGGTAGGCTCACATAGACACAGTGAAAAAACCTTAGAACACTCAAGTCTCTTAGATAATAGTGGTAGAAGAGGACTATAGCACTAGACCCCAAGGTATCCTATTTCGGTGCTCTTATCCTTTCATAAAATGAAAGCTAGATCTTGATTTGTGATAGTGTCCCTGTCTTGCACAATGAACTTTAGACCTTGGAATAGTTGTCGTAGTTAGTTTCTAGCTAAGTCTTATTTTATTCACATTTATTACTATTTATAGAAAGGCTAAAATTATAATTAATGTATACAAATTAGTAGCTTAATTATTGTAATATTATTTACTAATTTAATTAACTCAAACCCTTAACTAAATTAGGAATAAGAGTCCAATTTTCCCAAAATAATTAAATCATTAGGCAATAAAGGTATCATTAAAATAGCCATATCCTATGATGGAATCTTTGGGTAAGTTAAGGAACCAATCATAAGTTGTATCCCTAAAGGTTAAGGGAAAAAGGCAACATGCCATGTTCTCATGAATCACATTCAGTATCCTTAAAGATGCCTTAAATGAATTCACATTATCTTTTGTAGTCACTCTCCAGTGGGGGTGAATAGAGGTAGGTACTTTTCCAAATTCCTTGGTAGATCATACATGGGCCCAAGGACATTGATGGATGATCTAGCTAACCATGCCATAATTGGCATTAGAGGTTGTAGATTTTGGTTAGATGGGGAATTTGGTTGGGTCCTAGACTTTTTTCATCTACCTCTGTCTGCTCTTGCCTTCGTATGGGTTTCTAAGGATGCTAAAGGGATCTTGGGTTTAGATCAGGACTTAGCTATATCCTAAGCAGCAAATCTAAGATGTAGAATGTATATTGAGAGCAAATGGGTTTCAAAGATAGCCTTCATAAATGCTAAATATTTCAAAGATTGATGAATCATTTATAGAAAAGCTTAGATCAAGAAACTTCACCTCAATCTTTGAGGATCTAAGGAATGAAACCTCAAATTTCTTAAAACTTGCACATATATTATTAGCTCTACATATTAACCTACAAAGATCAATGTTAGATCAACACATCAAATTGTATTTATGCCTTATTTAGTGATCTAAAAATGTTTAAGGATTTTAAAATTACTTCAAGCACAAATTTATCCAAATGTTTACTTAAATCAAATCAAATTATAACAATATGATCTCAAATGTTTAGATCCAATACAAGCAACATCTTAGAGAATGATCTTTGGGAAAATACCTAGATTACTTAACAAATTTATACCAAACTTTGTAACAATGATCAAAATAACCCTTTATAGGTGCAAATAATGAGGTATTTCACCTATCTTTGCATGTATTTAAGCAGGGATCTAGATTATTTTACAAAATTTGCTTAAATGAACACTAATATTGATGAAATCTTTCAAAGAATACTAAGATCAATGCAAAGATGCCAAGATTCATGTAAATAATGTAGATCCTTAGTGCTCTTTAATAATATATGATTACTTTGAAATGATTAAGCATTTAATGATGAAGTACACTATAATTCTACAAAGATGAATGAAAATAGTTGCATAAGGCCCTCTTTCTAGCTCCATCTTTTCCCTTCTTGTTGATGTACTTATTGTGCTCCCTATGTCACTAGGGAACAAAGGGTAAAGTAAGAAACTCAATTTTAAATCCTGGAATGACTTAGGGATTGAGTTGTTTATACTACTATTTTTGGGAATAACATAAATATTATAGATATGGTCATGACTTTGAAACTTTGTAAGCAAACCCTACTGTAGGGACAATAAATGTTTATGCAGTGATAATTTTATTACTAATATTTGTGAATTGTCTTAATATTTGTCAATTATTTCCTAGAATGCAAATAATCAAGGGATATTTATAGTATGATCTAAGCTAGAGTGATTCATGGGTAGATCTAAGAGTGAGTAGGGTAGGATAGAAAAGAAGATTTTATTAATATGGATAAAGATACCAATGCTACTAGCATATGAGGTAAAACTAATAAAAACTACCATCTACCAACCCTAGTGTAATGCTTAAGGTTAAATAAATGTAGTTATAGCTTTAAAGGAAGGGAATGCACATATTTAAAAACATACTCTACATAAAATTTCTCACCCATAGTAAATTACATAGCACATTCAATTGTAAATGAGAAGGAAATAGAGCAAGCATACTATTAAATTTGTCAGCCTAGTGTTAAGCTCAAACTAATAGATTCATACATGAAATTTAATTGCTAAACTAACTTGTAGAAAGGACCTATTAGACATATAAAGCACGATAATTTAGAAATTAAAAAACACACAAAAGAACAATGCAAACAAATTTTCAAATTCTTTGGTTGCTTTTATTATTTTTTTGTAATAATTGTTTTTTGCTTTACAAATGAGGGAATCATCCCTATTTATAGGCTTTAAAATGCCTAACATGTTTCAGTGGGGCCATAAAGGATCCTAATATACAACCAAATGTATTAAACTACCACATTATGACGGAATATTCTCAATTCAAAATTACAAGACATAACTAAATATTCATTATGGTCCAAGGGGTGGTTGTTGGCTTGCTTTCTACTATTTTTTTTGTTGCCTCTACTTCTTTTATATTTCTTCTTTGGTCCATACCTCTACACAGGGCTAGTAATTTTGGTCAATTTGATAAAAGTCTAATATCATGGGCCTAAATTGAGAATGTAGATAGTATAGAGAGAAAATGCTTAAGGCTTCAAATGAAAATTTAGGTAACAATAGTCAAGTTGAGAAGCCTTTAAAAGTAGAGTAGATTATCGATCACAATAACTTGTTTTATTTAATGCAAACTATTACATATATAGTGTAATATACTCCTAAAATATAAGAGTCAACATTAATCAACTCTCCTAATATTACTCCCAAATATTTATCTCTGTTACTTTTCACAATTACATATTTAAGAGTTATTATAACAACTATTTTATTAATTTATTTCCACATGCATAAATCACTAATACTTATTATCCCCCACCCCTTAGCGATGACATAGGGTGAGGAAATACTAATAGAGATATTCTTCATCATTTTTAGGAGCCACTTATTCATTTTTAGAGAGGATTATTTTCCTCTAGATCACTTTTTATTGTTACCATTGCTTTATCATTTATCTTCACATTGAGAAGATATTATGCTCTTTGTTTGTAATTCATAATAGTATGACCTAGATTTTTATAATAGAAACATGCATATTTTTTCTAGTCATATGTTTATATTTTTTGTAATAAGTGTTGGGATTTTTTTTTGGAGCATTAATTCTTCTCCTTCTAAAAATTTGTTTCCTTCTGCAAGCAATGTGGATATAACACTTGGCAAACTTAGATTTAGCTTTCTTAAAGTGAGCACCACATGTGATATATTGTTGGGCATAATATTGAGTAACATGGATTTTGCATGATTATCTTTGAAAACTTATTTGATCCCTACCAATTCATTTATGAGTGAATTAAACTTGTTGATGTGGGATACTATATCTCCTCCTTCCATTTTTAGACCATACAATTGTTGTTTCATTGTTATTTTTGCACTATCGGCTTGTGAACTAGATAGTGTGTTCAATGATTCCCAAATTTCCTTGGAGTATTTGTTGAAATACACATGATGTAGATATGGATTTGATAATCCTAGACCAATAATGGCCAAATTTTTCCTATCTTTAACTTTGCATTTTTGGTGTTCGTCTAAATCTATTGGTTTTGATATTGTGCCATCAACAATGTCCCAAAGATCTCTTTCAATTAAGAATAGTTATATCTATATTTTACTTGTATGAAAATCATTCCCATAAAATTTCTCAATTTGATTTATCTTTTCCATTTTACCTTCACCTACTTTTGACTTAGTGGGCATCGACAACAACCGATAATGTGTCCTATCAAAAGGATGACTTTGACAAAGACACAAACTATTTTGACACTTTAATTTGAAAAATAAACTCATAAGAGACTTTTATAAAAATATTATATTGACCATGACCCAAAATTAAAATTTGAATAACAAAAACTAAAGGACTATAGAAAATAATCTAAAAAACTTAAACTTATAATACCACCTAAATTCTATGCTAAAAACCATGGTTTATTTTTATAAATTATACAAAGGAATAAATTATATGAGACACAGATTTCAAACTAAATTCTAAAAACAAAAATTGCTTTATAAAAAATTAAGCATTACCATTGAAGGTTTATGCATAGTCTTCTATTGAATCCATGGCCAAGATATATCAGTGGTGAGATATGAGATTTTGTAAGTAGATATCGAGCTCCCTATGTCTAAAACTAGTCAATGAAACATTATTGTTGAGTGATAGAGCATGCCATATAGACTTGATATAGATCAATCCACAGGTTGGAGAACTTGCCAAAATAGCTGAAAATGTCTATTTTTAACTATGTAAAGCTCCTCAAGTATGCAAAATTTCCTCAACATTTATAGGTTTTATTCCCCTTTGAAATATATTTCCATAACAATTTGAATAATCTAATTTCATTGAGAAACAAAAAAGATATGATGATTTTCATAACAATGTTCCAAACTAATTTTCTATTTTTTTTATTTTTTGTATTTAAAAATAAAAATGCGCACAATGAACAAAATGATAATGGAAGAACTGGAAAGAGAGTGGACAAAGTGGAAGAGAGAGAAGATGGATGTTGAATGGCAAATGCTTGAATTTGGTCTACACTACAAGAATTTATCAAAATGCAAGAAAAAAAGTATAGATGCAATAATAGGAGTTGCACATGGTCTGCACTGCAGTGCTATGATATACAATCTATTGAATGTAATAATAATGGTGAATGAAAGGTACAAAGTCTAGGGAAAGCCTACTCTAATATGAGATAAAGTGGAGCAGATTGTTGATCACATGAACTTGTTTTATTTAATGAAAAATATTATATATATAGTGTAATATACTACTAAAATATAGGATTCAACACTAATCAAATATCCTAACATTACTCCCAAATCTTTTTCTCTGTTATTTTTCATAATTACATATTTAAGATTTGTTATAACAACTCTTTTATCTATTTATTTCCTCACACATAAAGCACTAATACTTATTAGCCTTTTGTATATTACTTTGATTAATGCAAGGTTTGATGGTGATTCTAGTTTGTGCCATATTAATTGTGAGACTCATCACATTTTCATTCAAAACAATCTAACTATTACTTTTGGAATTTTATTACTTTTAGAATTCAAATTTAGTGCTAATTTACTTTTGATTCACTATCAATTTTAATTTTAAATATATAGATTACCACGTTTTGACATGTGGCATGCCACTTCAGGTCCAACTAGACATTCACGAGGATTGAAGATGACTAAGCTACTTAGTTGACTCAAATCTAGACATGTGGTACCTTTTAAATACTCTCAGGTTCTCAAAATGCAGCTTAGAGTGATGAGTCCTTTGAACTATGCCACATGGAATCCCTATATTTTTGGTGAGTTATTAGGTAGGGACCTCTAATTTTTGTTGGTTGTAGGAGTACATGTGTCACTCTTAAAAGTAATTAGATATTTTTCTTGGCTAGGTGGCTCTCTCACAGGCAATCACAACTTTACTTTGATAGGTGTTACCTTCAGAAGGATCTAGATAGCTATCGATGAGTTTGTGTTAATCATGGAGCTTGGCTTATTCCATGCATCACTCCTAGAATTGATCCTATATATCTCAAAATGTAGCATCATAGGAATGATATGTGAAATCATCATGTAGGTGCAAGGTAGACATGCATTATTTTAGAGACAATTCTATTGATCTCAAGTTGTAGTTCTATAAAAAAATACATGTGGCATCATCTCATAGAGCTAGTAGGGACTTGCATCACTTTGGTAGGCTTTCAAAGGTGTTTTAGTGGATTTTTAGATAGAAACAATGAGGGAATGACAAGTGTCATCATCATACAGGTCCATAGGGGATATGCATCATTCTCATGGGCTCTTCTTAATTCTTCTACCACTTGTCACTCTCAAAAGAGGCCTTGGTAGCTATATACTATTAAGCATTGATCAGATGGCTTAGATGCATCCATGTGTTCTTTTCAGAGCTCTTATGAGCTTTGGATTTTATGCAATATAGTGTTGACATGTGTCATACTTAGATGAATCTAGTGGCACTTTAGAAGACTAATCAAGTTTGGATGGTCATGCTTGAGACACGTGGTGGCATTTTGTGGGATTTAGGATTTGAATGGGATGTGTGGCAACTTGGATCAAATGGGCTTGCAATCAAGAACTAGGATTTTGACATGTAGCCTATGGATTTAAATTCCAATATCTAAATCCCTTGTAATCTTTCATGATGATGCCACATGGCTTGTGGATTTTTTAGATTTGTTCCAAGTGTCATCTATGGGGTGATGAATATTTTAGATGTTGCAAAGGCTGATGAGGTAGACACCTATCTTATTTAGGTCATAGTATTTAATTTGGTGTCCCATAAGGCATCTTAAATCACTATTTTAATTTTGATGTCCCATGAGGCCAAGCAAAATCTTGAGTTAGACTTTGAAA
>JARHVA010006623.1:857500-868811 GCA_037957365.1 Torreya grandis | reverse complement strand
CTCTTCCTAATCATCAACCTATCCAAGATAATCAAGACAAAGCCACCCCTTCCACCAATAATGTAGGAAGTCTTGTTGAACCAAATTCTAAAGATAATGTTGTTAACATGACTAATATGTGAAGGGTGGTTGATTTTATTGATTTCTAACCTATCTACACTCCTTCATCTATAACATATTATGTTATCCAAGATTATTATCCAACTCATTTTAAGGAGTTGGGGAAAGATGACCTTATTACTTTTGATGATCTAATTTCTGATTCTCCCTTTGATAACACTTCCTTTTCTATTTCTACCACTCTTCCTTCATATTCTAACACTAATGGTACTCAAATTTATATTAACACTTCTTACACCATTTCTCAAAATCAAATTGAACTAGTTACTTCATCATCACAACATGATTTACAACCTTGTTCCAAACCTTATTCTTCTTACCAACATAAATTTCAATTCACTTCAGCTCATCCTTTTTAGGACATCCTTAATCATTATGCAACAATATCTAACAACCTTCTTATGGGTTATGATGAGTGGGATCCCATCATGGAACTCACTAATTTCCCATCTCAAATTCTATTCCTTGAACTTATGAGGAACTTTAAACATCATAAAAACCATATTATTCAATTATTATTTAATATAAATATCCCTCATACTCCCCTATAAATGTGGGAAACAACCTTATATAGATCTGAGGATATTATATTAGAACAATGTGAAGAGACATATATTCATTCCTCTCAGAGGTCATCCCCATAAGAAGGCTTCACCTTCTTCTCCCATGGATCCACCTCTAGTGGTTACATCCCCTCATGTGGTCCCTTCATCACCTTTTGTGCCTCCACCCATGATTCCTTCACCTATGGATCCTTCTCCACAAGCGAGTCCCTCACCTATGTATCCTTCTCCACCTATGAGTCCTTCACCCATGGATCCTTCTTCATCAATGATCCTTGTATCTCTTATAGAGACCTCTCCCATGCATTCTCCCAAACATCCCTTCCCTAATTTCATTCCTTAGCCTGATCCATCGAGTATTCCTACTTTTTAGGTGGAGGAGATTAGAAGAGAAGTATTTTCCTAGTTTTTCATTAAAGATTGATGAGACACTAGCAATAGTTTATATCTAGCTTCATAGAGATTTATCTAATATCTTGGATAATGTGTGTGGGTAAACTTATAAATATTTATGATAACATGCATGATGATTTAACATTTACATTTTTATTATAAATTTGCTCTAATATTATTTTCATCTATCTATTATATCATTTGACGTTATGTCAAATTCATATTTTTATTATATGGTGATTCCTTAATTTTTGGTGTTATATCTTAATTATATTATCATTTAAATTTGCATATGATTTTATTTATTTGTCATTTATACCTCTTTATTTCTTTATTTTTTCTCAGAACTCTCTTCTTGTGTCTTCATGATTGTTTGCTTTATTATCTCTATTTTTCATAGATAATTATCATTGTAACTTAGTTATACCAACCCTATTCCCTTTGGTCATTATCACCTATTACCATGTGATAAATTATCAAATAATATATCTCATTATACTTTCCTTATACATGTCCACCTTTAGATCTCCTTTTTCCCTTATTCCTTTTTCACAAACTAAGCATATACATAGTTGATACTTGAGATCACATGTTAGTTCATTGTTAAACCTAAGTATCCTAGTTAGTCTTTGTCTTTGGTTACTTGGATTCCTTTAGCCTTATCCTAGATATCATTCATGTGTACCAATACATATATCATGATTTTTCATTCCAAATCCATATGGGGAAGGAATCTTTAAAAGCCATAAAAGTTAAAAAGCCAAATCATTTTACAATAGGTAATGATATAAAAGGAAAAAATATTCTTATTTGTCAAATCATAGTAAAATAAATGATTCAAATCACATTAAATTTTTTAGTAGAAGCTTAAACTCCATAGTTGGCCTTACATTAGAGTCAAGGTCCTCTGGGGTGTGGTAGGCTAGTAGATTAGGAAAGGAGTAAAAATCTTTTAGTGCTACCTATATACACATAATATTTTCAAAATTTTATTGATTATTGACACTTTGTATCTTGCAAGAACCTATTGATTCTCAATCTCTATGAGTGTATGTCTTAAAGAGTGCATTAGGAAAGGGGTGGGTAGACCATTGGTGCTTTGTAAGATTGTTTCCCTTTTAACACTTACCATCTACACACTTGTCTCATAAAACCATTTACCTTAAGCTTATTCTTCTTAGTCTTACCTCTTCTAGTATATTTCCTTGTTCTATCCTCTTTTTCTTTCCTTAACATACTTTTAGACTATCAACTATAGTGGGTTGACTGGGTCAACCTAGTATAATTTAGGGATATTTTCCACTTTCTTGGTTTGTTAGCCTTTTAATCGACCTCGAACAAACCTAGTGAATTATTTTTGAAAGCATAATAGGTCAACTAGGTTGACCCTGTATAGTCAAGATTCTCAAGAGGATTTAGGGAAAGATCCACCTATATAAAATATAATTTCCCACCATTTCATATGATAACAATTATAAGAAAATAAGTATGAGTGAACATCTACTTATTGACCATCCTACTTGAGGAATAATGTTTAGGGTTCCATACTTTTTTGGAGATATGGATCTTGTCCTATGGATAAGTCTTCTGGATGCTTAGATAGGTTATGTAGCCTAGAGATTATTTATCTTGGTTATCCTTACATACCACAATAATCTCTTGTGAAGCACCTTGGCCAAGGGAGGATTGAGGCTTGGTGGGTTCATCTTCAAATGTAAGCATTCCTAACTTTATTTCTCCTTTGTAAGAGTAGATAGATAATGCATTTGTATTATTCTCTCCATGTATTATGATTCCATATACATTTACATGATTATATGTATTCTAATACATAATTAGTTTAGTTATTTGTTTTATTACTTCTAACCCCCACTTTGTGCCACAAGCTTTGGTGTGCACTAGATTAGATTTAATTTCCTTTTATTAGAATAGAGTGCACATTTTAACCTAATACTCTATTAGGGTTGATATGTGATCATGCTAGACTTTAAGCTTTAGAACCCTTCCTAACATGATGTGTTATGACAAGTTATATAAATGATCCCCTAATCAGGTCTAGTAAATCACCATATTGGTCATGCTCTCACTTAACAAATGTATCTCAATTGGAAGTATAGGTATGCTCTATCTTATCTAATGTAAAATTAATTCATAGTCATGATGAATTTATAATTTCATACATTCTGGTGAACCCAATGTGAACTAACCCTTGTAAGATTTATTCACTTTTACCTTCATTTCTTTTATTATTTTGATCATATATTTTGACATACCAGATCAATTCTATTGACCTAAATTTTTATCTATGTGCATAGGTTTTAGGAACAGATAGTTGGATCAACCCAATTGACCCAATATAGGTTTCTAGCCTTTTAGACACCTAGTTCAGCCTACTAGGTTAACCCAGTCAACCCCTTATAGTTCTAACACTTTTTTAGTAGGTCCCTGTACAGCTTGATTAATTATATTAACCCATTTTACAATTTTCTCAAGCATATTTCAAGGTTATTCATCAAAAAATATTCCTTCATTAAATCTCTAATACACCAAGGTTCCTTTCTACTTCATTATTTCATTTATTTTATATCTCTCCTTTTATAATTTTTAGTCTTCAAAACTGCCCTTCCATAGTCAACTAGATCAACACTACCAACCTAGTTCTATGTTTTGTGTGTTGTCTAAAATAACTGGATTGACACTACCAACCTAGTTAATTTTTATACTTTGCTTCCATAATATAGGCTCAACCCTATTGACCCTATTCTATATTTTATACATATAGTGTTAGTACTATACCTTGTTTCAAAGTTAGAATTAACCTCATATTTGTCAGTAATTATCTCAACATTTATTTTCCTATTTCTTATATGCTTAGAATAGTTCACATAGTCTAATTAGGGTATTTTTAATTAATCACTTAGTTTCACTATTTTTATTTTATGCACACATGGACAAATCACAAAACATAAACAATTACTTTAACAGTCTATCTACCCTAGGCTAACATAATTGGATTTCATCACCAAGGGAGAAGCTGGCCTGATGCTATAGTTAAGTATAAAGCATGGTTAATTTTACATTCCAACTAAGAACCCAACACCCTTATCAATGTGGTGTGTGAAGTGATAGGGTAATCCCCAATACCAGGATTATATCATTTTCACTATAGCCCATTTTAGCCCAAACTACCTAAAACCATCCTTAGATTGCTATCAAATACCTTGATTATAGCCAAATTCCAATCACATTTAAAATAATTCTTAATAATATAACTAAAAATCAAGTTTACCAATTATTTAGCATTAATTTTCAATTTGTTTACTTTTTCTTTTTCCAAATTATGTGTAAAATCTTGCATTGGCTAGTGTTAGTGAAATAGTTTACTTTATGTGTTCCAATTGGATTGGCCATCATTAATCCAACTGGTTGTTTGTTTCATTTTAGTACTTCTTTCTGTTCATTACTTGCAAAGTTACCTTGTTTCATTTTATAATCTATTTTAGGATTCTTGAGTTCCCTATCTTCTGTACTAGATCAACCTAATTGACCTAGTGTTTTTTTACCTTTTGTACACTATACTAGATCGACCCAATCAACTTTGCATAGTTTTATAGTCTATGTTTCAATACTAGATCAACCCAATTAACCTTGTACAATTTTAGTAACTTATTTTGACCTTTTCTTTCTCATCTCTCTTCTTTTTCCTTCATCATGGAATTTTTATTAGATAATGACACTAAGTTACATTCAATAGACATGATGAACTTTACCAATCCCAATAGGGTCTCCCATAGACAAAGTAGGGATCCTCTTTTGGATGTTAGTAATGTTCATATTTCCACTCTAAAATTGAACTATGGGATCCTTCTCATAGCATAATCCTCTTTTCTCATTAGAATACCAACATAAGTTATAATATACTCCCAAAATGCTTTTCTTTATCTTTGAATTTCCCTCAAAATAGAGGAAAGGATCCTTATACCATTTATAACCTCATGATTAGTGTTCAAACCAAAGAGCCTCATTCACCTACTCAGACATTCAATATGGGATTTAGAGGTACCACTTTATTTGTTTCTCAAACTCTTCCTTAAATTTTAATTCCTTCTTATACCATGACATATTATTTTCTAACCTATTATGCCTCTATGCCTAGTATCTCAACTAACATGGTAGGTTCTACATCTAGTGGGCATCTCATAAGGTCCACCATCCTTAATCCTTCCAATATTTTAGTGATTTATACCTAAGGAAATCATGCCTCTAGTGATTCTTCCTCTCAACCATTCACTAGTCCATTTTTTTTTCACAAGCAATTTTTTCTGTTAGTGCCTCAAATTCTCAAGCCCATACTAATACTAATACTGGTACCCAAGCCACTAATATCGACATAAATACCAATTATATTACTTCTAATTTAAATCAAACACATCAAATTTTGTTACAAACTCTTAATCAAATGAATACCTTTCAATCTCATAACACAAATCAAATGATGAGAATGGAAAACCACCTCTTTTTCAATCTCATCCACAACCAATAGAATGGGGAACACATAACCACTATTTACCCCTCCTCTTTTATATTCTCAAGTAAATATCATTCCCAAACCTCCTTTAATCAATAAAACCATCAAGCATCTACAAAATGAACCTCTCACTATTCAAATTGATAAAATTTATATAGGAGGCATAACCCTTATAATTTATTATAATGGGTCAAATGATCCTACCCTTCACATTAAAACATTTTGAAATATTTACAAGGATTGGGTAAAATTAAACATCTTTGATGCTACTAATCTCCTAGCCAAGATTCTCATGGGTGATGCCTTGGATTGGTACAATCAACTTAGAGATAATTCCATTTCTCATTTGTAGGACTTAGTAAATGCTTTAGTTCAAGAATTCCAAACTAATGATCTTCCTAAAAAACCTTTGGCCCATTTCATTAATTACAAACAACATGATAATTAAAATTCATAAGCCTTTGTTAAGAGATAGAAAACTTTGTCAAATAAATATGAACATAACATGGTGAATGACAACCTTTTTCATCTATTTAAACATGATTTCTTTCCTAAACTTCAATATTAGGTCTAAAATAACTCTCTCCACATACCTTGGAGGAGGATATTGACCATTCTAAATGACAATATTTCCTAATGCATCAATTCAAGCCACCCCAACCTTATGTGGGTCCTTGTCTATTACTTAAGATCAAAAAATACAATATCACCAATGATGGTGTTACCAATTCTTATGACACCATTCACAATGTTCAATATGTCATCCCTAACCCTTATTTAGAACTAGTTCCTTCTTCCCAATAATATATTAATACTCATTTATCTTCACCCAATAACATCAATGTTCACAAACATTTATCCTTGGCTAAATTTATTAAGCATCTACCCAGGACTCTTTCATAAGAGCTTGACCCTACTTGTCCTATGAAATCCTGATATGATCTTAACAATTTTTGTTGCTTTCATACTAGTTGGGGTCATTCTCATGAGACCTATAGATAACTTCATAATTTATCTATGTATTTTCTCATTAGACCTAACTTTGATCATGATTCCATTATCTATAAGCATCAAAAAACCTATGAAATTACTTTCAAGGACTATAAATCAAATGACAAAACTCAAGCCTTGAATCAAGTAAATTCTCATTTGACTATCTATAAATATATTTTACCTAATCATCAACGTACCCAAGACAATAAAGACAAGCCCACCCCTTCCACCAATAACATAGAAAGTCTTTTTGAACCAACTTCTAAAGAGAATGTGGCTAACATGACTAATATTTAAAGGATGGTGGATTTTATTGATTCCAAACCTATTGACACTTTTGCTTCTAATAATGCATATCATGTTATCCAAGATTCTTCTCTAACTCATTTAAATGAGTTGGGGAATGAATATATTATCACTTTTGATGATCCAATTTTTTATTCTACATTGGATAACACATCCTATTTTATTTTTACCACTCTTCCATCATCTTCCAATACTAATGATAATCAAGATTCTAATAAGACTTATTATTATCCTTCTCAAAATCAAATTAAACCAAATAATTCATTATCTCAACATGATTTACAACCTTGTTCCAGACCTTCTTCTTCTTACTAGTAAAAATTCTAATATGTTTCAGCTCCTCCTTCTGAACACCACCTTAACCATTATGAACCTGTATCTAATAACCTTAATATGGGCTATGATGAGTGGGATCTCATTGAAAATATCACTAATCTCCCATCCTAAATTATATTTATTGAGATTATGATGACTTCCCCACATCATATAAACCACCTCATTTAGTTGTTATTTGAGTTGAATGTCCCTCATCCTCCCCTATTAGGATGAGAGGAAACTTTATCTAGTTCTAAAGATAGTATTTTACAAAAATACAAAGAGATGTTTTTCAATGTTGACAAGACTATAGACACTTCTCTTTCTCAATGATATCCCATAGCTTCATATTATTCTCGATGAGATTATGATTCATGTGGATGATCCTCCTTTATTCATTAACATCCAATAGGTAATATCCAAGTTAAGCATGCATTGATTGATGAGGTTTCTGGCACTTGTGTTTCTTATCTTGACCTCATTAAGACTTTTGGATATTTCAAATTCAATCTCAAGTCTACACATAGCACATGCCAAGGATACGATAGAAATAAAATTCTTCCTTTAGGTTGTGTGTGGCTTCCCATTACTATCACACCTATCATCTTCTATATGAAGGTGATGATATTTAACTTCCCCCTTTCTTATAACATCTTATTTGGTAGGCCATGGACTCCCCACATGAGATCTATCACTTCTTCCACCTACCAATGCATTAAATTTCCTCACAATGGAGCCATTTATAGGATTCAAGATGATACTAACCATTAAAATTTTGAATAATTCCAAGATCATGGTGTCTTCAATATTCCTACTCTTGAGCCTTTTTCAAGTGTTTCATTTCATGAGTCTTAGTGTATCAAATTTCTTGTTAACTTAACCCATGATTATAATGGGCATACTAAGCTCATTGGTAACATTCCTTCTAATATTTTATATTCTGATGATGATTAGCCTAATGAGATCAATTTAAAGATAAAAAATTCTAATCTCTCACCTCATCTCATCTCGTAACTTCTTACTTCCTTATAGACTCATTCTAGTAAACCTCCTTATGATGACATTCTCATAGTCTTGACCAAGAATAGGCATTCTATTCACCATATTTCATTGAATGATAAGGTTCTTCTTAAATGTATCATTGACCGTCACACCCAAAATAATGATGATGGTTATTCCTTAGATGATCCATTATTATGTGGTCTTATAAAATCCCATGATGCTAGGATTATCCATTATCATTCTTATTCACTTGAGTCTTTTCATGCATCTCATCAATTTCCTTCACTTATAGTTCTTGATTATTGAATTTTACCCATTTATTATAGGGTATAGATGGCACTAACACCTTTATTTTTTGAGGAGCCATGTATGACTATGTTCATAGATCAAGCTATGATCTGGACTTAGCATTTTTCTAGGTACCCTGACCCTCATACTGATTTACCCTTGAAGTTAGTGTGACCCTCTTTAGACCCGCTATAGATCCTACCACTCCCTTAGTAGAGCTTACTATAGATAAGCCTCTTTCAAATCCTATTATAGTTGATCTTGTTCCTTTTCTTACTATTGCTCAACCTACTCTTGATTCTAGTGCTATTGCTCCTTCCATTGATCCTAGTTCCATTCCTTCCTTATCACCACCTTCCCTTGGTGATGGTTTGCTTCCTTTTCCTATGATGGCTCCTCTACCCACCAAATGGATTGATTATTTTTATATAGCTTCTTCCATTCATATTTTACCTCCTTCCGTAACTATTTCTACTAAAACCACTCCCAAGCATATCTATTTCTTTCATGGGATAGATAACCATTCTTCAACCCATTATCACAAGTTGTGGTAATATCTTGATAACTTGCATTCTTCTTCCCCATCATCAAACAAAGATATACCTCCCCCAAAGGTACTTACTAAATATTTTCCCAAGTATGGTGAGTTATATTTTTTATGATATCTCTATAGTACCCATCACACCAATTATTGTCGCATCCTACAATAATATCTTAAGGATCACCTTATAGCCATTCCCAGACCTTTTTCCACTCCTCCCATGGGTCATTAATATAATAAGTCTCCTCCTTCTTCTCATATGGCTCCATCTACATTAGTTACATCACCTCTTATGGTCCCTTCACCACCTTGTATGCCTTCACATGTGATTCCTTCACTTGTAGACCTTCCCTCACTTGTGGATTCTTCTTTACCTATGAGTCCTTCACCTATGGATCCTTATCCCTCAGTGATTACTTCTCCTCTCATAGATCTTGTCTCTATGCATTCTCCTAACTAAAATTTTCCTAATTTTCCTCCTCAGCATGATCCTTTGAGCATTCCTACTTTTTTAGTTGAGGAGATTATAAAATAAGGTTTGCCTAGTATTCATTAAAGATTGATGAAACCTTATTAGAATTTTGATTACATATTCATATAGACCTATCTGATATATTGGATAATGTGTGTGGATAGATTTACTAGTATTTATGATCACATGTATGGTGACTTCACATTTATATTTGTTTTGGACATATGCTCCAATTTTATTTCTATCTATTTTATCATTTGACACTATGTCAAATTTTTGGTTATCTTATATCATGATTTCTTACTTGTACTATATCTTTCTTAAATTTATTTTCACATATGATTGTTTTTTGTTTTAACATTGCTTTCGCTTCCCTTCATCCTAGAGTTTTCCTCAAAAATATCTTCTTGTATCTTCATGATTTTTTTGCTTTCTTATAATTAATTTTCATAGATAATTTTTCATGGTGATTTGGTTATACTTACCCTATTTACCTTGTTTATTATCTTTCTTTACCATGTTATTAGTTAACAAATAATATATATCATTATTATCTCCTTTTACCAATCCACCTTTGGATCTCCTTTTTCCTTCTTCCTTTTTCTGAAAACTAAGCATATACATGATTGAGAATTGAGATCACATGCGAGTTCATTATCAAGCCTAATTAATCTAGTCAGTCATTATCTTTGGTTACTTAACTTCCTTTAGCCTTAGCCTACAACTCATTCATGTGCATAACTATCTCTCTCATTATTGGACATTCTAAATATGTATAGAGGAATCTTAAAAAGTCTTCAAAATAAAGTTAAAATACAAATCATTTAAATAAAAGAAAATGATATCAAAAGGTAAAAATTATTATTAAAAGTCTAATCACACTAAAAGATGTGATTCAAAGCACATCTCCTTCTTCTAGTCAAATCTCAAACTCCACAGTTGGCCTCATGATATGTCTAAGGTCATTTGGGGTGTGGTAGGCTAGTATATTAGAAGAAGAGAATTTTAAAAAAAAAAAAATCTTTTAGTGCTACCTACTTTCTCATGGAAGTACCCAATATTCGTAGTAGATAAATGGATTTGTAAGGGGTCATAAAGAAAGGGAAACACATCATGTGAAGGTAGGTCCTTTTTTATTTTCTTGTACCAATCTACCTTCATGATTAAATCTTAGTATCATTCTTATTTGACTATAAAGCTTTGTGTATCTAGCAAACAGGTTTCCTTTGCACATAGTAACCACTAGTCACTTAGTGTCTTCTCATGTCCTTAGTATGCCTCTTGAATCCTAAGGTATTCTCATAGGATGATTAATTATTTATTTTTACATTCTTTTTTCATTCCTTATTTCCCTTATATTTCCTCTTGAAAAATATTATTTTATCAACTGATCACTCCCCTTAGAATTTCATTTGTTAGTTGTTTTGTAAGACCATGGATAGGACCCATCCATCCTCACAAAATACCAATTTTTCCTTCCTATTACCCACATCCTTGATTACCCAATGTTCCTATTTATTCCACCCCAATGGTGTTCTCTTTATTGAGTTTTAGTGTAAGACTATGTATAGGATCTGATCCTCCTCACAAAATTTTCCAATGCCCAAGTCACCATCCAAATTACATGTGTCAAATTTGAGATAATATTGGATTGATTATGAAGTTACATGTCATTTTACAAGATTCACATCTTTATTTAGTATGTTTTATGCTTAATTAATTTTTATTTCACCCTTTTATCTTCTTATTTTTCAAGTGCATGTAAGATTTCAACCATTTCTTGAAATATT
>JARHVA010006623.1:560000-852500 GCA_037957365.1 Torreya grandis | reverse complement strand
TTACTTCATTTTGACATCTATAAATTCTTAAAATTTAAAATTACTAAAAAATCACTTAATTCAATATAAATTTCAAAAACTATTTTGAGATTCTTAGTTGCACCCTTGTAGTGTCCCTGTTGCTACCTCTGGAGCCTCTTCATATCTAAGATGTCCTCTCCTTGCCATCCTAGCTTGTTTTTATCTCTAAAGCTCATTTTCCATTCTTTCATAAGTTAAAATAACAAATGTATTGTCGTTTCCCCTATTTTAAAACCCTTTTCAAAATTCAAATCTTTCAATTATCGTCCTCTAGATTTATTTTTTGGATTTTATCTTTGTTTCTACTCATTTATTTTACAAACCATAAAATGCATTAGATTCATAATGACATAAAGATTATTTTCCACTACCATATGCCTAGTTTCCCAATTTTTCTATTTTTGGCTATTTTTTACACTAACTTCTATAGGTTGGTCTAATGTTCTCTACATTGAACACCTTTACATCTCTTACATCCTACTTGTTTATCTATAACACTAAGGTAAGTTAAAGGTATGTCTTTTTCAATTATGTCCTTTCATTTATCTTATTTTCCATGTACTACAATTTACTTAGCATCAACATTATGTGTTATCATTTTTTATCTCAAAGCACTATCTTGTGTCACCCTTATGTGACACATGATGAGATTTGAGTGGGTCATGTGTATACACATAATATTTTCAATATTTTATTGATTACTAACATTTTGTCTCTTACAAGAACCTATCAAGTCTCAATCTCTTTAAGTACATGCCTTAAGGGGTGTACTGGGAAGGGGGTGGGAAGACCATCGTTGCTTCATAAGAATCTAATCCCTTTTACCACTTGCCATATATACACTTGTCTCCTAAAACCATTTATCCTAAGCTTATTCTTCTTATTCCTACCTCCTCTAGTCTTTTTCCTCTTTCTATCCTCCTTTTATTTCTTTAACATCTTTTGGACTATCAACTGTACTAGGTTGATGGGGTCGACCTAGTATAGTTCAAGGGTATTTTTCACTTTATTGGTTTGTTAACCTTTCGGCCAACCTAGCACAAACATAGTGAATTATCCTCAAAAACACATTGTTTCAACTAGGTTGACCTTATATAACCAACATTCTTGAGAGCATTTAGGGCAAGATATACCTATATATATATAAGCTCATTTCCCACCATTTCATAAAAGAAGAATTATAATCAAATAAGTACAAGCAAACATATGCTTATTGACCATTATAATTCAAGAATAAAATTTAATGTTTCATAGTTTCTTTGGATATATGGATCTTGTCTTTTGGAAAAGTCTTATAGATGCTTAGATATGTTTTGTAGCCTAGAGCTGATTTATATTGGTTATCCTTACATACCATAACAATCTCTTGCAAAACACCTTGTCCAAGGGAGAGAATAAAGCTCAATGGGTTCATCTTCAAATGTAGGTATTCATAAATTTCTTTATCCTTTTTAAGAGTAGATAGATAATGTATTTATATTCTTATCTCAACATATTAGGATTTTGTATACATTGATATGAGTATATATCTTCTAATACATGGTTAGTTTAGTTGTTTATTTTATTTCTTCTAACCCCAACTTTGTGCCACAAGATTTTGTGTGCACTAGATTAGATTTACTTTCTTTCTATTATAATAGAGTGAATGTTTAAAGCCTTAAGAATATAGTAAGGTTGTCATGTGATTGTGCTAAATTATAGGCTTTAAAACCCTTCCTATCATGATGTGTTGTGATAAGTGATACAAGTGATCCCCTAATCAGGTCTAGTAGATCCCCATATTGGTCATGATCCCTCTTAACAAGTGTATTCCAATTGGAAGTGTAGGTATGATCTATCATATCCGATCTAAGATTAATACATATATATGATGCATTTTTTATTTCATAAACTACATACTTTATCATACAAGTACCCAATCTTCATACTAGACTGACAACTCTACAAGAGGTCTTGAGGAATAGGGAACAAATCATGGGAATGTAGGTCTATTTTACCTTTTCTTGTACCAATCTACCTTCATGATTTGATCTTATTATCATTCTTATTTTCCTATAAAGCTTTATATTTATATCAAATAGGTTTCCTTTGTACATTGATGGTCATTAGTCACTTAGTGTCTTCTCATGTACTTAGTATGCCTCTTGCCTCCTAAGATCTTCTCATAATATGCCTAAGTCTTTATTTTTACACTCCATTTTTCATTCCATATATCCCTCATATTTCCTCTTGAGAAATATTATTTTGTCTACTGATCACTCCCCTTGGGATCTCATTTTGTAGTTGTATTATAAGACCACCCATAGGACCCAACATTCCGCACAAATTACCATATTTTTCCTTACTATTACCCACACCCTTTTTTACCTAATTTTCTTGATTTTTATACCCCAATGGTGTTCTCTTTGTGAGTTGTAGTGTAAGACCATGGATAGGACCTGATATTCCTCACAAAATTCTCCAATAATACAGGTCACAAACAAAATTACATGTGTAAATATGAGATAAGATGTGATTCATTATGAAGTTACACATCATTGACATGCTTCCCAACTTCATTTAGTTTTTTTATGCTTAATTCATTTCTCTTTCACTTTTAGCTTCTTATTTTTTTAGTGAATCTAAGAATACAACCATTTTTTGAATTTTTTATACTTCCCAACTTGAATTAGTGTGATAAATTTAAGACCAATCTTTTGAAAATTTTGTTTTTCTCTTATACTTCCCAATGTGATTTAATACATTTGATCGAATTAATTAATTTTTTTTTATACAATTTGTGCCCTTTTACATACCTTCCATTTTATTACATTGTTTTCATACTTCCCAATGTGACTTATTATGTTTTTACTTATTTTAATTTGGTGCAAAAATATTTTCCTTCGGTTTAAAAACATTTTTTTTATCATATTGTTTTACCATCCCTTGGTTATTTATACTTAGTCATTTTATTATTATTACACATTTCCCAAATTGAAATAATGTGTAGTAAATTTTTTTTTATTGATTATATTTTACCAAGTTTTTTTGCTTGTTTCTTTTTAATCATGCACGTGATTTTCATAATCCTAGAAAAGAAACCACATCTCATATATTTCCTATAGAATATACAACAAATAACTAAATACATGTGATAGAAATAAATATATCCAAACCATCCACAACCATACATATAATGATGAAAACATACACAATAAACATAAATATGCTAAAATGATACATCATATATATATCATGATTTTTTGATACAACAAGTTCAACCATATACAATGCTTTAGTTGTATACTTGGGCTCTATCCTATCTATATGGTGGCCTAGCCATGTTACCTACTTGGGCCTCAATCTGAATCTCAAAATAGTATATTTTAAATAGGTCATCCAAGATCTAAACCCATCCACCTATCCCTCTAGATGTGTCACATGTGCTTCTACCTATTCCAACTATGCTAAGGTTACTATGTGTGTTGGTCTCTCCTACTCCTACACCTATGTCATATGAGTCTTATTTTTTGTATATGCCTATGTCATCTATGTCACTATAGCTAGTTGTGTAGCTTTCTCCTCTATCAGGGCCTTCCATGCCCATATCTCTCATGCACCCATCTCTTCTAGTGGTTGTTTCATCTCTCTATGTTCATATCTACCTCATTATCTCTCTATCTAATCTAAACTATCTCACCTAAGCTGGGGGAGATGGTACACTGGGGTCCTTTAATGTAGTATAGTCATATAGCTATAGAGTCTCATTTGGGATGTCATGGAGTGCTCCCCTTATAAGGGCCCCCCATATCTCCTCTTCATATTTAGCTACACCTACAAAAACACACCTTGTTAGATATTAGATCATAGTTATATATAGTAATATCTATCTATCTCTATTCTCTATTTCAAGATAAATACATAAACAATATTTTACCATTTTTGCTTACCTATCTATGTATCTTACCTATTTTCCAAAAATTCTAATTTTTGGCTATTTTTTTGCACTAACTTCTATAAGTTTTCCTAGTGTTTTTCACATTTAATGCCTTCACTCTTTTTTTGCACTTTACTTATTTATATATAGCACTAAGGTAAGTAAAGGTATATGTTTTTCAATTATATCCTTTCATTTATCTTATTTGTTTCTTACTATACTTTACTTAGCATCAACATTATGTGGTATCATGTTCTATTTTTGGAAGCACCATCTCATGTTTCACTCATGTGACACGTGATGAGATTTAAGTGGGGGATATGTATACACATAATATTTTTTAACTTTTATCAATTAATGATACTTTGTATCATGTAGTAACCCATCAACTCTCAATCTCACTAAGTGCATGCCTTAAGGGTTACACTAAAAGGGGTAGAAAGACCATTGGTGCTTTGTAAGTTTATTGTCCCTTTTTCCACTTGACATCTACACACTTGTCTCATAAAACCATTTATCTTATGCTTATTGTTCTCTATTTTACTCAATCAACTGGGTTAAAACTATATAGTTTTTAGCCTCTAATTATTGTATAAGGTTGATAGGTTTGACCCTATACTATATATATATATATATATATATATAGATATATAGATATATAGATATATATATATATATATATATATATATATATTGCTTGGAGTTTTGTTAGCCCTTTGGTTGACCTAGCTCAAGACCTAGTGATTTACCTCCCAAAAACATATAAGGTTGACTGAGTCAACCCTATATATCCAACATATTTGAAAGTATTTAGAATAAGATCAACCTATATATACAAGTTCATTTACAACCATTTGATAATAGAAAAGAGAAGAATAATAAGGTAAAATGAACATCTACTTATTGAAAAATCTACTTGAGGAATATAGATTAGGGTTCCATACTTTCTTTGGAGACACAAATCTTGTCTTATGGATGCATAGATAGGTTATGTATCCTAGAGAATATTTTTATTTTTTATTCTTACAAACCACAACAATCCCTTATGAAACACCTTGGCCAAGGGAGAGATTGAGGCTCGGTGGGTTCATCTTCAAGGTAAGTATTCCTAACTTTTATTTCTCCTTTGTAAGAGTATATAGATAATTCAATTGTGCTTTTCTCCCATGCATTAGGATTTTGTATACATTAACATGAGTATATGTATTTTATGCATGTTTAGTTTAGTTTGTTTTGTTTTTAACTCCTACGTTATGCCAAAAGCTCTTGTGTGCACTATATTAGATTTACTTTCTTGTTTAATAGAATAGAGTGAACATTAAACCTAAGACTCTTTTAGAGTTGGTGTGTGATTATGTTAAATTGTAGGCTTTGGAACCCTGTTTAGCATGGTGTATTGTGATAAGTGATCCCCTAATAGGGTCTAGTAGATCCTCATATTGGTCATGCTCCTACTTAAAAAATGTATTGCCAATCAAAAGCATAGGTATGATCTATCTTTTTTGATCCATGATTGATTTATAGACATGATGCATTTTTGATTGCATATACCTTGAAAGAAGCAAATGAGAACTCTATGCTTGAGTTCTATGAGAGTCTATTCACTAATTTTTGAGTGCCTTCCACTATAATATCACATAATGCTTTGGAATTTACCATTATAAAGTTATGTGAGTGGGCTCTTGAGAAACATATCTATCTGACATCTTCATAAAATTATTATCTACAAGGTAATGGACTAGTTGAGTCAACTAATAAGAAGCTGATTCTAATCATCAAAAAAATAATGGAAGATAATCAGAGATCTTGACATACAAAGTTAAATACTACCTTATGGGATGATAGGATCACCCTCAAGAAATCCACTAGTCATTCACCCTATCTCTTAGTCTATAGAAGAAAAGTAAGGCTACCAATTTCATTGGAGCTTGTACACCAACTAGAGCTCCTAGAAAGTTATGCAATGGAGGTCAAGATAAATAAACTAAGAGAATTAAAGAAAATAAGAGATGATGCCATGCATACCATGTGGTCCAGTGAGCACCAAGTGAATAATTCATTTGAAAAAAAAGATTTATCAAGGACATTTTAGTAAGGTGACATAGTCCTCAAATGGGATGAGGAATATGCAAAACTAGGAAAACACTCCAATTTTGATAGCCTTTGGAGTGGACCGTATGTCATCACAAGTTACAAAGAGAGTAATTCCTTTGAGATTACTAGATTGAATGGATAAATCCTTCCCATCCTTGTCAATGGGAGGTATCTCAAGTTATGATACTATTGTTATATCTTTCCCCTTGTACATAGGTAGATAGGTCTATTTTTCCTCTAGGTGCTTTTACACTTTGCTTTGTCTATTATTGCTTGGTCTATTTGGTTGATTTATTATTATTTACCCCTATTACTCCAAAAAAAATTTATAGAAGTCAATTAAAGTCTTTTTGTAACATTTGATTTGTTTAGTCATCTTTAATAAGCTTGATCAAAGTCTTGGTCCCATGACCAATAGGCTAGTCAAGCCAACTGAGTCACTAGATGTGTTGGCCATTTTGACCCACATATTAGGCTTTGCCTTCAATTTGAAGGAGAAACCTAATAGGGTCCTAATGAAGTATAAAACCCAATGGCTTAAAAATGGGTCCAATAATACAAATAAAGGGATCTAAGAAGGATCTCATGGTGCTCATGAGCATGTAGGGGCATGGACTAGATTGAAAAAGTCTTGAGAGATCATCATAACTCTAAAGGGTCAAGAAAAGGGTGAATTATCCAAGATTCAGAGACCAGGAAGTCACCAAGACATCTTATAAAAAATGGACCAACCTACTTGAGTATTTAATAAATACACCTCAAAAATCTACATGAGACAAAATATTTTAATGACATGAATTTATACATACTAGGATCATCTTTTGAAAGTTTCATGCTTGTGAAAGTTCTCTATATTGTGTTATGAAGCTTCAAAGTTGGACCTACAACATAGGAAATTCACACAAGTGTCAAGTTTAAGATTCATAAAGTAACTATTTAAATTTAAAAGGTCCTTAAAAGGTTTAAAATTGATCAATATCTAATGGTCTGCATGAGCTTGCATACTAACACATAGGATCTAATGGTTCATGATAGGGGTCAAACTAGTCAAAAGGTTATTGGGTTGAAGCCTTTTAAATAGCTATAATTAAGATAAGATCTAATGATATAAATCAATTAAGTAGAGATCCAATGGTGTGAGCTCAACTAATAAGGAGGTGGGTCCAAGAAAAATATAATGGTCTAAACTGCATCATACATCTTGACCCAATGGTTCAAGGTGAGTCAAAAGGTTAGAGAGCTCAAGAGACCACCACATGACATAAATACAGAAGCTAACTGACTAATAACATGATCTTGAGATAAACACACAATTTATAAGTGACATGATCACATTCTTTATGGTCAAAAATTTATTGATTGCATTTATTCATACCAAGGAGATTAATGGCATGTAAATGGCCAAAAGTTCAAGATCTAAAAACAAGGATCTACAAGTATAATAGGAATAAAGAACAATTGGAATATTTTATTGGTTTGAGTTATTTTTCATGGGCAAGGTCAAACCAAAGGATTGGTTTTTGACCAAATCAAATAGGTCCTATAGTTTCATCATTTTGACATTAGAGCTTGATCAAATACCATGAAAAATCCATAGTGATGCATCTAAGGTAATAAAAAGCATAAAGGGACTGCCATTAAGGTTTAATACAAACCTATGGTTCGTAGATGTGTGGCATGCAGGGTTCTCTCTATGACTATGTTTGCCATCCTCAAAAAGATCCTTTCTCCCCACTGTGTATGCCATGACAAACCAGTTAGAAGAAATTAATAACAAGAAAATATTATAATAAACTAACCTAGTTGTTCTAACTTAATGGATGGTAGAACCTAGCTTAGAACAACTTGACCTAGTCATTACAATAAGAAGGAACATTAGTGTAACTATGCAACCACTTGAATTAACCCAAATCAATCAAAAGGGTTTGAATGAGCATAATTTATGGAGGCTATGGAGGCAATTGTAACTACATTTTAAATGGATTTAAGATTTTTTTATTCCTTTTTGAGCACCAAAAATCCCTCTCTCTTAATTCCTTTATTATATAAATATAGCCTTCAAGTTATTGATGAGGATCCATCAGGTTGGTAAGACTAGACTCTGCTAAAAAATTATATTCTGCACCTCTTGGAGTAATGAGAAAGGCACTTTTTGTAATGTTTTATCAATATATGTTAGCATTCTTGTGTTTGATTAATATTTGTAGTGGTTTAATCCTCCCTTTGAAAATTATAATATCATCTTAAATGATATAAACTTTATTTTTAGGTCATATAGTGTGTGTTATAATTGATCTCTCAAGGATATAGTGGACTATTGAATGTAATTGTCTTCAATCAGTCATTACTTTCATTATTCTCTAGTATAGCGCATCAAAATGACCTCTATATGAAATAATATTGATTATAAATTATAGTAGACACTACATTATCTCCTTTTATATTCCATTAGTGTGTTAAAGAGTCCAATCCTAAGAGTGGATATGACAAATTCATGGTGCATCACCATAATCTAGATAGGTTTAGTTTATGCAATTTCTTGACTAATTCATCCCAACCAGTTTTAGGTTTTATAAATAGAGGTCCAAATTTTGAAATATGAAGAGATAGCTTCATAAAAAACTCTAGAGGTCTAGCCCTATTATAGGATACCCACATCCTAGGGTCATTCCCATGTTGAGATATATTTGGGTAAAGGACCTAAACAATCCCTTGCCTAGCTAGGGTATAATCTACATCCCCAACAAATAAAAAATTGGTTCCATCTCTATTATCTAATGAGAGGCTATGAAACCTCTAACATCCATTTCCTCCTTCCTCTAGTAGGTAGAGCTACTCACTCAACAAGTATGTTGATTAAGCTTAGTGTGTGTTGTGATGGTTTTGGTAGGTTTTGTATTGATTATTTCTATAGAATTTATAACCCCCTTCATAATTTATATATTGCATAAAAGCAAAAATGCATCTGTGAGGCAATTTTTTTACTTTTACAATTTTCAATAATGAGGACTCAACTATTGACTCAAAAACTTTTAAATTTTGACTCAATTTTTTATTTTGATAGTAATCCCAAAAAACTAACACTTTTGATTTTTAATATTGACTCCAATACAAACTATTTTAACTCTAATTTAAAAAAATAAATAACTATTACTTTTTATCACAACTATATGTTAAAACTTCCATGTTAAAAATTATAATTTTCACCTATGACTATAGTGACTACTCAATGACATAAAAATAAAATAATGGTAATAACTTAATACCATTTTGAATTATCAATCTCATTAATTCTTGGAAAAGACAAGACTCTAAAAAATGGACACTTTGACCCTTTTTAATTTATTTTGTACGACCAAAAGATATAAAAGACTTAAAAAATTAATATTAAACTATTTTAACGAACACCTCATCCTTCTTCAAAAAGTGTAAGAAGGATGAGAATATTAAAGGGATAGAAAAGGTAAAACCAAAACCCTCTAGTTCTCAAAAACAAATTGTAGAAGAGGATTTTGAGTCGAAGAGTATTGAAAGCTATAAGAAGGATGTCCCGAAGGAAGAGGAAGAGATGGATGTTGGGGAGTTTAGCTCCAATTTGGATGGATATCCGAAAACTAAAGGAAAAATTATGAAAGGGAATGAAGAGGATACAACTGAGGAAAACTTAAAATAGAGTAATTCTAACAATGAGGGTAATCAAACTGTGTTTGAGGGAGGTGTTAAAGATAAATATATCTTAACTAATGATCCAGTTTCTATGAGAGAGGAAGATCACATGGTTTTGGCTTCTACTCCTGCTAGGGAGACAGGGGGATAAGAAAAGGAGGACCTTGTTAAGCATGAAGACCCTGTTGAGATTAGAGAGGAGGAACTAATGGATAGGGAGGAACAAATTAAAATGGTCGTTCCCCTCCACATGAGATTTGAGAAGACATTTATGACTCTCCATAGAGGGAAACCAAACTTTCCTTCCTGCATTCCACCAAGTTCAAGGCCAACTCTATTCTCCAAGTTGATTCTTGGATCTATAATGAAATAATGGGGCTGAAGAAGAAAGTGGAAATAATGCAACACAATCAGGATGTTGATTAGACCATAATCAACTGCTTGGAGGTGAAAATGAGAGATATCCTAGAAAAACTTAAAGATTATGAGCATAATCTTAGAATGCTCATCAAGAAAAGTAGAACAAAGATGGAGCAGGTAACATCAAGCATCTATGTTATTGCAGCTAGCCTTGGTAAAAGAGCAAATGAAGAAACAATATCCTTTGAGGGTCCAACTAAGAGGACAAGGTAGAGTTCAAGGAAAAAAGCCTTGAAAGCTGCTACTACTTTGGCTGCTAACTCCATCCAGGATGCTACTATGATTGGAAAGGAGGTTGTTAAGATGTGTTGTTTCCAAAATCAGCTTAGCTCATTTTGGAAGCAACCCCCTACGAAACTTGTCCGTTTCATCTTTTGTCTCTCTAAGTTCATTTTTCGATACGAATTCTTTAATTCATTTTCGTCTTGGTCGGATCAAGGAGTGGTTACTATCCCATCAAGGCCAAGTTTTTCCTTCCCCTTTTCCTTTTCTTCCTCCTTCCAGAGTTGGTCTCTTTTTGTTTTTTCTTGCAAGGGCGGCGATTTTTGCCGCCCCTGCGTTTCCCTTGTTTTTATGCAAGGGCTGCAATTTTTGCCGCTCCTGCATTTTTCTTGCAAGGGCAGTGATTTTTGCCGCCCCTGCAAAAGAGACCGACTACATGTAAGGGTGGTGATTTTCGCTGCCCTTGCATGTCTTGATTTTTATGCAAGGCATTTATGGCCATGCGCAGCGGGTTGTTGGGGTGAGTATTTCACCCTATATATTTCGATTTGAGCCTCTTTCTTCTCATTGCTTCCTCCTCTCCTCCTGCCTCTTGCACCTGAGTGCCTCAAGAGACTTTTCAAAGCACCAGCTCACAGATCTGACTTCGTGGTGTGCACTTCTTCCAGGTAGGGGTTTGTTTTTAGATTTGTTTCTTGTTTTCTTCCTAGCTTAGTTGTTTTTAGTTGTTTTTGCTTTTTTTTTTATTTTTCCCCTCTTACCCACAGCTTTTTCTGCCACGGCCTCATCCGGACGGCATTTTTTGCCGCCCATATCTTTGCTAACCCCCGTGCAAAGGTGGTGAAATACGCCGCCCTTCCACGATCCTCCCTTTCCCAACGCAGTGGTGGTGATTTTTACCTCCTCTAGTTTTTTGCAACCCTTGTGCAGAGGTGGCAAAAATTGCCGCCTTTGCACTTGTGAACTCCTGCAAGGGTGGTGAAATTTTCCACCCTTGCATCCTTCCCACAAGGGCGGTGATTTTCACTACCCTTGCATTTTCATCCAATTTATGCAAGGGTGGCGATTTTCACCGCCCCTGCATTTTTCTTCCATTTTTTAGCTAACTCCTAGAATTTCTTCCAAGTTATCCCTTTCACGCTTTTTCTTCCTCATTTTCCACCCCTTTGCTTGACCTAGCCTATTTAAGTGACCTTCAGTAACCCATGTCACTTAAATTGTGCTCTCCCTCTCTCGCTCACTCTCTTTTTATTAATGGTAGCAGTACCTTTAGCAAGCTCCTGTACACCTGCTCCCATCTAATCAAGATCATCCCCTATGACGGAAGCATCTCCCTCGAAGGTGAAGACAATGAAATACAAATACCAGGGCATCTTTCTGCTCACATCAGTCACCTCGAATGTTGATGACATTCAAGATACAGAGATTAGCCATGTGGACATGGCTGAATTCCTAGGGTGAACTAAGGCAACCAATCCCAGCACTGGGATAAGAAGAATTGTTGAGAGCAACATCCACCTGGTGGTCGCCTTTCCAGTAGCAGTGCATCATGTAGAGTTTGTCCTCTAGTGTGCGAACTTTTACAACAAGAAGACCAGATCGGTCTCAGATGCCAATGGTAGCATGATAATTCGGTTGGACCCCAATTTTATTGACAAAGCTTTCTTTGTCCTTTGGCCATTGAAGTGACCCAAATCAATTTTGAAGATGCACAGAAGGAGTATGACAAAGATCCTAAAAGGGCAAAGAAGGTCATAAACTATAAATGGCTCAAAACCCTAAGGACCAGTCTATCTAGATGGCTGAAAAGCTTCCCCAGAAGCGATTTTGTCGAGGAGGTTGGTGACTTAATCACCCTCCTCAGCAGAGTATGGGGCCTCCCGTCCTCTTCACAATTTCATGAATGGATGTATCCTTTCATTAAAATCATCCTTCAAGGCAAACAAACCATCTTTTGGGGGGAACAAATCAACAATGCTATCCATGAGCAACTGACCAGGGTATAGACCTCTTTCAAATTCTACATGACCTCGTACCTGGTCTATATAGCTGCTGCCATGCGATCTTTCCTAGGCTTGACAACAGAGGGGGATAGAAGGACCACCCTGATCTACTCATACTATCCATAGCTGATGCTTCAAGGGTCAACATGTCATTTTAGGTGAGTAAATGATGCATTCTTCACCGTATTTTTGAGTCTCTTTGATCCTTAGCTGGAGCAGAAGAGAATATCAGATGAGGCATGGGCGGGTAGTAAATAGTTATGGGTGCATGTTCCTCCAGTTTCCTACCTTTTGCTATCTTTGGGTGAGTTTTTACCAAGGATACCCTTACATGCTCCCAAAATTCCCTTTAGATAGGTTGGTCCTAAAGGAGCTTTGCCAACAACTGTCTATCGTACACACAAAGCAGATGGAGCTCAAGAGACCTGGTTTCAAGTTCCCTGTCCAGATTGGCAGATTTTCAGTTGCTACATCAACTAAAGCCAAGGTTATGGAAATAGAAATGCAAATGGTTACCATCAAACCATTCAAAAGATGAGAGAAATTTGACTATAGAGGAGTTAGAGAGATGATCTAAAGGAAAACCCAGTTGCACGAGCCCATGATTGAATATATCTGGGTAGACATGAGGACGGCTGATGAGATAAGGAAAATGGACTATTGCCATCTCACACTTGAACAGATAGAGTACTTCAGGCTCACAGAGATCCCTTCAGCTTTAATTGACAAAGGGAATATCATAAACAACAAATATCTAGCAGAAAAGGTCACTGATTTCGCTCTCCCTCCAATTAACTGGTCTCAGAAGGAACTAACTTCTCTGAGGAAAAGATTTGAACCAATATTGGCTAACACCAATGATTAGTTAGCAGCCAAAGGGATCACCCTGAAAGAATTCATCATAGGATCAGAGGCTGAATACCAAGCAAAGTTGAAGAGGAAGGCCGAGAACCGAACAAAGAACAAAGGAGACGTTCTTTCTCCATCTAAGCCTCGCAAACCTAGAATCATTTTTGTCTCCAAAAAGCCTAAACCTGCACAAGAGCCTGAAGCAGCAGCTTAAGAAATTAAAGAATAGAGCCCCGAGGCACAGACAGCTCAACCCATGGAGACACAGGATCAACCTTCAGAACGACCAAGTGTTGAGTCTCTGATCTCACTAGGACAACCACAGCCGATCCAGAGCACCTCTCTTTCTCCCCCTCAGTCTCTTGTAGTACCTGCTTCTCCTATCTCTCCAATCAGTGTTCCATCTTCCAGAGCCGCTTCCCCTTCTAGGGTTGTTTTTGGTGATCCTCAAGGCCCTTCAGCAGGTTCTCCCCGCTCTTCTAGGTCCATTTCGAGTCTTTCATCTCTGTCTTTCAACTTGCCACCAAGCCCTGCACCTGAGCAAGAACCAATAGTTGATACGGTTTCACCGGTTACTCCAACTACAACCACTGTCACCACCAGTAGTATGGAAGCTGCTATAATGACACCGGCAGAGGTGACTATTATTGTAATAGGTACTTCTCTCCTGCCATGGATGTCTGCTTTCACACCTAAAAGAAAGAAAATGGCCATCTCCCCAGATGAATTCAACTTTGGTAAGATAATATCGGCGAAAGCAAAGGCTCCTAAAAAGCCAAAAATCCTCTCTAGGTTGGTCGAAGAAAAGGGGCAAAATTTTCTAGAAATTGCCAAGCCTCCTCAGGACGCAGCCCTTGAGGGTTTTGAAATGAGCAGTTATTCCGTCTCTCATGTTGAACTTGGCAAAGTTACTCACGAAGGGGCAAAGAGTGATCTTCAAGCAGCAATGGACATTATGGTCCAAAAGTTTGATAGAGAAAAAGAAATGAAGAATTTTTACAAAGCCAAGGCTGAGCAGTTAATAGCAGTAATCAGAAGATTCACTATCCCCCCTGAAATAGTGACTCCAGAGGCCTTTTCTATGGATGATCCAGTCATTCAGAAAGCCGAAAAGACTATTTAAAATGGAAAGTCATGGAAGAATATATTGAGAGGATGCACAATCAGGGAGTCTCTTTACTGTCAAAAGTTGCAGAAAGAATAGGTAAAATGAAGAGATTAAAAACTCAGGTAGACAACTTTGTCTCCCTTATCTCTCAGGAAATTGACGACTTAGAGAAAGATCTTAGCAGATGGAAGGAAATGAAGGATCTCAAAAAGAGTACCCTGATAACTATCAGCGTCATCCCCAACAAAGATTCCTATGTTGAGATCAAGGAGTCAATGGTCTTCAAAATTCAGGTACTCAAGGACTTAATTGATGATCTCAAAGCTTTCAAGGAAGCTAGAGAAAAGAGTGACCTGAACCTACTTAACAAGTTAGAAGAGCTGCCATGCAACTTGACCTCCAAGGACCATCAGTTCCTTCCGGTAGAGGAAATGATTCAAAGTTTTAAAGGGATGATCCAGAAGGATTTTTAAGAAGCGTCTTTCTCAATGACTTCAGTGGACAGCATTCTAGATGCTCAGTTAACTTTGGAGAATTCAAAATCTAGGTTAACTGGCCATTCTAAATCCATCACAGCATTGAAAGATGCACTGATCAGAGCGAGAGTTGTCTCCAAAAATGCAGCTACGCCAGAAAACATAGGAATTCAGGCATCAATCACCATGTACGATGCTCATCTAAAGAAGTTTGGCAGCAAGAATTGACTCTCCATCTCCCCCTTCTTTCTTTTTCTGTCCTTATGCATTTCTATTTTGTGCAGAATGCATACAATTTTGTAAAATGTATTACTTGTAAATATTTTGGAAAATATCTAAAAGTCAAAGATGAGTCATCTTTCACTAGGATATTTTATATTTTATTATTTTTTGATTTTGAGGATTTTCTCCCTATATATAATGGAGACCTCATTTATAATCGGTCTTCTGGAAAATTTAACATCAAACACTACTAAAATTGAAACAACTTTTGAGACTTTGTGCTCAAATTTGTAAATCATATTTTGATGAAATAAATGAGAAGCAGGTTTGTTTCAGACTTTGTGTTGAGATTATCTGTGTGATTTAGGAAATAGTTCTTATGTCTTTTCCTAGAAATATCTTGTTTATTTGATCTTGTAAGTAGTGGGCATGTTTATATTATGTAAAGGTGTTTCTAGAGGATAGAAGATAGACTTTGTGCTATTTTTGTCTTTGAGATTCAGTTATCTTTTGTAGTTTCAAGTGAAGACTTTGTGCTTCACTTTACTCTACGGTTATACTTGTTTCGGATCTGTGAGGAAGCTACGAAAGACTTCGTGCTTGCGTGAGCATTCTTGTGACTTTGTTTCTTCAGGTGATCTCTTACTCTTCGTTTGACACCATTCCTGAAAGAAGAGGAACGTTGTTAGAATTAGACCAAGATTTTCCCCTTTTTGTTCTTTATACATTACTTTTGAAAAAAGAGAAGTAGATGTTGTTATACCACCCCCGTGTATTATTTTCTACTTAATTATACATCCAACATGTAGGTATTAATAGGGAGCCTCCCCTTGATGAGAGGAGAGATTTACCTCATCTAGATCTGGTAAAGCCACACTCCTCATGGTGTAAATCTCCCGTATGCTGTGGCTGATATCCCCATTTTGTCATCAGTTAGTTGACGACAAAATATTCACCCAATAGTTTTTGGTGACTCCGCTGGGGAACCGAATGTGCAGTCTGAAACCTCAAGTTTCAAATTGAAGCAGTCCCTACCCTTATCCATTATATAATCTGGCGACTCCATTTCATGTCTTACCCATTATCATTATAGCCTTACCAGCTACCTCCATTATATTATCTGGTCTACAAAACCAGAGCTACTGGGAAGAACGTGCATTTTGAAGCCTCAAGCTTCAACTTGAAGTAGTTTTGGTCCCATTTTTGTTTTAAAAAAAAACCTGGCAACCCCACGTTACACCAGAAGTCAGAGATCTAAGGGTGTTGTAGACCCTATGTTTGAATTAGCGCAACAGAGTAATTTTGATCTTTTTCCTTCATCAACCTCTATTCAATGATCTAAGAGTTTTCCCTTTGGCCTTGGCAGATCGCCAATACGAGGAAGAACTCCTTTTCCCGTTGTTAATCGCCGCCTACCTATAAACACTCCACCAAGGTTTGTTATCCCACCTTTTAATCCTCTTATCATAATGGCTCAAGGCCCTTGGGGTAACTCCTTTGGCCCTCTTAACTTGACCCCACCCCTGCATGAACTACCTCGTAGTTCTAGAAAAAAAATTCCTAAGTTTTTTGGTGATGGAAAGGTTCATCCCGACGAGCATATTGCTACTTTCTCCATAGCATGTGGCATAATTGGGGTCGAATTTGAAGATGTAGTAGTAAGACTCTTTGTGGAAACTTTACAAGGAGCTGTCATGGATTGGTTTTATCACCTGCAGGCTGGGTCAGTGACAAGCTGGGATACACTAAAATCCATATTTGAAGCTAGATTTAAGCCCACTGAAGATGCACATGCTTTGTTAGCTCAGTTGACACAATTAAAGAAAGAATCCCAGGAGCCCATAAGGGATTTCATAGCCAAATTCAACAAATTGAGAAATCGAATTCCAACCGTGGCCTAGCCCACACCGGAAAATCTCAAGTGCTTTTTCATCAACTCGTAGCTTCCTGAAGTAAGTTTCTTGTTAAGGTGAGCTGGCCCTATGGACCTAGCCTTGGCTCAAGGTTTGGCTACCGAGATTGAAGATGATCTTATCCTGGCAGGCAAGATCAGGAAAGAGTCTAGTAAAAATAAATTCCCTTCATCGGTAGAAAGCTCTTCTACGGGCACTATAGATCCTATGGCGCAAAAATTAACAAATGAACTAATAGCTTTGAAAAGGCAAATTTCCCAAGGGACGTCCACTCCTACCTATCGAGATGCACCCAGGAGGACATTCCAGAATCAACAATATCAAGGTAATACTGTCCGGACCCAAGGGCAATCAAACCGCCTACCTCCCCCTTCAGGAAGATTAGCCATTGAAGTAGCACCTGCCAATTCAACGGTCGAATACCTAGAGGTAGAGCATGACAACTCCTTTCAACCACAGCTTGACCAATAAGAAGATACTAACCTCTTTGATGAACGAGATGAGGAACTAGCTGGCGACTCCAATATTAGTTTCCTGGATTATCAAGATGAAGCCAAGAATAAAAGAGAAGATTCAGAGGGAACTTATGTTATTTTTACCAGATCTCAAAATCAGTTGGCTTTACCAACTGACAAAGGAAAGACACCAGATGAATAACCCCAGCAAGCAGTTTCCATAGCCAGACGCGGGACTCCATTACCCCTGCAATCAAAAGATCAGGTAACTCATAAAAAAGTAAGTACTCCCAATCACCCGATATCCCCCTCTTCTGCTACTCAAGCCAGTGGGGTACCTGTCAAAGCCTCTGATGATGTAATCTCTTCTTCTATCACAGCTTCTTTTCAATCATTTGAAATAATTAAGCATGCTAGAAAGACTAAGATTCAGATGATAGAGGTTGAGTATTTGAGATCTAACCCAGAACAGTTTGATAGGTTAGCCGAATATGTTAAAAATAAAGCTATCCCTGTAGGACAAGATTCTTTGAAAGCTATTCCTGATCTCCCCAAAGACCAACCAGCCCAAAATAATCTGGTTATGACTCCTCCTATCACTCCTGGAAAAATAGAACCTTTCTATGTTTCCCTGCTTATAAATGGTTACAAACTAAGTAATTGTATTATAGACTCTGGAGCGTCAAATAATGTCATGCCTGCAAAAGTGGCAGATTCTCTAGGCCTAACTTTGACCAAAAATTTTGGGAGGTGTTTTTCCATAGAAAATAAGTAGGTTCCCCTCCTTGGCCAAATAAAAGATGCCCAATATGCCTTTGCGGCTTTTTTGGAAAAGCGGATAAAAATGATGGTTCTAGTAGCTGATGTTCCAGCATCTTACGGCATTCTGCTTGGGCAAAATTTCTGTAAGGATGTTGGAGGTGAGTTAAGCATGGACCTATCAGAAGCAAGGATTCCAGTTCAAGGTGTCATGAAAAAATTGCTTCCTAAAAAAGAAGCCAGGTATGTAGTTACCCGTTCCACAGCACCTGAAGCTCAGATTTTATTTGAGTCATCAGGCATGGGCACTTATTTCTTATCCATAGACGAGATCCACGATGCATTAAATGAAACTCCTACGGGTGATGATTTGGTTTTGGTTTCAGCTGATGTGAAGGGAAAAATACCCAAGCAAAATGAACACATAAAACAACCCTTTCCCCAAAATGAAAAAGTTTTTATTGAAAAAGCAATACCTGATGAGCTATGGACTTTGGAGTTCGACGGCAGTTGCTCTTCTACTAGATTAGGAGTAGGAGTTGTGTTGGTATCCCCTCAGGGAGAAATTACTCCTTTTTCCTACAAATTTCAATTCAACAATACTAACAACATGGCCAAATATGAATCCCTGTTGCTTGGACTACAGGCTGCCAAAGAAAAGGGTGTTAGGAAAATCCATGTTAAAGGAGATGCTGAGTTGATAATCTGTCAGGTAAGGAACCTCTATCAGACCAGGAATGAGAGGTTACACCATTACCATAATTTGGTATGGGATTAGATCAAAAATTTTGATGCCTTCAATATCTCTGCCATTCTAAGGGAATTCAATGATCGAGCAGATGCATTGGCTGTCTCTGCCACCCTCCTTATTCCCCACCTAGATTTTAAGGGAGATAAGTATACTATCGAGCTGGTTTTCTGACCAAGTGTACCAGACAATGCTGACCACTGGCAAGTGTTTAACAATGATGATTAAATCATCACCTTCTTGGAGTAAAAGGATGCTTTCAAATAACTATGTTTTGAAGGTAGCGAGCCCCGGGAGTGTGGGCTGACCCCTGAAACTCAGGCCAATATAGGTGAAGATTTTCTACAGCTCAAGGGGAATAAAATTCCCAAAGGTTTGGTTTCCCTAGAGAAGTTGTTTGATGACCATGACATGTTTGTCAAACAACAATGAATAGATTCAAGTTCTTCTCAAGATTTTGATCAAATCAACTTGGGAACCAAGCACGATCCTAAGATGGTAAACATTGGGAAATGTTGTACTTCCAAAGAAAGGTTTGAACTTGCTAGTTTACTCCGTCAATATAGGGATGTGTTGGCATATTCTTATGATGACCTGAAATCTCTTAGGCCACATGACATCCATCATGACATCCCCCTCAAAGCCAAATCTGTGCCTTACAAATAGAAATCCAGGCAATATAATCCAAAAATCTCAGGTACTATTTTAGTTGAGATACAAAAGATGCTGGATGCTCGGATAATTTTTCCGATCCATCACTCAACATGGGTTGCTAACATAGTACCTGTCAGAAAGAAAAATGATGAGATTCAAATCTATGTAGATTTTAGGAACTTGAATCAGTTGTCATTAAAAGATAACTACCCCCTTCCCATTATGGATCAAATCTTACAGATGGTAACAGGTTCAGAAATGTTATCAATGCTTGACGGTTTTTGGGTTATAATCAAGTTGATGTCGGGAAAGCAGATCAACACAAGACATCGTTCACCACCCCCTGGGGCACTTTTGCTTACTGAAAAATGCTGTTCGGTCTAATAAACATAGGCACCACTTTTTAAAGGGCTATGGATCTCACTTTCAAAGATGTAATGGGAAAATTCATTATAGTATACCTAGACGATCTAATGGTATTTTCAAAATAGCATTTCAAGCATGTTCACCATTTGCAAAAGGTATTGGAGCGCTGCCGTCAAAATGGCATCTCGTTAAACCCAAAGAAATCCATTTTTGAAGTAACTGAAGGGAAGCTTCTCAGACACATAGTGTCCCGAGAAGGCATCAGAATTGATTCAGAAAGAGTTAGATCCATCCAGGAACTTACTCTGCCTACCAGCAAGACCGCAGTTTATTCTTTCTTTGGAAAAGTGAATTTCCTTAAGAGATTTGTTCTGGAATTTGCCGAGAAAACCCGTCACATTGTCAACGTGATGAAGAGCAATGCCACATTTAGGTGGACTGCTGAGGGCAAAGTAGTGTTCAAAGAAATTAAAGAAGCAATTGATCAGGGACTAGTCTTGGTCTATTCAGACTATACTAAAGGTTTCAAGATATATAGTTATACCTCTGAGCATACACTATCAGCTATTTTGGTTCAGCCCAATTCAAAAAATGCAAAATCTCTGATTTCATTCATGAGTTGCCCACTCAAAAATCACAAATTGAAATATTCCCTTATGGAGAAACATGCATACGCCGTGGTCAAGCCTGTCAAACATTTCAGGTTTTATATCCTAAATTCTCACACCGAAGTTCTCGTGCCAGATACAACAATAAAATCTATTTTGACTCAGCAAGAGTTCGGTATAAAGAGAGGTAACTAGATTGCCAAAACTCAGGAATTTGATCTGGACATCAAACCAACTAAGCTCGTACGAGGAAGGGGTCTCTGCCAATTGATCGCCAAAAACATTCCAAATGAATTAAAAAGTGAAGAACAAGATGTCAAAAGCGGGCCCACAATTCTCTTTGTTGCCACTACTGATGAGTGGTATTCTAACATTGCTCATTTCCTAACACATGGCGAGTGTCCTCCTCATCTTTCTTTTAAATAAAAATAGAATGTTAAATTGAAAGCAGTTAGTTATGTTCTGTGGGACAATAGTCTTTATAAGAGAAACCTAGACGGGGCATTTCTTCATTGTGCTGACAAAACTCAACAAGGAAGACTTTTAGAATCTTTCCACAATTTGGCTTGTGGAGGACATTTCTCTACACTGGTGATGGCACACAAGATTCTACGAGCAAGGTACTATTGGCCCACACTTTTTCAAGATGCTTACAAATGGGTGCGTAAGTTTGAGCTGTGTCAGGAATTCGTTGGAAAGCCTAAGCTGCCTGCTTTGCCCCTCAAGCCAGTTGTGATCGAAGAACCATTTCAGCAATGGGGTTTTGATTTCATTGGTGTAGTTAACCCATGTTCAAGTGCCGGACATGATTATGTCCTCACCGTGATGGATTATTTTACTAAATGGGTGGAGGCCATACCAACCAAACATGCTACATCTGAAGTAGTATGTAGCTTCCTCAAAGAAAATATCATCTCCAGGTTTGGGGTTCCACTAAAAATTGTGACAAATAATGCAGCCTATTTTTCGTCGCATGAAATCACTTAATTTTTTTTCCATTATGGGATTACCTTATCTCACACCTCAGATTATTTCCCTCAAGGAAATGGACAAGCAGAATCAAGCAACAGAAACTTGGTCACCATTATCAGGAAGTTGGTGGACGACAATCAGAGAACATGGCACAAAGCTTTGTATGATGCTTTATGGGCCGACAGGATAACACCCAAAAGAGCTATAGGTATGTCACCTTTCCAACTCCTATATGGATGAAATGTAGAAATTCCCATCACCCTTGAACTACCATCACTCAGATTAACCAGAGCGATCAAAAACTCAACCTTTGAAAGCTCAGTTGACAAGCGGATCATGTGTCTGACCGAGCTGAACGAACAACAAGTTATGGTGGTTGATCAGATCAAGGAACATCAGGACCGTGTGAAAGCATTTTTTGATAAGAAAGCTAGAACGCGTGAGTTTCAAGTCAGAGATCAAGTCTTGTTGTGGGACAAGCGACGCGAACCAAAAGGGATGCACGGCAAATTCGACTCCCTGTGGAGGGGTCCGTTCACCATTCGGCAACTCTACGGCGAGGCCAACTTTTTTATAGAGTATAAAGATGGAACACCGTTTGCACTACCTCACAATGGGCAACATCTAAAGCTTTTCAACCCTTGAAGCTAAAATGAGTCCAAGTTGTAAATATGTACAGTTCTTATGTTTTGTCTGTTTTTCTTTCTCATTTCTCACTCGACTCCGTAGCCCAATGGCTTGGATGAAGGCACTTAGATACTGGATTCTACTTCCACTAATCATTTCGATTATGCAAAAGTTCCCCAACAGGAGCCAGCTATTGTTTCCAAAACTAGCTTAGCTCATTTTGGAAGCAACCCCTTATAAAACTTGTCTGTTTCGTCTTTTGTCTCTCTAAGTTCATTTTTTGATACAAATTCTTTAATTCATTTTCGTCTTGGTCAGATCGGGGAGTGGTTACTATCCTGTCAAGGCCAAGTTTTCCCTTCCCCTTTTATTTTTTCTCCTCTTTCCAAAGTTGGTCTCTTTTTGTTTTTTCTTGCAAGGGTGGTGATTTTCGCCGCCCCTGCATTTCCCTTGTTTTTATGCAAGGGTGGCAATTTTTGCCGCTCCTGCATTTTTCCTGTAAGGGCGGCAATTTTTGTCGCCCCTAAAAAAGAGACCGACTACATGTAAGGGCGGTGATTTTTGCCGCCCTTGCATGTCTCAATTTCTGCACAAGGCATTTATGGCCACACGCGGCGGGTTGTTGGGGTGATTTTTTCACCCTATATATTCCGATTTGAGCCTCTTTCTTCTCATTGCTTCCTCCTCTCTTCCTGCCTCTTGCACCTGAATGCCTCAAGAGACTTTTCAAAGCACCAGCTCATGGATCCAACTTTGTGGCATGCACTTCTTCTAGGTAGGGGTTTGTTTTTAGATTTGTTTCTTGTTTTCTTCTTAGCTTAGTTGTTTTTAGTTGTTTTTGGTTTATTTTATTTATTTTTTTCTTTTTCCCCTCTTACCCACGGTTTTTTCCATCGCGGCCTCATCCAAACAGCATTTTTTTTGCCCACATCTTTGCTAACCCTCGTGCAAAGGCGGCAAAATATGCTGCCCTTCCACGATCCTCCTTTGCCCAGCGCAGTGGCGGCAATTTTTGCTGCCTCTAGTTTTTTGCAACCCTTGTGCAGAGGTGGAAAAAATCGCTGCCTTTGCACTTGCGAACTCCTGCAAGGGTGGTGAAATTTGCCGCCCTTACATCCTTCCTGCAAGGGCGGTGATTTTCACCACCCTTGCATTTTCATCCAATTTATGCAAGGGCGGCAATTTTCGCCGCCCCTGCATTTTTCTTCCATTTTTCAGCTAACTCCCAGAATTTCTTCTGAGTTGTCTCTTTCATGCTTTTTCTTCCTCATTTTTTGCCCCTTTGCTTGACCTGGCCTATTTAAGTGACCTTCAGTAACCCATGTCACTTAAATTTTGCTCTCCCTCTCTCGCTCACTCTCTTTTTATCAATGGCAGCAGCACCTTCAGCAAGCTCCTATACACCTACTCTTGTCCAATCAAGATCGTCCCCTATGACAAAAGCATCTCCCTCAAAGGCGAAGACAATGAAATACAAATACCAGGGTGTCTTCCCACTCACATCAGTCACCTTGAATGTTGATGACATTTGAGATACAGAGATCAGCCATGTGGACATGGCCAAATTCTTGGGGTGAACTAAGGCAACCAATCTCAGCACTGGGATAAGAAGAATTGTTGAGAGCAACATCCACCTGGTGGCCGCCTTTCCAGTAGTAGCGCATCATGCAGAGTTTGTCCTCTAGTGCATGCACTTTTACAATAAGGAGACCAGATCGATCTCAGACGCCAATGGCAGCATGATAATTCAGTTGGACCCTGATTTTATTGACAAAGCTTTCTTGTGTCCTCCGGCCACCGAAGTGACCCAAATCGATTTCAAAGACGCAAAGAAGGAGTACGACAAAGACCCTGAAAGGGCAAAGAAGGTCATGAACTATAAATGGCTCAAAACCCCAAGGACCAGTCTATCTAGATGGCTGAAAAGCTTCCCCAAAAATGATTTTGTCGAGGAGGTTGGTGACTTAATCACCCTCCTCAGTAGAGTATAGGGCCTCTCATCCTCTTCACAATTTCATGAATGGATGTATCCTTTCATTAAGATCATCCTTCAAGGCAAACAAACCATCTTTTGAGGGAAACAGATCAACAATGCTATCCACGAACAATTGACCAGGGTACAGACCTCTTTCAAATTCTACATGACCTCATACCTGGTCTATATAGTTGCTGCCATGCGATCTTTCCTAGGCTTAACAATAGAGGGGGATAAAAGGACCACCCCAGTCTACTCGTACTATCCATAGCTGATGCTTCAAGGGTAAACACATCATTTTAGGTGAGTAAATGACGCATTATTCACCATATTTTTGTGTCTCTTCGATCCTTAGATGGAGCAGAAGAGAATATCAGACGAGGCATGGGTGGTAGTAAATAGTTATGGGTACATGTTCCTCCAGTTTCCTACCTTTTACTATCTTCAAGTGGGTTTTTACCAAGGATACCCTTACATGCTCCCAAAATTCCCTTCAGATAGGTTGGTCCTAATGGAGCTTTGCCGACAACTGTCTGTTGTACACACAAAGCAGATGGAGCTCAAGAGACCCAGTTTCAAGTTCCCTGTCCAGATTGGCAGATTTTCAGTTGTTACATCAACTAAAGCCAAGGTCATGGAAATAGAAATGCAAATGGTTACCATCAAACCATTCAAAAGATGGGAGAAATTTGACTACAGAGGAGTCAGAGAGACGATCCGAAGGAAAACCCAGTTCCACGAGCCCATGATTGAAGATATCTGGGTAGACATGAGGATGGCTGATGAGATAAGGAAAATGGACTATTGTCATCTCACACTTGAATAGATAGAGTACCTCGAGCTCACAGAGATCCCTTTAGGTTTAATTGATGATGGGAATATCGTAAATAGCAGATATCTAGTGGAAAAGGTTGTTGATTCCCCTCTCCCTCCAATTAATTGGTCTCAGAAGGAACTGACTTCTCTAAGGAAAAGATTCAAACCAATATTGGCTAACACCAATGATTATTTAGCAGCCAAAGGGATCACCCTAAAAGAATTCATCACAGGATCAGAGGCTGAATACCAAGCAGAGTTGAAGAGGAAGGTCGAGAACCAAACAAAGAACAAAGGAGATGTTCCTTCTCCATCTAAGCCTCACAAGCCTAGAATCATTTTTGTCTCCAAAAAGCCTAAACCTGCACAAGAGCCTGAAGCAGCAGCTGAAAAAACTAAAGAACAGAGCCCCAAGGCACATACAGCTCAACCCATGGAGACACAGGATCAACCTTCAGAATGACCAAGTGTTGAGTCTCCAATCTTACTGGGACAAGCACAACCAATCCAGAGCGCCTCTCTTTCTCCCCCTCAGTCTCCTACGATACCTACTTCTCCTATCTCTCTAATAAGTGTTCCATCTTCTGGAGTCACTTCCCCTTCCAGGGTTGTTTTTAGTGATCCTCAGGGCCCTTCAGCAAGTTCTCCCCACTCTTCTGGGTCCATTCTGAGTCTTTCATCTCCGTCTTTCAACTTGCCACCAAGCCTTGTACCTAAGCTGGAACCAGTAGTTGATACGATTTCGCCGGTTACTCTAACTACAAATACTGTCACCACCAGTAGTATGGAAGTTTCTACAATGACACTGGTAGAGGTGACTATTGTTGCAACATGTACTTCTCTCCCGCCATGGATGTCTGCTTTCACACCTAAAAGAAATAAAATGGCCATCTCCCCAGATGAATTCAACTTTGGTAAGATAATACCGATGAAAGCAAAGGCTCCTAAAAAGCCAAAAATCCTCTCCAGGTTGGTCGAAGAAAAGGGACAAAAATTTCTAGAAATTGTCAAGCCTCCTCAGGACGCAGCCCTTGAGGGTTTTGAAATGAGCAGTTATTCCGTCTCTCATGTTGAACTTGGCAAAGTTACTCATGAAGGGGCAAAGAGTGATCTTCAGGCAGCAATGGACATTATGGTCCAAAAGTTTGACAGGGAAAAAAAATGAAGGATTTTTACAAAGCCAAGGCTAAGCAATTAACAGCAGTAATCAGAAGATTCACTATTCCCCATAAAACAACAACTCTAGAGGCCTTTTCTATGGATGATCTAGTCATTTAGAAAGCTGAAAAGACCTATTTAAAAGGGAAAGTCATGGAGGAATATATTGAGAGGATGCACAATTAGGGAGTCTCTTTACTGTCAGAAGTTGCAAAAAAAATAGGTAAAATGAAGAGATTGAAAACTTAGGTAGACGACTTTGTCTCCCTTATCTCTTGAGAAATTGATGGCTTAGAGAAAGATCTTAGCAGGTGGAAGGAAATGAAGGATCTCAAAAAGAGTACCCTGATAACTATCGACGTCATCCCCAACAAAGATTCCTATGTTGAGATCAAGGATTCAATGGTCTTCAGAATTCAGGTACTCAAGGACTTAATTGATGATCTCAAAGCTTTCAAGGAAGCTAGTGAAAAGAGTGACCTGAACCTGCTTAACAAGTTAGAAGAGCTACCATGCAACTTGACCTCCAAGGACCATCAGTTCCTTCCGACAGAGGAAATGATTCAAAGTTTCAAAGGGATGATCTAGAAAGATTTTGAAGAAGCGTCTTTCTCAATGACTTCAGTGGACAACATTCTAGATGCTCAGTTAACTTTGGAGAATTTGAAATCCAGGTTAACTAGCCATTTTAAAGCCATCATAACATTGAAAGATGCGCTGATCAGAGTGAGAGTTGTCTCCAAAAATGCAGCTACGCCAGACAACATAGGAATTCAGGCATCAATCGCCATGTACGATGCTCATCTGAAGAAGTCTGGCAGCAAGAATTGACTCTCCATCTCCCCCTTCTCTCTTTTTCTATCCTTATGCATTTCTATTTTGTGTAGAATGCATGCAATTTTGTAAAATGTATTACTTGTAAATATTTTGGAAAATATCTAAAAGTCAAAGATGAGTCATCTTTGACCAGGATATTTTATATTTTATTATTTTTTATTTTTGAGGATTTTCTCCCTATATATAATGGAGACCTCATTTGTAATCGGTCTTCTAGAAAATTTAATAGCAAACACTACTGAAATTGAAACAACTTTTGAGACTTTGTGCTCAAATTTGTAAATCATATTTTGATGAAATAAATGAGAAGCAGGTTTGTTTCAGACTTTGTGTTGAGATTATCTGTGTGATTTAGGAAATAGTTCTTGTCTTTTCCTAGAAATATCTTGTTTATTTGATCTTGTAAGCAGTGGGCGTGTTTATATTATCTAAAGGCATTTCTAGAGGATAGAAGATAGACTTTGTGCTACTTTTGTCTTTGAGATTCAGTTATCTTTTGTAGTTTCAGGTGAAGACTTTGTGCTTCACTTTACTCTACAGTTATACTTGTTTCAGATTTGTGGGGAAGCTACGAAAGACTTCGTGCTTGTGTGAGCATTCTTGTGACTTTGTTTCTTCAGGTGATCTCTTGCTCTTCATTTGACACCATTATTGAAAGAAGAGGAACGTTGTTAGCATTAGACTAGGATTTTCCCCCTTTTTTTCTTTATACATTACTTCTAAAAAAAGAGAATTAGATGTTATACCACCCCCGTGTATTATTTTCTGCTTAATTATACATCCGGCACGTAGGTATTAATAGGGAACCTCCCCTTGATGAGAGGAGAGATTTACCTCGTCTAGATCTGGTAAAGCCACACTCCTCGTGGTGTAAATCTCCCTTATGCTATGGCTGATATCCCCATTTTGTCATCAGTTAGTTGACGACAAAATATTCACCCAACAAGATGATCATGGAATTGCAATAAAAGCCTAGGGTCTTCTTTATTGGTTTTGTTCCTATTCAGGTCCTTATTGCTGGTTGTTGTAACTGGTTCTTGTTTTTGGTCCTGTTTCTTGGTTCTTGGTCTAAAACTTTATTTGAGGTTCCAGGTCCTTGTAAAACCTGGGTACTTTTATTGGACTATGTTTGTGGTTTCAGGTCCCTATAAAACCTGATTTTGATGTTACTCATTAGTAGGTTTTAGGATTGCTTTTCCTGGTGGTGGTTAATGTATTATCTTTTTTGATTCTATTAAAGGGTTTCGGTGTCCCTTCAAAACTTGCTTTTACTATAATCTAAGAAAAAACATTAAATACTTCTCAACTAGACTAAAACTTAAAAAATAAGAACACAAGGTATTGACTTGACTAATAAATTAAATAAAACTTTGAAAAATTAAAAACACTTACCTAGAAATAGCAAAGTGCATGAAAGATTTCACTTAGATATTAGATGTATAGAACCATTGAAACTTGGTATATTTGTAGTGAAATAGCATAGGATTTCACCAAAAAAGGGAAAGCTACATACATGAAAACTATTCATGAAATAGAACTCCTAGAATGAAGACAATGTAATGTTCAATAGTAGGGAATAAAGACATAAACTGAGTGAAGATGACTATGTGAAAGTCAAAAATTACTGAAGAATTGATGTTGAAGAGTAATTACATGATGATAAGGTTTATGGGTTATGATAAATAAAACAATGCCTATATTAGTGTACATATCTAAGTGGCAACATAGGTACATATCAAATACTAGTACTAAAACCATTATATTTTATAGCCTGTAAAACACATGATGTAAATAATATGACAGAGATCATAATGATGCATAGAATTTGAGGTTTCACCAAATGATAGTCAATAATCATTTTTTAGATTCCCACATTCCATTCATGGAAAATGCAAATCATCAAATAAATAAATGAATTTTCCCCTTCATAACATGGTCACCAAGTAGTTAATTATATAGATCTACTCATTCTCTTTTAATTATGGTTCTTGAGCCATGTGATATGGCCATTAAATCCATTACATATATAGGTGAATCATAGTACAAAGTATCAAATACTTCTCCTACATAATTATTAAACCATCAGAACCTCCTTCTCTGATACCAGATCTTGGGGTAACTCAGAATCAAGCATAGAAAAAATTTAATCCATATTGAATTGATGATGAATACACATAGCTATTAAAACTATAAAACAATATTATTCACTCTCATGATATTATTTCTTTTATTTCATATTGAAATAATATATATGATTACATATTATATAGGAAGAGTATTTCTTATATTTGGGGAGATCAAATCTATACCAAAATCTCACAAACAAACTCCAACTAACTAACCCACTAAATATGAATATATTGTTTTAGATTATGGTGAAAGCAAGTTTTGAAGGGACCCTGAAAACCTTTAACAGAATCAAAAAAGATAAAACATTAACCACCACTAGGAAAAGCAATCCTAAAACCTACTAAAGAGCAGCATCAAAATCAGGTTTTATAGGGACCTGAAACCACAAACATGTCCAATAAAAATACCCAAGTTTTACAAGGACCTGAAACCTCAAAAAAAGTTTTAAACCAAGAACCAAGAAACAAGACCAAAAACAAGAACCAGTTACAATAACCAGCAATAAGTACTTGAATAGGAACAAAACCAATAAAGAAGACCCTAGGCTTCTATTATAATTCCATGATCACCTTAACAGCCTCCTTCCCAATCGTAGCATTATCCTGGATGGAGTTTGCAGCCAAAGTAGCAATAGCTTGCATGGCTTTCTTCCTCAAACTCTGCCTTGTCCTCTTAGTTGGACCCTCCAAGGATATTTTATCTTCATTTGCTCTTTTACCAAGGCTAGCTGTAGTAGCACAGATGCTTGATGTTACCTGCTCCATCTTTATTCTACTTTCCTTGATGAGCATTCTAAGATTATGCTTATAATCTTTAAGTTTTTTTGGGATATCTCTCATTTGCACCTCCAAGCGGTTGATTATGGTCTGATCAACATCTTGATTGTGTTGCATTGTTTCCACTTTCTTCTTTAGCCCCATTATTTCATTATAGTCCAAGAATCAACTTGGAGAATAGAGTCAGCCTTGAACTTGGTAGAATGTAGGAAGGAAAGCTTGGTTTCCCTCTATAGAGAGTCACAAATGTATTCTATAATCTCATGTGGTGGGGAATCAACCTTTTCAATTTGTTCCTCCCTATCCATCAATTCCTCCTCTCTAATATCAACAGGGTCTTCATGCTTAACAGGGTCCTCCTTATCTTGTCCCCCAAACTCCCTAGCAGGAGTAGAAGCAAAAACCATGTGATCTTCCTCTCTCATAGAAACTAGATCATTAGTTAAGATATCTTTATCTTTAACACCTCCCCTAGACATAGTTTGATTACCCTCATTGTCAGAATTGCTTTGTTCTAAGTTTCCCTTAGTTGTATCCTCTTCATTCCCTTTCTAAAATTTTCCTTTAGTTTTCATATATCCATCCAAATTAGAGCTAAACTCCCCAACATCCATCCCTTCCTCTTCCTTTGGGACATCCTTCTCAGAGCTTTCAATACTCTCTGACTCAAAATCCTCTTCTACAATTTGTTTTTGAGAACTAAAGGGTTTTGGTTTTACCTTTTCTATCCCTTTAATATTCTCATCCTTCTTACACTTTTTAGACTGAGAACCCTTATGTTTGTCAGAAGAAGGAGTTGAAGCTATGGATTTATTTTTACAAAAACCCTCTATGAGAAGTATCAGACCTTCATGTAAAATGGGGGGAGACTCCTTCTTCCTATGGGCATACAAGCTTTGAAGCAATGAAAAACACAGATAGAAAGGGAAAGAAATTCTATCCTTGTGCCTAAAGTGGTTGAGAAAAATAAAATAAAATTTGTGAACTCTTTTATTCCTACCATCAAGGATAAAGTACTCACGAATACAACATAGAACATCTCACCAAATTCCTTTTATCTGTTCCACATCAAAGAAGTCTCCATTCTTTTCTAGTTGCTTCTCCTCTGCATCCATCTTTGGAAATTTTTTGTAGGCCACATTGGAGATACTAGTCTATTTTGAGAAATTAATACCACCCATGGGAAGCCCTGTGACCTCAGCAATGAAGTCCTTAGTAAGCTTCACAGTGACTCCATGGAGAGTAACTTTGTCATCAAACCAATTTTTAAAGAAGGTGGTAGTGACATGGGGTTTAAAGCCATGCAAACACTCTAGATAATTGACCACCTTCCCTTTCTATAGAATCTTCCATACATCCTGTCTAGCCTTCCAGTCATCACATTTTTTGGGCTCTTGCTTCCGTGGTTCACCCCTCATATTGCAAAGCAAACAAAAAACTAGAAGCACCCAAACATAGAAGGCAAAAAGTTTGAAATGGACCCAGTTATTTTTTACATGAAATGGAGTTCACCTTTTTGATGACACATGTAGCAACCACATTACATTCTCATGAATGTACCTCCTCAGGGATGGTAATCTGATATCTATAATAACAATATATGAATATATTGTTATTAAGAATATATTAAATTAAATAACACACAATAATAAATCTAACCACAAAATATTAATTTAATATTATTATAACAATAATATTTATGTTATTACATTAATAATGTGAACACACTATACCTTAATAGTCTTATCATAAATAATGTTGTTTATGCTCTCCCCAATCTCTGAGTGACTTAGGTGATTCGAAAGTGACCTCCAAAGTCTTTTCATTTGAATTCGATTATTTTTATGAATTTGGATTATGGGTGGGAGTCAATTGCCTTCCCCTAAATTATTTAGGATTGGGTTGACCTTGGGTTTCATCTCCCTACATTTAAATAACCCCTCTCCATGATGTGTTATATAAATTAGCTCATGTGATACTAGGATTTCTAAGGGGATAAGTGGATAGCCTATCTGATCATAATGAAAACCCAGGTTAGGTCTTGCTAAACATTGGGTTCTACTAAGTATTACATGGTTATATTTGATATGTAAAATAATATACCCTTTCATAGTAAGTTAACATGTATAAACGTAACTAGCATGATTATGACCTTGTTTTATCCATATTTGGGGCCATCTAGTGCATTTGAAACTTATAGATTAATAGCCAACCCCACTTGTATAATTTCTTGCCAAATTTTGAGTGATCCTCACTCTAAGTTTATACCATGTACCAATGATTTAGAGATAGAGGGGACATAAAAACACTACCTACACATTTTATTTAATTTTTTATTAACCCTTAATTTCACATAAGTATTGGTATATCAATGAAAATTTTGGAAGAAGTAATGCATATCCATGTTAATTTCAAGAATAAGATGAGACATTTGTGTTATTTCTATTTTATTTTATTTACATGTGTTTTTTTATATTAAAAATTATTTGTTTGTTCAAAAATATATCATAACCATCACATGTTTTTATCACACTTTCACCCAAGAGGTGTAATTATGTATGTTTGGTGTCACACTTTTGCCTTAGACTTTTTATTTCAAAACATTTGTGTTTGTCACTTGTTTAAATAGGGTGTCATTATACTACTAGATTCATCCCAAATATTTTACTTGGATTTTTTAATCCAAAACCATTATCATACTATTCAACTAGAGGGACATCATTATGTTACTCATGTCATTCCAAAAATGTTTCCTTATTTCAAACCAAGATCAAAATTATGTGTGCCTTTGGTCTAAAAATGGTGTTGTTATGATGTCTACTTAGGTCTAATATGTTCTCCATTTGACAAATCTAATTCTTTTAAACCAAGTTTGTAATTTATCTTGTGAAGTTCATATTCAAAATTGATTGGTCTAAACCTATGTATTTATTAATTTTGGATTGGGTGTTTACCTCTTACCTTTAAACTACGAAACTTATACTAATTCCTTTCATGCTTTAAAGACCCTTTGCCTAGGTATAAGAAGTGGTTTTTTTCCATATGTCTTGAGTTGATTATTTTCCTTGAAATAAGGTTGAAACTCTTTTTTTAGTAGAAATTTAAGCATGGTCAGTTTACATTGGATCCTTGCTTATCACTTAAGATTGAATTATTTACTCATCACTCTTATTTTTATTACTTGAGATTGACTTTTCCAATTAGTTTTAGGTGTGTGCCTAGAGTGAATGTCTTATACCAAGGTCACGTTTGTTTTAAAATACATGTCACAAGACTAATTAAAAGTGTTTTGAATTGTTTTATAAGTTATATGCCTTAAAATTTAGATTAATTTTAAGTTTTTAATTTAAACAATTTATTTTAATGTCTAGCTTTGTGCCTTATTACCAAAGACAACATTTGCCTTAGAGTTTTATCTTGAACTAATTTGTTTTTCAATCTAACTTTGTGCCTTTTTATCAAAGACATGAAATTTCATTTATGTTTTAAGACCTAGTTCATGCCTTTTTAGGTCTATATTTGTGCCATTTTACTAAATACCTAACACCTTTTTTATTTTATGCCAAGATTATATTTGTTTGAAACACTTTGCCAAGACTAGGAATCAAACTTGCCTTTCATTTGACCATTTGTGTGAGAAGACCTTAGAGTATTGGATATATTTGAGACTAAATTTTCCATTGATAGTTTTTGAGAAGATAACCATTCTAGGCTAATTTTAAACCATTTGCAATAATATAATGATTTTTTCATCTTGAATAAGTTTTAATAAATTTGAAAGCATTGAACTATCTTTTTAGACTATGTTTCAATTTTTTTGTGATATTTTAGACCCCTTTATTCATGATATATTAGTTATGAGCTAGGATATACCTCACTACACATATAGTGAGACCATGTGCAATCTATATTATGAAAGTGTAGTCATGAATTATGCCTTTATTCAAGACCCATATGGTGATGATGTAGTTTATGAGATAGATAAATATACCCTCACACTAATCAATATGAAAAATAAGGCCAAGATACATTAACACACTATCTAATTAATGCACCTCCTTATTCAATTTAGGATCAAGAACAAATAGATCAATATCTTACTAGTGTGCTAACTATTAGTGAATAAGTCAGATAGTAGCCTTACTATGTTACCATGCCATCAACCTATGACCCTTAATTTTTAGATTTTCACTTGTTTTAAAGAAAGGATGAGGTTTTTTTTAGATCTATAGAGGTATGAGCCAAGTTTGTAGAAAATTTTCCCCATGAGAATATACCTAGTCTAGTTAGAGTGCCTCTTAATGTACCTTATATTAGACCCATCAAACAAGCCTCTACTAGTTACCATTAGGCACTCATACCAATGCTAAACCAAGATCCAAATGAGATTACAAATGTAAAATCCCCCATCATGGACCAATTGATGAAAATGCATCAAACATATTAGAATTATCTTAATCTAGTGCATAATTTCAATGTTATGTTCATATCAAAGACCCCACTTATAGAGAAAAATCCTTTATTAAGAGTGTTAGTTTATTTTTTGGGTCATAATAATATATGTGTGGATCTAATTACCTAAATTACTGTAGTAAAATACATGTTTAATTTCTCATTAATTGAGGAAGTGACTATGGCTTCTACTCATTACCATGTGCCAAACATAGTGGAGAACATGCAAGTGTCTCCTATTTCAAACCAAGGTGGGTTAAATACCCCTTAAAATAATCCAAAACAAAAATTACCTATTTATAATACTATGAGTGGTTCAAAATAACAAGAAGAAAGAATGCTTAGTTCCCAAACATAGAAGGCTGCCCCCACTCCTCAACTAGCTACTTACTCAATCATACAACAATAGGAGATAAGTAATCAGGCATTACCTAATGTTTTACCTCAACAAGTGGTTAATTTTACCCATAACCAACAAAAAATAGAAAATATTTTGTGGCCATACACATATATCACTTTTTCATCTAAAAAAAGGTAGATCATTATTCCACCTCAATAAGTGACAACTAATGTTCAACCTCAACATGTAGCAATAGATTTTACACCATAATAGACACAAACTAATGCATTAAAACAATCATATATGTTTTATAATCAACAATGAATTCTTATTATTCAATGACAAATACTAAACACCTAACAAGCATATATTTCATAGTAGGTGTTTATTCAATAAAGAGGTGCCAACATCCAAAAAGTACCAAATAGGCAATATTTGCATTTTACCTAATGTAATCACCTAAAAGTTATAATTGGATTCTAAGAGTGCCACATGAGTTGACCTATCCATAGGATATCCATAAACCTATCCTTATGCATTAGACCTACATTTATAGTCATTTAATAGATCACAATCACCTATTAATAGTCAAAACATAGTCCTAAAACTATCATCCTAGACTCCAATATAAATTGTTTAGTAGTATACAAAGAGAACATTATCACCACATTTGGGACACTACATCTACATGACACTAGTGTCCCAAATTAGGTTCTACTGTCTTTAGCCTTAGCTCTTCTAATTGGATACTTTTTCAAATTTGTACCCTTCTTAAGGTTGGTCTAATCTCAAATTATTATCCACACAAGAAGTAAAACCCTATAAATATAAGTCTAATCTACCTCTATTCACTATATGGAAAATAGATTCAAAATATATTCAAACCAAAGACAAAGTTGAGAAAAATCAATTATTTGATCCCTATTCTACCCTAATTTATACATATTACCATTTATAGCAGCCCTAAGCCTATTTTTCAATAATTTCAAAACTTAAGCACATTCAAGGCATCCAAGGATACTCTCATTCTATCATTCACTTTCACATAAATCAAGCACTAGGTGGGAAAACTACATCAAACTTGATCTATCCTCGAGGTATTGGTAAGAAACTCTCTACACAATGAGGTGTTTAGTATGTCTAGTCCATCCTACTAACATAAATATAATTATTGATAGTTTAATACTTATAAGGAGATTAGGATTTATACATCAAATCAAGTTTTTTAGATATAAAATAGAGATAGAGGTTTTAGTCACATAGAAATAGGACCTACAGACACAATCATATGTTCTTCCAAAAAATAGGAATAATCTCATAAACGAGACATTAATAGACATTTATGACACTACACATAGATGGTGATACTATCTAGTGAATAGATGAATACCATAATCCTATTAATAATATAGACTACTTCCCAGATATCAAATTTTAGAACATAGTTCATTCATGATAGTCAGTTTTCAAATAAGTCTCTATTTATCCATATTTATTATTATTTATAAAAAGTCAAACAAGGTCAAAAAAAATCAATACTTAATTATTGTATATTTACTTCACTTATTTAAACATCTCATTCCCTAAACTAAACATAGGAATTACACTTGTAAAAACCTAAAAGGTTAAATCATTTGGTGAACTCATTTTACTTAGAATATTGCATCAAACCCTAGATTTATTCATCCAATTTTTGTGATATAAATTTAGGGATAAATACTTATGATTTTTTATTTTATTTATAAAATTGAGATAATTAAAATCAATTTTACGTTAGGGTTTTAATTTATTTTACATATAATTTAAATTGGTGCAAAGAAACCCTATATTCAAACACCCTAACCCTAGACAAACCTAGGATTCACATGTCCAACACTAAATAAGTCTCAATTTATATCTTGATACCATGATTATCATAATATAATCTATATTTAATTTCATCATATATATCTTGGTACTTTTCTTAGCTTGTTTATTACCAACTATTTATAGAAAGGTACACATGTGTTACTCCTATCATGGATTTAGTTTGAGTTAAACTTATTTTACATATTTATCCTCCATCATGTGAGACCCATTTTTATATGTATCATAAATATATGGCTCACTTTAAGCTACCTATATTTAATATGAAATGATATAGGGATTAACGGATTCCTTTTGTTCTACCTCCACCTAGACCACTTGATTATCTTCGTTCCCATCTCACCTCTACTAATCACCCTATGACAATGGTAGATATTGTGGTTTGAGGTGTCACTAGGTGGAACATGGTGCCTACTCAATCTATACATGATAATAATAACCCTACCATACCTCATCATCCCTAAAACACTAAAATAGTACCCAAAGATCAATAAATAGAGTTTGATATTGTGGATAAGTTGAGGAATATACCCGTTAAAATATTTATCTTGGAATTACTTTAAAAAAAATAATCTTCAAAGATATTCTATTTTAAAAAACATAATCACACATTTTTTCCTCTAGAAACCAAGCCATATTAATTTTTATCTAATCATGAATACTATAAAAGAGGATTTACCTTTGCAATTAGTCATTAATAAAAAAATTTCCAATTTTTATTCAAACTCAAATCAACAACATAGCTATTAAATGAGTTTTCATCTATAGTGGTTAAGGACTCAATATATGTAGCCTCATAATTTTTCAAATCATGGGGTTTCATATAACATATATTTAGAAGACATACAAGAACATCCAAGGGTTTGATGACATTCTTAGACATACATTAGGATCAATCACATTTGATATTACAGTGGAACCAAATATATTATATACACACTTTTAGGTCATGCTCAACTTTTTACAATATGATTTTCTACTCAAGAGACCCTAGATACATGATATGGAGGTTGTACCTTCCACTATTAATATATGTGTTAAATTTTTACATGATGGATACCTATACACATGTCCAATAGATAATCAACCATTTAGATATTGTAGGCTCACTAAGCCTCCTACACCAAGTACATCATCTAATGGGAAACCTCATGTTATTATTGTAATGGATTCCTATTGATTAGATTCATACTTATGAGGTGGGGGAGTCTAGTAAGACTATTCATATACCATCTTCATAGCATCATATAACACATACACCTTCACCAATGATAGAGGACCATCTTCTTATAGCATAATTACCTTTCCCAATGATAGAGGACTAGCCTCTTAGAGCGCAGATACCTTCACCAACCATAGAGGAACATCCTCTCATAGTACATAAATATTCATATAGTATAGATGATGAGATTCACACAACCTAATTACCACTACCTATTACTTTAGAGGAAACTTACATTCATAATTTTGACACAGATTCATAGGCTACTATAGAGGATGATGAACCACCTATAGACATCAATGATTATTTATGAGGATGATGGACTTATACCTCACCCTACACCAATAACATCACTTAATTAGGATTCTATAGTTATTGGATCCCATGCTCAACCATAGTTAATAATAGATCCCTTGATCCATTTACTACATATGGTCACATCCATGGATACTAATTTATTCATACATATTTAGGTATGGATCTCAAATGACAGGCCACACTATATATTATAGCTATTACTTGATATAGGATTGATTCTATTACCCATAATTTGACATAGATCAACTAGTACATTATCATCACAAGGAAAACCATTTTATCACTTCCATAGACTCATAGGTGATGATATAGACATTTTGCATCACTACAACATAAGATAAATAAATTTAAGGCTAAGGACAATTTTAGATTATACAATCATGGTTACATGGTTAAATGGTTACAAGTGATGATTTGCATTTTACTTGATGAAATTAATGAGAACCACATGTTTCACACAGATACTCCATGGTTTAATTTGGTTTACACTGGGACCACACATGAGGCCTCTTACATAGTTTAGAAACACACCATTTGGATACATAGACTTTATACTAATGCCAAGGATAAGGTATCACTGATACATACATATTGGTATGATTATTATTATTATGATGATGATGATGTATTTGAGTTTGGATAGCCTCAATATTTTACACTAAATTATCTTCCACCAGATCCACCATTCTATTATTCACATCCCATGGGTGTGATCTTGGGTCTATATAATTATTACACTTTTCTTTTATTTTATTTCATTTACATTTCCAGTATTTACTTTCTATCTCTCACTCCTTGTACATAGTTTATTTTCATTTACTTGTACATAGATTATACTCAAAAAATAAAAATAATATTACATGTCAAAATAAAATAACATTTAAATATTTTAAAAATATAAAATTTATAGATTATATGCATTACTATGTTTACAATTTTACTACTTTCTAGATATTACATATTTCTAGCTATCCTAATACATTTGGTTTTATCATACACATATGCTTCACTTGTTCTTATTGATTACTTGCAGATTCTAGATGAAAATTCAATCCAACATTGATTCAGACTAGCTATCCTCTACCCATTGGGGGCATTTTACACTGATCTAGTTTTATACATTACTACATGTGCCCACTTGGGGGCATGTCATACACATCTACTATAACTAGGTTTTATCTTTACATAATATAAATTCTAGTTTATGCATTGATTTATCTTAATATTTATCATTGTTCCTCATTGCTTAGAGTATTTTCTAACTATCACTAGTTAGGCTTGGTTTATATGGATCTTAACATCTATATAGCTTTGTATTACATAATTATATATGCTTTCATTTCTAGTTACTAGATTAGACTTGATTCTATTTCCAATGCTTCTTCCATCTTTGAGGGAATTTGAATATGCCATTATTCTTTGGCTTCTATGTCACTTCTCTATTTGTATGCCTTGGACATGTGCCCATATCCCTTATGTGTGCTATTTCATGCTTCCATATGTGTAAATTTGAGCATTTCCTTGTATGTCTTCATTCTTAGCTTTAGTGACATTTTCTTGTGTACCAAATTTGGTCTACATACCAAAACATACCTAGATTAGATCTAGAAGCCAAGTAGGTTCCTAATTGAAGAGTGACCCAATGTCACAAGGAGTAGACAAAACTCAAGTGGAGATCATATAGCTTTTAAAAATATGTTGAAATAATTTAAGAAAGTTTAAAGTGTGATCTAATTGATCTTCAAGGGATAGGTCTATAATTATAGATAAAATGTCCATATAGGTTCTCATGTGTTTCAAGCATTCAAGAGAATGAACCAGGTCACACAAGCCTTATAATTCATAAAAACTTTGAAAGATTGGGCTAACAATTGATGGGGTATGCCTAATTAACTAGACCATCACCAGGACACCATCTAAAAAAATTAATAGACAAATTCACTTGAGTATTTTATAAATTCACTTCAGGAAACCTCATGAGCCAAAAGGTTATAGTTCCATGAAGTCCCTTATGTAAATAGTATGATCTAAAAAATTCATATTTGTGTGAGATTTCTATCTCAATTTATGAGCAATCAAAGTTAGACCTACAACATAAGACGTTCACACTAATGTCAAGTTTGAGCTCTATGAAGTAACCATTTGAGTTAAAAACATACTTAAAAGGTTTAAAGTTAATTAAGATCTAATATTCCATGTGATATTTCATACTGACACGTGAGATCTAATAGTTTACACTAGGTTCAAACAAGTCAAAAATTCCCTAGGTTAAAAACCTTTAAAAAGCTATAAGTTGGGCAAGATTTGATGGTATAGATTAATCAAGAATAGATCTAAAGACATGATCTAGACTGATAAAAATGTGGGTTCTAGAATATCAATGATCAGTGCTCAATCATATCAAAGATTTCATGGTGGGTAGTGACTGGTCAAAAAGTGGGACTAATGAGATCTATGGTATGTGTGAGCTCATACATATTGATCCAACAGTCCAAGATCAAGGCAACATGTCAAATGATCTTGGCTAATAAGAAACCAACGGGCCAATTAAATTCATATATACAAATATAATGATATGAACATAATCAATAAGTTAGTATGGATCTGTAGGACCAATAAGAATAAATATATTTTTTCATAATGTAAATGGTTCGAGTTGATAGTCAATAATCAATGACAAAGGGCAAATCCAAAGAGCTTTTATTGAAGGTCGATGAACCATTTTTTGACCTAGGAAAGGAAAATAATAAGGACCCATGTTTAAATTAGATATTATTCAATATCAATCATAGTTATAAATTAAATAAGGTTAGGGATAAGGTTCCATCACAATTAAAGTTAAAATAGGGCCTATGGTTGATAATTTGGAATCTGTCGACCCTATTATAGGGTCACTACATTGACATGAGTGTCAGTTTTAGATGGAGGATCCTCATATACAATATATTATTACCGCTAATATTTTTTAGATGTAGATCAAGTCTCTTATGTACTAATACATAGATCGATGATGGACCAGTGATTGTGAAGCAAGGTCAAGCAGTTTGCAAGTTTCCATGGATTTTATGATTGTTTGAAAACTAATAATTGGATTAATTTTCACCTATAATGAACTCATGTTCAAGTTAAAATAAATACATAGTCAACCATGATTATGGAGAGGTGTCTTGCCTATTATAGGGTCACATTTTTAAAAAGTAGGTACTAATAGCCACCTAAAGTAGACGTGGCATGATTCTATCAATTTTAAGACATGGTCCTCATCAACTGATCAAATAGATAATGACATGGAGTTACAAGAATGAGACATGGTATATATATATATGTATATATATATATATATATATATATATAAGGACAATGGTCATTGAATTATTTTACATAATTTGTTCCTTATTGATAAGGTCATGAGTCAGCATCCTCAAAATTGTGCTAATACATCATAATTCCCTCTCTCTCTTCCTTTTTTCTATATATGTTCCAACTTATACCACATGTATAACTCTCTAAAAGTTTTAGAAAATAAATATTTGACATTTTAGATAAGAAGATATTATTCTTTGGCCTACTTAGGCTCTACCAAATTTTGTACTATAACACCTTTTGATGCAATAAATATTGGATTCAATCATTTTATAAGCTAGATTGAAGTGTGTCCTATGAATTCATTTATTATGTTTAAGTGAATGTATGTTCCTTATCTATGTCAGAGTTTTATCAACTTAATGAAATGATTTTTAGCTCTCATATTCCATTATAAGTGTAATTTACAATTTATTATTTAGTTTGAAAGTGGATATCTACCCTCTCATGCTAGTTTGATAACTAATCAATGCCTTATTGTCAAATATTTATGTTGGACTAATTTTATTTGGTCTTGAATGTGTCTCATAGTGTGTCTTGTTAAAAGTATAAGCATTCCAGTTACTGGTACATCACCTCATTTTTATATTCTTTCATATAGTTTTATATCTCTCTACCTCTTTTCTAAGTGTTTAGATTAGTTCTAGTTTAGGTGATAGATCCAGAAGGAAGTTGACCTTCTCCAGAGGTCTGACCCAAGTTAAGAGACCCACATCGTAGGGTTAGTCCCATGTTGGACTAGATTTGTGTAAGAGGACCTAAACAATCCCCTTATTTAGTTAGGGTGCAATCTAGAACACCAAAAATTTTGGCATGCTTGGTGAGATAAGTTTCCTTAGCATAATTGAAGTTTAAAGATTAAGAAGAGGAAATTATAAAAAAAGAGACATCTACCATCATCATAACTCCAAGTTGTAGAGCTCATAACATCTTTAGACAGTGTTTTTATGCTAAAGGTTATAACAAAGTCTTCAGGTAAAGGTATTCCTTTTGAATTCATTGAGCTACCTTTTACTTCTTATTAAAAAACTAGATTTAATAAGACCAGACCTTATCCTCAAAAGAAAATTTCACCTCCTAGTTATCATATTATTTTATTCTAAGCTATGGTCCCCATAATCTAGATATATTTTACCCAAATGGTGGTCAAGAATCAAGTGTTTATTCTATTTAATAGGTGTACTCCCCTAAATTTGGCCTAATATGATGACATCCCTATGTCTACCTTAAAGTGTATGCCTTTATTTTCAATAGAATGGGATAAAACTACTACTATTAATCATATTCAAGATATTTCAAACCTATGTTCTATTCACAATATTGTTCAAAATAATGTGGCTATCAGACTACTTGATACTTCCTTCAAGGGAAAAATATTTAAACCTTATAGGAATCTTCCTTTGACCTCCATTGATACTTGGGATGAGTTATTTTCAGCGTTAGCTAGGCAATTTGAAGACAAGTTTGATCATCTCTCATTGGTTAAATAACTAACTACCATACAAAGGTACCCCCATGAGTTCATGTCTGATTTTAACCTTAGATCCCAAAAGATATGGACTAGGATCCCCGTATTGGTTAGACCATGTTTAGAGTTTTCATTTTTTTACTATCTAAAGGTCTTCAATTATGATATTAGAGTCATGATACAATCCATTAGTGGTAATACTTTGTCAAATGCCTATGAGCTATTAATAAGAGAAAAAAATAGCTTGATACAAGCTGGTAAACTTGCTCCAAGGCCTTTAATGCCCTTATTCCCAAAATTTCAACTTATTCCTTAAGTCCCTTAGATTCCATCAATATCTCCTATCCCATCTCCAAAAGCCCATGTTGTGGCCCCTTATAATTAGGCTAGTGATATTAGAGATCTAAAAAGTAAGCTACAAGCTTTTGTGAATGTTTTTGTTTAACTCAAGAGATAGTAGTACCAAGGTAGGCCTTATTAGTAGAAAATACACAATTCTTATCTATCTGTCAATAATCAAAGACCTCCTTATCAAGGTTTCAAAGATAATAGGTAACCTTACCAAAAGTAAGGAGCCATAATGCAAATTAATATATATGCATCCCTTGATCCTAATGTATGTTCCAACTCAAAATGTATTGTTCCTTAAAATAACTTGATGCAATATCTAGGTTGGTAGCTATTCAATCCAAATGCCACTCAAAACCAAGCCTTAATATCATAGGATACTACCATGCCACAAATGACACAAGAAGAGTTATCTCTTCAAGTAGGTCAACATCAAGACATGAACATGGAATCCTAAAGAGAGGCTCAAAAATTTCAATTATAGCCTAATTCCATCAATGTTAATTAAAAATTGGAGGATCATATTATATTCAATAAAGTTGGTGAAACTAGAAACATAAATGGTCAAGTTCTGGCTCTAACTAGAGCTAAAAAAGAGTAGTTGAGGAAGCTCAAAATGTGAGAAATAATTATAGTGTTCCTAAAATTTTTACTAATAGTGTCAAGGACAAACTTTTTTTCCATGTATTAGAGAAGAACTAGAATGCAAAGGTAGGGAAGGTTCCCTAAATACATCTAACTAGAGAATAACCAATGGTTCAAAAGTTACATCCAAATGCTAGTAGATCCTCATTTATCATAATCTATCAAATGAATAAATCAAATGTTATAATTATCATGTGGGATTCCCTTGAAATTCTAGGGAAAAAAGACATGCTCATTCAAGATATTTCAAATCTTAAGGTATCTAAAGAACTAATTGAGAAATAAGGATCTATCTTGGCTAATTTATACCAACCTACCAAGCAACCTGATCAATAGGTACATAACATGATAAATGTGGAAAAAACCAATTTAAAATAAAATAAAAACCCTCCCTTTTTATCTCTCTCTTATTTTTGGTAACTACTTAGTCCATAATTACATGGTAGATAGTTGAGCTTGTAACAATGTCATGCCTAAGCAGATTGCATACAATCTTGGTATTATCTTTGAGACAAATAACAAAGGGGTATTACAATTGGATGGGTCACCAAAAGTTATATTAGGCATACTAAAGGATCTAATGTTGACATTACATTTTTTCCCCAATGTTACCATTCAACAAGATGTAGTTGTAGTGGACTTACCTCCCTATTTTGCCATGTGTTTGTCAAGGGAGTTTACTTCAAATATTAGAGGATGTTTATAATTTGATTATACATATTTGATGTTCAAGACCATATATGGTACTAGGGTAAAAATATTAATGAACATATTTTAAGATTTCATTTGGGTCAATGTATGCCAAGTATGGTGAGCACTAATTGTGTTATCTCAAACAAGGTACCATAAAATATTTATGTAGAGACTGAGTCACCTCTAGATGGAGCTACATATATTTTCCTTGATAAATGGGCCTCTAATTTACATGATCATGATACCTAAAAGTTAATTTAATAATCAGAACTTGGTTTCTATTTCCTTTATGAAAATGATACACCAATTCTAGCACTGATGAAAGATGATTAGCCTAGTGATGGCCTATGGCAACTATACTTTGATGGATCCAAGAATAAACATGGAACTAGGGATGGAATGATGTTAATTTATCTATCCAATAAAATTTATTTATATTCTCTTAATTTTTAGTTTGGTTGGTATAATAATGTTGTTGAATATGAAGCATTAATACATGGTTTGCAATATGAAATAAAGATGAAGGTCAGTACCTTACATGTTTTTGGTGATATTTAACTAGTAGTTCACTAAGTAAGAGGAATTAATGTATACAATAACCCACTACTTAGTTCCTATAATTATATAATATGGGATTTACTTGAATACTTTAAAGACTTAAATATTTGTGCCATATCAAGAAATAAGAAAAACATGTAGACAAGTTGGCTACCATTAGGTCATAATTCAGTGTCCTAGATTACATAAAGAATGAAAAGGTTAAATCACACATAAAGGTGATTGTAAGGCATTTTATCCCAAATAAATATGATAATAAAAAATTATTTAAAAATGATAATTATATTGTTAGGTTAATACAAGAGGAAGCTGAATTCTCCTCAAGGAGCCAAGAAAAGTACTTGTAGCAGTATGGTGACCAGATTGTGAAAATTAAGACAAATAAGTTGCCTAAAGTGTTAGTAACCCTTGAAAACATATTCAATAGATATGATGAATTGATATAAAATATCTTTGTCAACAAAATAAGAACATTATACAAATTTAGATATTATAATTGGTAAGAACTTAAAGTTGGGAAATGTTTGCACATCTTCAGAGAGAGAAAATTTTATTGAGTTATGTTCATGTTTTGTAGATGTATTTCCATGATAGTAAAGTTAACTTAAAGGATTTTATATAAGTCTAGATCAATATACCATTGAGTTGGAGGATGAGATCAAGTTAGTCAGGCAAAGACAAAGGCCTATTAATCCAAATCTTGAACCTTTTATAAGAAATGAACTTCATAAGCTCATTGAGTAATCTATAATATTTCCAATTAAGCACTTAACTTGGGTGGCAAACCTTGGTCTAGTATGAAAAAACAATGGTGAAATAAGACTATGCATTGACTTACATGACTTGATCAAGGAATCTCTTAAATACCACTATCCACTACCATTAATGGATAAAATTTTATAGTTAGTTTTAAGATCAAAAAGGTTCTCCTTGTTGGATGGATATAGTGGCTATAACAAAATTTTGGTCAGATAAGAAGACCGGTTCAAGACATCCTTAACCACAAAGTGGGGGACATTTACATACATAAATATGACATTTTGTTTATCCAATGCTGGAGAAAAATTTATAAATCTATGGACATGGAATTTTAGGGTCTCCTTAGCATGTTTATACTTTTTTATTTGGATGATATAATAGTTTTCTATAATAGTGTAGATGAGCATGTGATTCACCTCAGATAAGTGTTTGAAATGTGTAAGCAATTTGGGGTGTCTTTATATCCCAAAAAAGTGTGTTTTATCTATTCATGAAGGTAGAATTCTTGGACATGTAATTTCAAAACATGGTACAAGTATAGATCCTGATAAGATAGACTCAATTGTTGTACTTTCCTTACCTACACATAATAAATCCTTGCAAAGCTTCTTACGCAAGATAAATTTCATAAGGATATACATTTTAAATTTTGATACTTCAGTTAGGCCACTCAAAACTATTTTAAAGAAGGGTCAAAGTTTCAACTAGTTCAAAGGAGTAAGACGTTTTGAAGAGATCAAGAAAGCTATAGCTAGTGCTCTTACACTCTTGAACCTTGATCTCACAAATGATTTATTCTTATACACTTATGCTAACATTGACATAATTTTAGGTATTCTCATGGATAAAAATAAAAAAACCTTAGTATAGTCAATATCCTTCTATAGTCAAGGTTTAGAATAATATGAAATAATGTATCATTTTGTTTAGAAGCATATACTTTTAGTTATAAGGTATGTTAAGATGTTTAGATACTTGTTGTCTAATAATAAGATATATTTGATGGTTGCAAATACAAGTGTCAAGGATTTCCTCTTAAATAAGGATATAAATGATAAGAGAGATGGCTAGATAACCAAAGTCATGGAATATGATGTTGAGATCAAGGTCACAAAGTTTATTAGAGGCAAAATACTTTACGAACATCTAGCCCAAAACTTGCAAGAGGCCAATGAGTTGGTTATGGTGTCAAATGATGGAGATATTAAAAATTATCACACCTCAACTTCCATGTAGTTTAAATATATGGTAAGATACCTAAAATATGGTATTTATCATTTTCATCTCACCCATTTAAAAATAGAAGACATTTTAGTTTGTAGACAATTCCTTTTCTCCTTGTTGTTAAGGTGTTGTTCAAAAAGGATATAAATGGAATGTTGCTAAGGTACATAGAGCCAAGTCAAACATAGAGACTACTTGGGAAATTACATGGTGGACATGGTGGTGGGAATTATTCAACAAAGATCACAACCCACAAGATCATGAGAGGTGGGTATTATTGGCCAAGTATTTTTGGTGATGATCATTCATGGACTAAGAAATGCATATAATGTGTTATGTTTTTTGGGAAAGTTAAACGTGCAACCTTACCTCTACAATCAAATTTAGTGAATCAAATTTTTATCCAATGGATATTTGGAATTTATTGGTATCATTAACCCCCTTCAATCCTATGATATAAGGGGATATTAACTACCACAGATTATTTTACTAGGTGGACAAAAGCAGTGGTATTGAAAGAAACTAATGAAACCAATATTCTAGAGTTATATGAAAGTTTACTTACCAGATTTGTAGTCCATTCAACCATTATTTATAATAATTTTAAAGTTTTTATGGGGTTTAAGTTAATATAGTGGGTAGTTTAACATTGTGTTTTTATTAATACCTCATCAAATTATTACCCACAAAGAAATGGCCTTGGTGAGTCTACTAACAATAATTTGTTGAAGATCATTAGAAGGATAATTGAAGACAATCAGAGGTCATGGCATTTAAAATTGAAATCAATTCTATGGGTTGATAGGATCACCTATAAAATGTCAATATCCAATTCTTCATATAAGCTAGTATATGGTAAGGAAGAAAGAATGCCTATTTCTCTTGAATTCCCTACTTTGGAACTAATACATTAACTTGAGATTTTGGAGAATGAGCTAATGGAAATTAGATATGCTGATCTCATGGAGATATAAGAGGCAAGGCATCAATCTATATGGGATATGGATGACCATCAAGCAATGGTAAAGAGATATTTTGACAAAGGATCTTTTTCAAGAAGTTTTCAAGGAGATTTAATCCTCAAATGGGATGAAGATAGATTTAAGCCAAGAAGGCACACAAAATTTGACTCTTTATAGAGTGGTCCATACACAATATCCAAATACAAGGTCTTGATTGAAGAGTGACCTAATGTCATGAGGAGTAGATAGTCCTCAAGTGAAGATCATATAAATTTTTCAAATCTTTTGAAATACTTGAAGAAATCTTAAAGTGTGATCTAATTGATCTTCAAAGGACATGTTTACAATTACAGATGAAGGATCCATGCAGTTTCTCATGTGTTTTAAGAATTAAAGAGAATGAAGAAAGTTTTAAAATCCTTAAAACTCATCATAACCTTGAAATATTGAGCTAAAGATCAATGGGGCAATCTTAATTAAATAGACCATCATCAAGATATCATCTAAGAAAGGAATAAACTAGTTCACTTGAGTATTTTATAAATACAACTTAAAAAGCCTCATGAGCCAAAATGTTGTAGAGCCATGAATTCCCCTGTGATGAAAACATGCTTTGTAAAATTCATGTCCATGCAAGCTTTCTAGTTCAATTTATGAGCATTCAAAGTTCTACCTAGAACATAAGATGTTCATGCTGATGTCAAGTTAAAGTTTCATGAAGTAACCATTTGGGTTCAAAAGGTCCATACAAGGTTTAAAGTTGATCAATATATAATAGTATACATGATATTTCATACTAACATATGAGATCTAATGGTTCACGCTAGGGTCAAATAATTCAAAAAGTCCCTAGGTTAAATCCCTTTAAAAATATACAAGTTGAACAAGATTGGATGGTGTAGATTAACCAAGTAGATATCCAATGATGTGAGCTTGACTAAAAGTAAGGTGGGTCCTAGCATATCAATGATTAAAATTAAATCATATTAAATATATGATGATGCATAATGATTGGTAAGAAAGTGGCCCTAATGAGATTTATGATACACATGATCTCATACATCTTGATCTAATGGTGTGAGATCGAGTCAACATGTAAAAGGATCTTAGATGGTAGGAAATAAAGGGATCACGTACATTCATACACCCAAATCTAACAATGTGAAAAAAATTAATAAGTTAGTAGGGATCTATAGGACCAATAAGAATAAATATAGTTAGAAATGATATAAATGGTTCGAGTTAACAATAGATAACCAATGAAGAAAGGGAAATATAAAAATCTTCCATTGAAGGCATATGAACTATTTTTAAACCTATGTGAGAAACATATTAAGGACCCATATCACCATTATAGCTTGGTCAATAACAATCATAGTCATACAAGCAAGATGGTTACAGACAAGGTTACATCACCATTAAAGTTAAAATAAGACCTCTATTCGATAATTTAGAACCCATCAACCCTATTTTAGGGTCATTACATTGAAATGATCATTTATTTTATATGGAGGATCCTTGTATACAATAAACTCTTAGATTTCATAGGTTTTATATGCACAACATGTCTCTTATGGCTTAATACAGATATCTATGATGGATCAGTGATTTTGAAGCAAGGTTAAGTAGTTTACAGGTCTCCATAGATATTATAAATGTGTGAAAACCAATAATTGGATTATTTTTCACCTATAATGAACCCATGTTCAAGTTTATCCACATACAAACACAAACATGACTATGGAGAGGTGTATTTCCTATCATTGGGTAACATTTTTAATAAGCATGTATTCATAGCCACCCAAAGTAGATGTGGCATGATTTTATCAATTCCAAGACATGGTCATCATCAATATATCAGATAGATAATGATAAGGAGTTTTAATAAGGAGACTTGGTAGATAGATTAGGATAATGGTCATTTAATTCTTTTACATAATTTATTCCTTATTGATAGGTTTATGAATCAAAATACTCAAAACTTGTGATGATACATCACATCTCCCTCTCTCTCTTCCTTTTTTATATACATGTTCCAAGTTCTACCACATGTATAACTCTCTAAAAGTTTTAGACAAGAAATATCTAACATTTTATAGAATAGAATCTTATACTTTGGCTTGCTTAGGCTATGCCAAATGTTGTACTGCAACACCTTTTAATGTAATAAAGACTAAATTCCATCTTTTTTCAAGCTAGATTGAAGTGTGTCCAATGAATTTATGTATTGTGGTTAAGTGAATGTATGTTACTTGTTTATGTATAAGTTTTATCACCTTCATGAAGTGCTTGGTAGCTCTCATAGGTCATTATAAGTATAATTTTTAGTTTGTTGTTTAGCTTGAAAGTGGATAACTACCCTCTCATGATATTTTGATAATTAATCAATGCCTTATTTTGAAATAATTATGTGGGACTAATTTTATTTGGTCTTGAATGTGTCTCATAATGTATCTTATACAAAGTATAAGTGTTCCAATTACTAGTGCATCACCCCATTTTTATATGCTTTCATATATTGTTATATCTTTCTACCTCTTTTCTAAGCAAGTGTTTAGATTAGGTCTAGTTTAAGTGATAGATCCAAAAGCAAGGTGGCCTTATCTATATCTCTAACCCAAGTTTAAGAGACCCACAACATAGGTTTAGTCTCATGTTGGATTATATTTTATGTAAGAGGACATAAATAATCCTCTTATTTAGCTAGGGTGTAATCTAAAACACCAACAATTCCTATTCCCCTTGTATTTTGGCTCATTAGCCTACCTTTTATGTGCCTCATGTGTTTGTGTGTTTGCTTATTTTTATGTTATTACACCATGAAACTTATTTTTTATTATTACACACCCCAATTTTAGATTCCATGAGGGATCTCATGTATCTACCCTTCCTACTTGGGATATTTGATGGACATCATGCCCCATCCCCCTAAGTAGTTACTCGTATTTGGTTTTTATACACATCGATTACATCTATATTGATACCCTTGTGTAATGATAGATTACAACATACATCTTAAATTTTCTACTTAAGCTCAGATACATTTACATTTTGATGTTATTTTTTACATTATATTGGAATATCATGAACATGCTTCAGCTAACACATTTTGTAGACATAATTCTTTAGAGGGTAGTTCTTACATAGGTTTCACAACTACCCTAAAAATATGAGGAATTCATAGGGGGTTTTCATAGATTTCATGCTCATACATTTATTTTCATAGATATATTTCAAAATAAAGGCTTGGTTTCATAGATCAAACTTAAGGTAGACATAAAATATAATAAAGGCTCTAAATTTAGTTCACATAAAAATCAAACTAGGTAGTCATTAACGTCTAGATTGGGACACTAGCACCACAAAGAACTACTATCCACTACAGGGTGATGATATCCAATAGACCTATCCTTAAGATAGTATATATAATTTAAACTACTACACCAAGTACGATACAAATTTTCATAAATATAATCATAGGTTTGGAAATTATGTTTATATTTAGCTCAAATTCATTCAGTTCAGTTCAAATTCATACTAGTTGGTTATATTTGGGGGATTCCTACATGTAATGATCAATCATACATTTATATTAGTTACACACATTTAGTTATTACATACTTGACTCAAATTTAATATGCTCAAATAGTAGATTAGGGGTATGTGCACAACACATAGTTTCTATATACTCATATTCAGACAAGTTGATCAAATGAAATGGAAAATTCCATGTCTTTATATGCATTTTATAAAATTCATATCAAATTCCATGTCATCACCAAATGCATGCCATAATCCATTTATAGTGTTTGGATCTCTTAAGTTTCTCAGAGCCACCTGATATACCTAAGTGCCCATGAAGCAAATACATCATTAGATTTACTCAGTTAGAAACTTTTAGCACTTTGCATAGTATAGTTACATATGCATCTACTTCATATAAGGGGAAATGATGGATTAATGGCCTAATTAATTTATTTATCCACCTATATGATAGGTTTAGACACACTTATATTCTTACCTAAGCTATTCACAAAGATCAAGATCCACTAATTAGGGGTAGGCAATGATGGAGTCAAAACTAGATTGAGTTATTAAGAAACCCATATGAGGATTGAGTAAGCCATCAACTCAATTTAATATATTCAATGATATTATGACTATATATAAATAATATTTTTAAACTTTTATCTATTACTAACTCTCTTTATCTTAAAAGAACACATCAAGTCTCAATCTCTCTGAGTGCATATCCTAAGGGGTACACTGGGAAAGGGGTGTGTAGACCATTGGTGCTTTGAAAGATTATTTTCCCTTTTGCCACTTGTTATATGCACACTTGTCTCTTCAAAACCTTATCCCTAATCTTATTATTCTCTATTTTCCCACTCCTTAATCATTTTCCACATTTAATCCCCTTTTCCTAGCCTAAAACCCTTTTTTGATAGTTTACATAACTATGTCATCTATGTCAACCCTTTACTATTTATGACACATTTATATTGTTGACGTAGTTCATAATTCAACATGTTTCATTATAAAATTCACTACTAGGTTGATTGAGTCAACCTTATCAGCTAAATTTTTTATAAGGGCTTAGGGTTAAATCCACCTATATATACAAGATCATTTTGCCATTATTTAAATAAGAGAAGAATAAGTAAGAATTATTGGGCATATACTTATCCACCATTCTACTTGAGGAATAAGCTTAGGGTTTCATAATTTCTTTGGAGATACATATCTTGTCTTGTGGATAAGTTTTTTAGATGCATTGATAGATTATGTAGCCTAGAGATTATTTATCCTTGTCATCATTACATACCATAACAACCTCTTTAGACACACCTTAGCCAAGGGAGAGATTGAGGCTCGTTAGGTTCATCTTCAAAGGTAAGTATTTATAAATTTGTTCTTCCTTTATAAGAGTAGATAGATTTGCATTTGTACTTATATTTTGTGCATTAGTATTATGTATACATTAATGAGAGTATATGTTTCTTATGAATGTTTATTTTCATTTTTTATTACCCCCTACTTTTTGCCACAAGCTTTGGTGAACACTATATTATACTTACTTTACTTGTTATTAGTTTAGTGAATATATAACATATGACCTATATAGGGGTATTATGTGATTGTTCTTGACTAAAAGCCTTGGAAGCCTCCATAACATTTTATATTATGATAAGAGATCCCCTAATTGGGCCTAGTGAACCCCCATGTTGGTTATGTTATTGATTTATAGACATGATGCATTTATGATTGCATACATTCTCATGAACCTAATTTGAATCTAACCCTTTCATGTTTTATCTCACATTTTTCATTATTTTATCATTTTATTTATTATTTTTCTACATTTGTAATATTGGGCTGATAGTGTTGATATAGTTATAACTTGTGTGCACATGTTTAACACATAGTCACATAAAAATGAATATGTTTAATTTGTGTATGTTTTTATTAGGTACAAGCTACTAGGTCAACTATACCAACATAGTACAACTTTAGACTTCTAGATAGGCTACTAGGTCAATCCTATCAACACAATACACTTACAAACTTCTAGAAAACATACTAGGTTGACACTGCCAGCATAATATACTTTAAAATATTTAGAAGCAAGGTTTTATAGAACTAAGTCAGCCCTATCAACTTAGTTGGTAGAACTTTCAAGAAAATTTAACAATTTTTTTGCAAATTCTATGCATATTCCAACCCACCAAGGTTCCTTTCTCTCTTTCTCATTTTTTTACTCATTACAATTCTATTTTTTATAGTTTTAAATCTTTAAAATTTCCCCTATAAAATAAGCTAGGTCTACCCTATCATCTTAGTTCTATATTCTATCTTCTATATGAAAGACTAGATTGAAATTATTAATATAGTTCTTTAACAAAACCTTACTTCAACAGTATAGTGGTGACACTATCAACTCCATTCTATAATCTCTACATACAATTTCATCTCAAATTTTTGTCAATATGATTATCATTGATGTCAAAAGGGATACTATGGATGTCATTAATGTCAAAAGGATCAGGTAGGATTGATGGAGAGAAGAGCATGTTTCACAGTTGCTTTGTGTAAAGTTATCATGCTTTTATAGAGACCATTTATGGATGTTTAAATTTAAATAGATAGAATATCTATTATGGGTTTATTTATGTGTATTATTTAAATATGGTTCACAAGTTTAGAGGAGAAGGAATGAACTCATAATTTATTTATTTATCTATTAGACATTATAGGGTTTCATAGTAAAATCATAAGGGTTTACCCATGACTTCAACAAAAAGAATTCTATTTTAAATTTAACTTGGTATATCTAGGAACCAGTAACTTAAGTTACAACTTAAGTCCATATCATCATTAAGAAACTATCCCGTTGACCTAGAAATTACTGGCTCTAAGCAATGATCAAATGGCTTTATATTTTTTTAAGTTTCAGACTTAATATATTTCCTAACTTGATTAATGGATCTTGTTTCATCATATGAAAATGATCCAACAAATTAAAGTAAAGTAAAATTATCAAAGGTTCTTTTGAGTGAGCATGCAAGTGATAAGTGTCACATTCATGGAGCTTATTAGATAGAGACCCAATGAGTGAAAGTTTGTCACATTCAATGATCGAGCTTATCAGAAGATCTAATAGTGCGTGGGTGATTGGGAAAAGTATATGGAATGGAGAAAATTGACTCAAATGCTATAAAGTTCTCAAGGATTATTAACATAATGATGATTTAAGTATTGAATAAGTCAAAGAAGATCAATAGATTGAAAGGGATCTAAAGACATGAGAAGTAGTGAGATGAGGTCAAATTATCAAAGTTTAATGACCAAGTCAAGGTAAAGATCATGCATCTTTGAAGATTAAATGGCATGTAGAAGCATGGATTAGGAAGATTGATGGGAATGTTTTAAAGATGAAAAATCTAAAGTTTGGAAGCATAAAAATATTAGATGAATAGCATGAGCCTATTATAATGTGATCTAATGGATATGTTTTAAAGCTGAGCCAATTTGACAAAGACCATCGAATCATGGTACCAAAGGTAAGATCAATGACCAACATTTAAATTCATGTCCAGATAAATGGTTAGTTGTAAGAACATGTAATATCTTCAAATATATTCTCTATATCTTAATACATACAATGAGATTGTTTGATCCAACCAATTAAATCTACATCAAAAAGCCTATGCACCAAAACTTGAGTCTAAAAGATGCTATAGATAGTAAAGAGACCTATAATTATGGCATGATGTATGGAATCAAGATGTGGGAACTAATATTTCAAGTCCTAATGAACTAAAGTCTAGAATCAACATGATGTTTCAATGTTTGAGTGTAAACACATAGAAGATATAGAACCCTAGATCATTTTTTTATATATATGACATCTAGGACATAACCAGATGTCACTGGAACCATTTGAATTATGTCAAATAGAAAATCAAACATAGAACTAGGGGGTAGAGAAGAGAAAAGTGGTTGGTGAAGCTAATGAAGTGTGTTGAATAGAGACATATCTAGACACAAGACCAATGGAATAGAGAGAAGCAAAGAGGAATAAAGGCACAAAGATAATGTGCAAAGTATGTTTAGTTGTAGATTAGACCTATAACAAATAATAAATATTTGGATTCATGTATGAATCTAATTTGTAAATTAGAGTTGTATATCCATAGATATAATTGGTTGGTGCCATCATATTAGCTAATTTGGTGATCAGTTAGGGGATTGGTGTCTCCTTAGGATTTCTATCCTTAAATTTAACTAGTGAGGTTTTGCTAGTGAGGCTTGTATCTAGTGAGGATTTTAACGAGTGAAGTTTTTCCAAGTGAGTTGTTGACTATGAGGTTGGATTAGAATGGTAGATTATAGATATTATTATCACCATGGTTTTTCCATTTAGGTTTTCCATGTATATATATGATGTTATGTGTATTCATGTGTATATGAGCTCTACATTTATCTTTTAATATGCATATGCTTTTGAATTTGTTTTAAAAGTATTAAAGGACTAGTTTTAGTTGATCTATTGATTCACCCACAACTCTCAATAGATAGTTGTGTTTCAAATTTTGGTATTAGTGCCTATGGTTCTTTGAAAGAAGCTTAATTAGCTTAGGTATATTTTGGAATAGTGAACATAATGTCAAGTCAAGAAGGATCTTCATCAAAAAAAATACCTCTCTTTGATGGATCTAACTATGAATTCTAGAGCATAAGAATAGAAGTTTATTTATCTTCATTAGGTTTTGATGTATGGATGTTTATGGTAAATAGATATATATCCCCTACTACAACTCCTAATGATTAGGCTTCAAAGAAGGAATATGAGAGTAATGCCAAGAATCAATAATTTATATGGATTCTATATGTTATTCTATATGGATTGTCCAAACCACAGTTTGTCAAAGTGATACATTGTCAAAATACATAAGATATCTAGAATAAGTTAAAGTTCATCTATGAAGGTGATGATAAGGAAAATCAAGCCAAGCTATAAACATACAGAGGAAAGTTTGAGAGTCTTAAAATGACTAAAGAAAAGAAGATTGTAGACTATCTTCTCGAGGTAGATGAAATAGTCAATGCAATCAGAGGCCTTGGAGAAGAAATAAAAGAATCAATAATTTTAAAAAAGTTCCTATGATCTTTGCCATCAAGGTATGATTTTAAATTTTTTGTAATAGATGAAGCAAGATATCTAGATAAGATCACTATATATGAGTTTCATGGAACCTTCATTGCTTATGGGATGAGAATGGGAGAAGTAATACTCCTAAGAGATAAGTTGCATTAAAAGCAAGTAGGAAATAAAAATTAAAATCATCTACATCTTGATTTGAGGAGACTAATGAAGAAGAAGCCAACTTTGTTAGAAAAATAAAAAGAGGATTTGGAAAGTACAAAGGTAAGTTATTATTTAAATGTTTTAATTATGGTAAAGTACGATATTTTTTTTGTAAATTCCCTTATGAAAAAAAGGATAACTCTGAGTAAGAAGAGGATGGAAAAAGAATGAAGTCTCACTATTAAAAAAGGATTAACTTCTTTAAAAACAATAAAATATTGTATATAAGAGAAGATAGTGATTCATTTGATGATAGTGATAGCTCAGATGATGACCATGACTATGTTTTTGTGGCTAAGGGAAATAAGTCCCTATTAATGGCATTGGGATAAACTTATGTAGATCTAGATAAAGAGGAAGTTGAAGACTCTGATGAAGAAGAGGAAGGAAAAGTGGACCTTGTGTGTGAACTCATCTTTGCTCTAGATGATATTGATAAGTTTAGAAATGAGAACTCAAGGAAGAAGAAGCTTTGACAAAAAGAAATTGAAATTTTTTCCAAAAGTATTGAAAGATCTAATCAAATTATAGTAAGCCTTAATATTTAGGTTGAAGAGGATGTAAGAATAGAAGATGTAGTTAAAATTGAATTACAATTCAAATTTGATGAGTGCATGAGGCTAAAAGTAGAGATAGTGGATTTGAGAAAAGAGATTGAAAATTTTAAAGAATAAATAGATAAAGGTTTGAATCTAAAATAAGGATAAAATATTCTTGATGAATTGATCAGCTCTCAAAAGCTATCAAAAGGGAAATATAGTCTTGGTTATGAAAAGGGGAAAAGTCCCATAACTAGTATATCTACTAAGTTATATGATAATTTCAAAGCAGAAGGATTACGAGCAAATAAATAGAAAAAATCAAAGGATACAAAGATTAAAAAAAAGTAATGCTGATGTGAAGAAGGATAAAGCTAAAAAGAAGCCTGAGGAAAGGAAAAAGAACAACGAGTCCATCTCTATAACTTCAAGGAAGATGTAGAAGACAAAGGTAACTGATGTAGATGGTTACATAAAGGTGAGAAGACCATTAAGGTAACCCAATGCTATGACCATGTATTCCTCATATTTTTATGGTTATTGTTATAGATATAATTGGTTTCATCATAAGGATAGTAAATGTAGAGTTTTACCTACAAGGAGAACTAATTTATTAAGAAAATTTTCATTTTTACCCTTGTTATATATAACTGTAATTTACTATAATTGCAATAATTTTGGTCACATAGCTAAATATTATAGAACAAGATTTGTAAGATCAAAAGTCCAAAGTAAGAATAAAGGCATGCCCCCTAATGTGAACAAAGGTTTACAAGTCTCAAAATAGGAGAAAATAGGACATTTAAGAAACCCAAGCATGTATGGAAAGTGAAAGATAAATCCATGATGGAGAATTCTATAGAGGTTGGATAATGTCAAGAGCTCTCAATGTTTTCTCATGTTGAGAATGAGAAGACCAAGCTCAAGGAAATGTCCAAGGTGTTGACCTAGGATATTTTTGAGGTATGTATAGATTTAGGTGAACATTATATTATTGACAAGAAAGTTTCATGCATAGAACATCAATCTTCTATGTTTAGTGATGAGATTCTGATCTACAAGGAAGATTTATTAGATGAATAAGTATGTCATGGAATCATATTGTCTCCATGTAGTGTTAATCCAAAATATAATATCACAGTGGATGAGCATGTTACTTCTCTTATGCCTAAGAAGAAGAAAAAGAATTAAAAGCATAAGATGACCAATTAGGAGAAATAATATGAGGATTTATTGGTAACTCCTGGCTTCACATTATTTTAGGACATTGTGAAGTAAGGTATCTCTATCTATGCTTCTTAAGAGACCTTTTTTAGTGGAGAAGCAAGTGATGTGTGCTACATATGAGAACTCAAGTAGGCTATAATAGTGACTTGATCAAATCAAGTAAAGTGTTATGTATACAATGTCTATAGGGACAAAATGAGCGCTTCATGTGACATATTGAGATTACATTACATCTCATATATATGATTTGTAAGTTCATTTGACACGAGGATTTTAATCCAAGAAACCCTTGAAATTATGTATCTTGGGTTTTGCAAAGAAGTTGGGTCACCAAACTTAGATAACATGTGTAAAATGATGATATACATGTGTTAAATGAATTTATGGTGTGTTATAGGTAGGCCCTTGATGCAAAGATGGATCATGAAGCAAGAGGGAGATAGATTGTTCAATCTATTAGGATCAAGAAGGCTCAAAGTAGAAGAGATTTGCAATTGGTCAGGTCCTAGGATTAGAAGATTATAAGAAATTGAGAGAGAAGTCTATCTAGTCTATATGAAATATCCTACATCAAATCACTAGATACTAGTGATGGATCATATGTCTAGGGGAAAGATCATAAAATCCTTGTTGATCCCTAGAAGAAGAGAAAAGGCAACTTAGGTATGTATATTTTGAAAATTCCTAATGAGTTGATGGTTGTAGGTTATTGAATAAACTCCTTTATCTGGTAAAGTGGGAGAACACTTTAGAAAAATAGTGAGGATTCCCTTTTCCATTGATGTGAAAGGGGGAGAGAAAGGGAAAATTCTCTTTGTAAAAGTTTGGAAAAAAGTTAAAATGCACTCTGTAAATTTTTGGAAGAGAATATCAAGTGTCCAAGATGAGTTGAGGCAAATATGTCATTGTCTAATGGGGAACAAGTTTGGTATGAAAAAATTTAGTTCATAATCATTAGAAGCCAATGCAAGTAATTCAAAAGAAGGATCAAATTATTAGAATATTAGAACATTAAGTTTGCATCAGAGCATTTAATTTGCCATGAATTCCAAAGGGGGAGATTTTTGGTTATATGATTGTCATTGATGTCAAAAGGGACACTATGGATGTCATTGATGTCAAAATGATCAGGCAAGATTAGAGAGAATATCATGTTCCACAGTTACACTATGTAAAGTTTTCATGCTTTTACAAAGACCATTTATGGATGTTTAAAGTCAAAAAAATAGAATATCCATTATAGGTTTTTATTACATTCTAAAATTATGGTCTGTAGGTTTAGAAGAAAAGGAATGAGTTAATAATTGATTTATTTAGCTCTCAGACATTATAGGGTTTCATAGTAAAATCCTAAGGGTTTAGTCATGGCATCAACATGTAAAGTTATATTTTAATGTTGACTTGATATAGCCAAGAACTGATAACTTAAGTTATAACTTAAGTCCATATCATCATTAAGAAACTAGCCCTTGATCTAAAAATTATTGGATCTGAGCAATGATCAAAAGAATATATTTTAATAGATCTAAAACTTAATATATGTCCTAGGTTGATCAACATTTATCACTTTATCATACACAGATGATCCAATGAAGTGAATAAAAGTAAAATTTTCAAAGGATCCTCTAAGTAAGCATGCAAGTGAAAAGTGTCACATTCATGAATCTTGTCAGATAAAGACCCAATGAGCATAATATTGTCAGAGTTAATGCTTGAGATTTTTAGAAGATATGATGGTGCATAGGTAATCATGTAAAGGAGATCCAATAGAGTGAATGGACTCAAATTCTATAAAGTGATTGAGATTTATTGACATAGTGATGAGTTAAAGAATAAGCAAGTTTGAGAAGTTGATGGAGTGAAAGTGATTTAATGTTATAGGAAGCAACAAGATGAGGTCAAAGTTTCAATTTTTAAAAACCAAGTCAAGGTAAAGATCATGGATTTTTGAAGATAGAATGACACATAGAAGCTTAAATCATGAAGATTGATGGGAATATTTTAAAGATGACAAAGCTAAATTTTAGAAGCGTATAAAGATTGGATGGAAAACATGAGCCTACAATAATATGATCAAATGGATGCATTTTAAAGCTAAGCCAATTTAAAAGAGACCATCATATAATGGCACCAAAGACAAGATCAATGACCAACATTTAAAGTCATGTCCAGATAAATAGTTAGTTATAAGAACATGCAAGAACTTTGCGTATAAGCTCTATATCTCGATACAGATAATGAGATTGATCAATCTGACTAATCAAATATACATTAAATATCTTGTGCATCAAAAATTGAGTCTGAAAAATTATATAGATAGTAAATAGACCTATAATTATGGTGTGATGTATGTAATCGAGATGCAAGAACTAAAAGTTCAAGTCTTAAGGAGTCTAGAATTAGTATGATGTGTTAAAGTATGAGTGTGAAAAAATATAACATATGAAACCCTAGATCATTTGATTATGTATATGACATCTAGGACATAATAAAATGTCATTAGATCCATTTGAAATGTGTTAAATATAAAATCATAAAGACACAGAACCATACGGGGCAAATAAAAGTAGAGTGATTGGTGAAGCCAATGAAGTATCTCAAATAGAGACATATCCAGACACATGACCAATAGAATATAGAGGAGTAGAGAGGAAGAAAGACACAAAGATAATGTGCAGAGTATGATCAGTCATAGATTAGACCTATAACAAAGAACATAGATTTAGATTCATGTATGATTCTACTTTGTAAACTAGAGTTGTAGCTCTATAGATTTGAATTTTTGATACCATAAAATTAGCTAAGTTAGTGTTTAATTATTGGATTGGTGTATCCTTAGGATTGGTGTTCTTAAATGTAAATAGTGAGGTTTTACCAGTGAGGCTTGTAGCCAATGAGGCTTGTAACCAGTGAGGTTTTGCCAAGTGAGGCATTGACTGTGAGGATGGATTAAAATAGTAGATTCTAGCAACTATTCGCACCAAGGTTTTTCCCTTTGGGTTTTCCATGTATAAATATGGTGTCATGTGTATTTATGTGTATGTGATCTTTTTATTTATATTTTAATCTACATATGCTTTTGAATTTTATTTAAAAGGATTAAAATTGGTTTTAGTTTATCTACTGATTCAAACCCCCCTCTTAGTAGATAGTTGTGTTCCAATAGAAATAACATTATACTATGTTTCAAAGTTGGAATTAACACTTATATGATAGTAATTAGCTCACACTTTCACTTTTTAGTTATTTGCATGCTTAGAATAGATCACATAGTCTAAATAGGTAGTTTTTCAATATACCATTTAGTTTTACTATATTATATTCTATTACACACACTACCAAATCACATAATCTTAAAACACATTTAAATAATTATCTACCCAAGGCTTGCCTACTTGGATTTCATCACCAATGGGGAAGACAACTTGGTTTTTTGGCCAAGTATATATTGGAAATGTACCCAACACCCTTATGACTATAGTGTGTGAAGTGAAAGTGTAGGCCCCAATACCAATCTAGTACCATTACCAACACAAATCCATTTTAACTTAAACATCCTAAAACCATCCATAGATTTCTTTCTAGTTCCTTACAACAAAATTCCAATCAAACTTAAAATCATACTCGAATAATCTAAAAACATTCAAGATGACCACTTAGTGAACATTTACTTTCTATGCTGACTATTTGCTCTATGTTCAATTCTATGTTGTATTGCAAAAACTTGTATTGGCCAGTGTTGGTACATGGTTTTATGTTATGTGCCTTAATTGGATCATCCTCATTGACCTAATTGATTGTGTGTTTCTTTTCACCTCTTGATTTCAATGTACATTGCAAAAAATTTCTTTTTTTTATAAAACTACCATTTATATTGACATAATCTCTTACAGACTAATTTACCTATCTCCCAAGCATACTAAGTTGATTGTGTCGACATAGTATCATTCATAACTATCTCCTTCACATATTTAGTCGATTGTGTCAATTTATTATCATTCAAAACTATGGAATTAGCATGTTAAGTTGATTGTGTTAAATTATTATCATCTAGAACTATGTCCTTAACATACTAAGTTGACTATGTTGACTTATTATCATTCAAAACTATCTCTGTAACATACTAGGTTGATTATGTCAACATAATATCATTCATCACTATCCCTCTTTTTGGCCAATTTTATCCCTATTTTTTCTCCTAGATTTATGATATCCACACTTTTTTGGCATCATGAAGCCTCTTATCAAATTATTTCTTGATAGTCTCAACCCATTCTAAATGTACATGGGTTGTTCTCTCCCACCGCAGCTATCCACCATAGAAGACAATTGTTTATGGTTCATCTCTTCATCACATGGTTCTAAATCTTCTCAATCTTGATCTATCCCATATCATATAGTAGATCTAGAGAATCCTATTATACAAATTCCAAACCATGAAAATCATATATCTTATACCACTTTTACACTTTCTAAACCTAGAATTTGTAAAATCAACAACCCATCTACATCAAATGTTGGAAATTCACATTATGTTCCACCTCTTATAACCAATGTTCACAATCCTCTTATTACACACATAAAAATATCACCAAGCCTTATCACTTCCCAAAGTAACATGGTCAAAACCAATCAAATTGATAATTTAGATAATTCCCAATTATTCAAAAACCTTGATGATAATACTATTTATACTCCTAGGAAGAATGGTGGTTATACCAAGCTTCCTTCTTCTTCTACCACACTTAAGACAAATAACTCTAATATTGGGAATGCTTCACCTGCAAATAATTCTCATCCTAAAAACACTTATACCCCACCTTCAAATACTAATGCACAAATCAACACAAATCAAATTCTTTCTCAAATAGTTCAAAAAATCAACATCATGTAAATAACTAATCATTCCCAAATGAAGAAGGCTCCCGCTCCTGTTCCCGCTTCTACGCACACGATTCCAATTTTGAAATTGGCTACTGTGATCCAAGCGGCCAGTGAGGCTGTGGAAGCCATGGAAGCCTGTCTAGACAGTGGAGGAAGGAACCAAAAAACACGCAAAGAAATTTCTACTAAAGGGATTAACACAGCTGCAGGTCAGACCAACGTTTCTGGCTCAGGGTATGGACCAGGAGCACGAACCTATGTGGATGTGGCAGCCTTTGAAGCCGAAATACATGAAGCCCGATCTCTTTCAACACCTATACCTCTTCGTGCAACACCTGTAAGTGCATTAAAACCTATCAAGGTTACTCTAGACCCTGAATTAGCAGAAAATATTTTCCAAGATGAAAAACGGTTTTCCTCTTGTGCTGCCATTTTCTGCTTCCATGGTTTATGGCCTTCTTTTGTAGAACTACAAAACTGGATTGCTAAGAGTTGGCCGCATATTAATGATGGTCAAATCCAGCCTTGTGCTAGGGGTTTTTTATAGTAATTTTTCAAAGTCGTGAAGATAGGCAGTCTATATTATGCCACAATAATTTTTCTTGGCAGGGTAGATTTCCTCTTATGGCTAAACCTTGGCATAAGGATTTTAACCCTCTTACAGAATCCTTTAACAAGATTCCTATATGGGTGCGGCTCCCTTATCTTTCGATACAGCTGTGGCAAGAAACAATTTATAAGACCATTGGAAACGCTATAGGGGAGTTTCTATATGAAGAAGACAGCTCGAAGAGCCACCATTTGACATGTGCATGATTTCTAGCTGATCTAGATGTTTCAAAGGGCCTTCCTGAGGTGATCTGCATTGACTCCCCAAGGGGCACCTGGACACAAATTTTGGACTATGAGGGGATTCCTTTTAGATGCAGGAAGTGTCATCAGATGGGACATATTGCAGCCCATTGTGTTGTTGGGAAATACATTCCCAGACGTTCACCTTCTTGGTGGCCAAAGGATTTTTTTGAACATAGTTTAGACAAACTACCTTTGGAAGCAACAACAGATTCCGAGTCTGAGAATGAGGAAAGGGTGCAATCAAAATCAGAAGATGAAGAGGAATCAATGGAGAATCAATCAAATGAAGCCTCTGAGGAGGCTATAGTCAAAGATACAGCTAAGCCTGAGGAGGTGGTGGTGATCTCTACCCCTGTTTTGAAGGATCTACCTAAAAGCCAGACTATGTTTGACTGTCACCAGGAGTTAATACCTACTGGTGTCCAAAGTTCATTATCCCCTGAGGCATGGGTTGCTGAGGTAGCTAAGGTAGAAGATGGTTGGACAGCTGTCAGAAGAAAGAAGGCCAAGCCTTTGGTCCCTCCTCTTGATATGAATCTTCAGTCAGGCAAAAAGAAAAATCTGAATTGTAAAGATTCATCCAAAGTTCCTTTCTGCTGATTGGTTTTTTGGGGGCAACAAATTGGTCATTTTTTTGGTTTGCTGGTTACAGATCTGGAAGTTTGTGGTAAACTTTCAGATCTGTGTTTTGATTGCTATTTTTTTTTGGTATTTTGGTCAGTTTCAGGTCTCTATAAAACCTGGTGTTGGTTCTTTTATGTTTTCAGGTTCTCGTGTTAACCTGGTTGTGCTTTAATGTTTATCTCTCTCTTTGTACAGGGTTTCGGGGTCCCTTCAAAACCTACTTTTACCTTTAATCTAAAACTAATCATTCCCAAATGATGCAATTAAAACAAAATTTATTACACATGACTATTCAGCCACCTCAATTCATCATGTCTCAACCAAATCAAAATATTTTTCCTTCTCTTAGAGATTCTAATGGCAATATCATCCCTCAACCTCCAAAGAATAACAAAATGCTTCAACATATTCAAAATGAACCTTTATCCCTATTCATTACATCCATATATATTAGAAACATTACTCCAACTATCACATACAATGGGACTAAGGACCTTATTATCTTTCTTAAGTCTTTTGGTAATCTCTATAAGGAATGGGTCCAAACCAACACCTTTGGTACCACCAATGTTTTAGGCAAAAATGTTTTTGCTGATGTACTTCAATGGTACAACCAAATTCCTAGACATTCCATTTCACAACTAGAATATTTAGTCAATGTTCTAGTGAATTAATTCTAACATGATGAACTTCCTAAAAATTACCTTATCCATTTCATCAATGATAAAAAAATTCCTAGTGAATCTCCTCAAACTTTCATCAAATGATGGAAGTATCTCACTCATAAAGTAGACCATAATATTAATGATGATATTCTTTTAAAAGTATTTTTTATTGATCTTAAAGTTCCCATTCAATACAAAGTATGAATATTTTCACTTAGAACTTTAGAATAATCCTTAGACCAAGAAAAAAGGCAAGACTTTCTTATGACTCAATTTGAAACACCTCAAACAAATACTAAAGAAGCTTTGCAATCATTTTATCATAATATTGATTCATACAAGCCTCCCCAACCTCAAAATAGAGAATCCAATTAAACCAATTTTAACCCAACCCACCCTCCCTTGAGTCTATAAAAACTTAAGAAGAAATTTCCACCCTCTAAACCCATGATCATTGATCCTTCCAAACCTCCTCCAAAATGCTACAATCCTGATAAATTTTGTTCGTGGCATGATATTATATGTCATTCTCATGAGTCTTATCATGATCTTCACCATTTTGTTCTTTATTCCTTGTTGGGTCCACATTTCGATCTTGATACTCTCATAAAACAATGTTATCAAGACTATTTTCAAGCTTCTCCAATTCAATCTCAAGAACCACAATCACATAAACATCAAATACCTAATGATCAACAATAATTATCTCATACCTACACCTCATCCACTAATTTTATTCAAACCACAATTGATCTCTATCCCTACACCAATAAGGAAAGGATAGCTAACATGGCCAAATTTAAATATATTATTTTATCCATTAAACCTCAACCTCTTAGGTCACCTGAATAAAAATAATACCTAGTTAAAATTCTTACTCCAAAGCATTTCCTACATGTTCCTCCTTTACCTCATTTATCTCTTCATACCTTGCCTACAAACCATATGTCATATTCAACCTCCTTAAAATATAACAAACCAACATATTTACCTATCTCCAAATGCACCTACCAATCCAATGTAAATAATTTTATTGTTTTAATGTTACATTACTCTAACCCAAATTTTGGGGCATCTTGTGATGCCCATCCAAATTTCCTTTAAAACTTTGTGGCATTTTGTGATACCCATCCCTACATCCACTTACCCTTTGGGGCATCTTGTTATTCCCACTCTTATTCTATAATTCATACTAATAACCAAATTCAAGCTCAAGAAACATTCTAAGACTTATAGAATTGTATTTCACATTCTCATCTTCAATACAAATGTTAGCATAGATCCTTTTTTTGTTTCATGTTTCTTTGTTTTTATGCACTTTACTTCCTTTAATCACACTTTCCTAGTATAATTTTCACCTTTGGATTATTTGGTTTTCTTGAACATTACATTTGTAATTTGTTTTCATTTTGGTTCTCATATATCTCTTTAATTTTTTATCTTTTTATGTCATTATTTTCCTTAGTAGATTTATGATTATTTTCCCCTTATTTACCATTCACCTCATTGGTGTTCACCTTGTCAGTAGTAGTGTAATACCATGGATAGGACATGTCCTTCCTAAAAAATTACCACATTAAAACATATTTAAACCACTTTTTATGATGACTACTACTTTCATTAGTGATTATGCTACATCCATTGTAGGTTATCATGGCTTCTCTAGTGACATAACTTTCATAATAATAGCCCTATCCCTTTCATAACACTATTTTACCTCCTTGTGATTAGCTACAAGAATATTCATCATTGTATCACTTATTACATAGATGAATCTCTTATGCTCTTCATATTTCTCTTATTTCCTTTCATTTGAGGCTCACATTGGTCAATTTTGAGATTGCACACTTATTTATGGGCAAGTCTAGGGGTCATTAGACACCTTGGTCTTTAGATCCTTTTCTCTAGTGACCAAGTGTAATATCTCTTGTGTTTATCACATATATCACTCATGTTTGGTTATTAAAATCTGTATGAAGGATGAATAGAAAAAGAGAAAACAAGTTAAAAGCTAAATCATAAAATATAAATAAAAGGCAATGATTCAAAATCAAATACAATTCCAAAAGTTAAATCATACTAAAAGATGTGATTCTAAGTACATCTCCTTCTAGTAAAAGCTCAAACTCCATAGTTGGCCTCATGATATAGTCAAGGTCCATTGGGGTGTAGTAGGCTAGTAGATTAGAAAAGGAGAATATAAAATATTTTACTGCTACCTACTTTCTCATTCAAGTACCTAGTCTTTGTAGTAAACTGACAGCTTTGTAAAGTGTCCTAATGAATGGGGAACACTTTATGAGAAAGTAGGTCCATTTTAATTTTCATGAATATAACATTAATGGGGTGATCTATATACTTCACTTGTTAGCCCATGATTTGTGTTCATTATTCAAAATTTCCTTAGTCCTTGGTTTTGATGGTTCTTAGTCTTTATCACTTGATTAGTGTGTCTCATTCTTGTTAAATATGTTTAGATCACCCATGTGGCACCTCGAATTCCTTATTTACATCAAATTTTCCTTATATTCCCCTTTTTGGATATTTTGTTATTTGATCACATCCTTGATCACATCTGCCTTATTACACCTCCTAGTTTATAGTTTATGAGTTGCATTGTAAGACCTTGGATAGGACTAGGCCTTCCTCATAAATGCCATTTACCACACCATCTCATTATCATACTAGTCATGTCATTATGTGGTCATGTTTTATTATATTTCATCTTATAACAAGCACTAAATTTGAGTTTTCATCCTTTAGAGATTGTTTATTTTCATTTCTCCATCATGTTCTTGTTTGATTTTTGTGGACTTTACTTATCTGACATATGTCATTTGGCATTCTTACATTTTTCTCTTTATGTATGAATTATTTATTTTTGTCTTACATCTTGACTTACATTTATTTTTCAATCATTCATGATTTTATTTATATTTGATTCAACATGCTAATCTTACATAAGGTTACTTGTCATTTACTTCCATATTTTTGTTAGATTTGTCTTACATTAATATTTCATTTGCCATTTATGTTTTATATGCTTCCCAACGTGATTTAGTATGTTCTACATTCCTTTTTTCCATTTATGTTTTTCATGATTTCCAATGTGATGTTTTGTGTTCTACAATTATTTTTCATTCATTTTCCATCATTTTATCATTTGGTTTCCCTTAATATTTTACTTCTAACCTTGCCTTACCAATCCTAATTTGTCAATTTTCCAAAGTCCCTCATATCTTTGTCTCTACTAACTCTTTTTCAAACCATAATTTTTTTTGGAATCATGACATTATAGAGAATATTTCCCACTACTATATGCATATATTCAATTTTTTTAATTTTTTGCTCTTTTTTTCAATAATTTCTACAAGTCCACCTAATTTCTTCACATTTGGACATCTTCACTTCTTTTAAAGTCTAATTATTTATCTATAACACTAAGGTAAGTAAAGGTATGTATTTTTCAATTATATCCTTTCATTTATCTTATTTTCTCCTTACCATAGTTTACTTAGAATCATAATTATGTGTTATCATATTCTATTCCCAAAGCACCATCCCATGTTTCACTAACATGACACATGATGAGATTCAAGTGGGGCATATGTATACACATAATATTTTAAAAAAATTATCACTTATTGATTATGTTTATATTTTAAGAACCCATCAAGTCTCAATCTCTCTGAGTGCATATCCTAAGGGTGGTAGTGGGAAAGGGGTGGACAAACCATTAGTTCTCTGTAGGATTTTTGTCCCTTTTACCACTTTCTATCTACACACTTATCTCCTAAAAACCTTATCCCTAATCTTTTTCTTATCTATTTTCACACTCCTAAGTCATTTCCCACCTTTTATCCCCTTTTCCTAACCTAAAACCCCTTTCGATAGTTTATACAACTATGATGGCTATGTTGACCTTGTAACATTTTTGACATCAACTTACATTGCTAACTTAGTTTATTATTCAACATATTTCATTTTCAAATTCAGTCCTAGGTCAACTAGGTCGACCTTGTTTGCTAAAATTTTTAGAAGGGCTTAGGATTAAATCCATCTATATATACAAGATCATTTTTCCATTATTTAAAGCAGATAAGAAGAAGAAGTAAGAATTATTGTGCATCTAATTATCCACCATTCTACTTGAGGAGTAAGCTTAGGTTTTCATACTTGCTTTAGAAATTTGGATATTGTCTTTTAGAGAATTATTTGGGATGAATTAATAGGTTGTGTATCCTAAAACTAATTTATCCTTATAATCCTTACATACCACAATAACCTCATGTGAAACACCTTGGCCAAGGGAGAGATTGAGGATTGGTGGGTTCATCTTGAAAGGTAAGTATTCCTAAATTTGTTTTTCCTTTATAAGAATAGATAGATATGCATTTGTAATTTTGTTACATGAATTAGGATTATATATAAATTTACATGAGTATGTCTCTTATAAATTTTTAGTTTTGTTTTTTATTACCCTTACTTTGTGCCATAAGCTTTGGTGAGCACTAGATTAGACTTAAATTTAATTTTTATTAGTTTAGTGAATATAAAAAATAAGACCTAACTAGGGTTATTACATGATTATGATTTAATAAAGGATTTAAAACCCTCCCTAACATTGTGTATTGTGATAAGATATCCCCTAATTAGGTCTAGTGGAACCCCATATTAGTCATGTTACTAATTATCTAATGTATCCCCAATTAGAAGTGTATGTATGATCTATATTCTCTAAGTTAGGATAGATTTATAGATAAGATTAATTTTTTATTGTATATAATCACTATGTACATTCATTGTAGGACATTTCTTTGGATTATGTTACACATACACATACCTAGATTTACATATTCAAACTTAGCTACACAGGCTTCACTTCCAAGGTAAGTTTAGGTAGATTTGTTTTTCCTTTATACTAGTTTTTTCACTTTGATACATTATTAACATAAAGGTAGGGGAAATATAATCACCTAAAATTGGTAATTGGATGCTAAGAGTGTCTCTAGAGTTAATATATCCCTAGGTTAACCATATACCTATATTTATGCATTATACTTACATTTATAGGCATTCAATAGACCATAGTCACCTATAGCTAGTCAAAATATAGTCCAAGAAATATCATCCATGATTTCAATCTAAATTACTTAGCAATTTATAAAGAGGATAATAACACCACATTTTGGACCCTACAACCACATGACACTAGTGTCCTCAATTGAGCATTACTATCCTTAGTCCTAGCTCTTCCCAACAAGTAATTTTTAAAATTTGTTCCCCTCTTAAGGTCAGCCTAAGCTCATTTTCTTATTTTCACAAATAACAAAACCCTATAAATATAAGTCTAATCTAGCTCTATTCACTAGATGGAAAATAGATGTAATCTATTCAAACCAAAGACAAAGTTATGCAAAATCAAAGTATTTGATCCCTATTATACCCTAATTTGTACATAATACCATCTATAACATCCCTAATTCTAATTTTCAATAATTTAAAAACTCAAGAACATTCAAGGCATCCAAGGCTACTCTCATTCTATCATTAACTTGCATGTACATCAAGCATTAGGTGGGAGAACTACATCAGACTTGATCCCTCCTTAGATTATTGGTATGTAGGCAAATATTTACACAACAAGGTGTAAGGATGTCTAGTCCATCCTAATAACACACAAAAATATTTATAATTCCATAATTTTAAAGATGTTAGAGTATACACATCAGATCTAGTTTTACAGATACAACACAAAGCTATAGGTTTTAGTCACATAGGAACATGACCTATAGACATAGGTGCATATGTTCTTAAAAAGTAGGAATAGTCTCACAAATGGGGAATTATGACCACATTGAAGACACTACACATAGATGGCACTACTATCCAAATTTTTCAATAATGTTTAGCGAATAGAGAAATACTATAATCTTGTTGATGACATAGACAACTACCTAAATCTCAAATATTAGAACCTAAATCATTCATGATAGACAATTTTTAGATAAGTCTTTATTTATCCCTATTTTTTTTTTATTTATAAAAATTCAAATGAAGTCAAAATAATAACAAATTAGTACTTAATTATTGTATAATTAGTTAATTGATTTAGACTTTGAAGAACCTTAACCAAATATAGGAATTACACTTGTAAAATACTAAAAGGTTAAAGCACCCAATATATGACACATATTCAAAGACAGGGCCTTAGTTAACAATAAGTAATATTATATAGTTAGGTTCAAATAGTCAACAACAACTTCTTACTCAAACTCGGTAAAAATAATAACTTCCACAAATCCATATACTTCCATCATAACCCCAATTCTCTTGGACCCAAGGCCATATTTTGAATCAAAAATAGAATATTTACCACAAATACATGTATTATCATTAGCCTAATCCCAATGCATGGATGGATATAAATGGTTGATTGGTCTATCAAACTAATCTCACACAATACTCCATTCCCCATATACCCCAGTCAAGATAAACCACCTTTGATTACCCAACCACAACCAACTATTTCATCAATTTTTTTATCATAATAAGTACAACATATGAAGGGTGTAATTATAGTCATTAAGAAATGAAAATGGAATAAAAATTTCAAATTGGATGACATATGTTTATACCCATTTAATATGGATTATCTCAAGATACCATTTCCTCTACGTTATGAGCCACCTAAATTGGACAAGTAAAAGGGTAAACAAGACATTAGAGAGCATTTAAAAGAGTTTTTTGTTGTCTTCCATCTAGTGGCCTATAATGACATAAAACTAATTATTTTCTTTACTTTTAGTCTAGATGGATATGCTTTAGAGTGTCTTCTTAAGTTATTGAAGAACTCAATATCTAAATTTGATGATCTTTCATATAAGTTTGTATAATATTTCTTCTAAATTTTGAGCATGAGATTTCATTATTTGATTTGAGTTAGGCCAAGTAGAAAGTTGGTAAGAGATTTATGAGTTACAACATTTGAGAGCGATTAATAGTCACTTCACATATAATCTACTAAAGAAATAATTGGGAGTTATGTTTACCAAAAATTTACATAGTGAAATATCTTATCAATTGAGCCTTCACTATGCTCACACATTAAAGGAAATCATTGAGAAAGGTATAGAGATTTTAAAGGACCCAATAAATAAAGGATTATTAAGTTGTATTATAAAAACTAAAACCAAAAGTAGATCCAAAACCAAAATTTAGGCCCAAGTCAGAATCCTAGCCTAATCCAAGCCCAAGTATCTACAACCACTCAGGCTAATAACTATGAAAAACCTAAGTTGTATAACTACAATAATAATGTTTTTAGTAATGTAATCACTAAGTCATGTCATTTTCAAATGATGAAAAAACTATATTCTTAGCCTCTACCATAAATGCATCTTATTCCATAAATGTTTCCTATCTAGTAAGCATATTCTATGCTTCAAACCTATCTAGCTCCTCAAATACTACAACCACCACCTTTGTAAACCCCTCCTCCAAGAAGAAGACCTACTCCTAGGGTCTTCAATGACCTTGGTGAGCCTATTGAAGTAGTGTTTCATAAATTATCTATGACAAATATGATTAGTTGGTCAATTCTTAAAAACTTTCTTGAGGGTATGCCTTATCTAGATTGGTATAAAGAGCATGAGTTATATGAATACCATCGTGTTCATGTAAATTATATATATTTTTATATTCAATTGAAGCACCTTATTGAGAATATGTTTGAAAATAGAGAGATCTAGTTAGATAATATATCATCTACTTTCAATCAAAACCTAGTTATCTGCTAAAATCATTTTCCATAACATAATAATACCAATCAATAATAAGAAAAATTAAGACCACAACCAAAACAACAACCAAAATAATAAAAAAAATAATAAATTCAACCATAAAATGGATGGAACTAATGCCATAATGACCTAAATAAATAATAAAACTATCACGTAATTACACATGACTATAATCATGGTGTAGGTAATATTATGAGAGGTCATGTATTTACCATTACCATTAATTTTAAACTAAATACCAATAGACTAGAACCATTATCTAACAAAGTTAATCATCCTAATAATACTGATAATCTTTCCTTGACTTGTGATTGTATCCAAGTGCAATAATAACTAATGATTATCATCTCAAGACCTTATGTTAGCAACCCTTCATTACCCTATGACAATATCTGAGTGCACTAATAATAAAGAATTACCCTCTCTAACCCATCTCCATCATTCTATAGTTATGATGGTCTTGTACCAAATATAGATTGTGCAATCATATCTTGATGGTCTAAAGTCACCATACTAGGCATGCAAACCCCAACCAATAATCCAATCCAACACATTATGCCATCTAGGAGTAAGCCAATTACCAATGTTAAGGAAAAACATATTATATTATGAAACAAATCCAAAATACACCCACACTAATTTATATTCTTGATTTTTTACATGAATCTACCACCCACAAGAATATCCTTATAAAATTCCAAATAGAGTCCCAAGTTCGTAATGACATTACGCTAACAAATTTCAATCTTTGGTTAGATACATATCCCTAGGCCAATAGTTGACCTTCAACCAAAGTGATATTTCCTCCTTTAGTATTTTCCATAATAACCCATTATACATTCAAGTTATTATAATATGACAAAAAGTTAAATATCCTCATAGACAATAGATCAAGCCTAAATATTGTGTCTCTAAAGTTAATCAAGAATTTGGGATATACAATAGTTGACCTTTAGCCAAAGACTATTATTATAAAACCATATGACAATGAATAGTGGGAATCACAAGGAAAAATTAGCTTTCTAGTGATTGTTTAGACTTTGATCCATGAAACACTTTACCATGTGCTAGACCTAGATTTATCATAAAATTTGCTTTTGGGTAGACCATGGATACATAAATTTATTGAAATACCTTCAACATTGCATTAGTGTATCAAATTTCCTCACTTATGGATGGAGGTAACTATCTATTGATATATAGGTCTAAACCAAAAGGGTAATTATAAATTTCATATTTGGACTCTAAATGCTTAAAGTGTCATATGGATATATATATATATATATATATATATATATTCATATGGATATATATATATATATATATATATATATCCATATGACACTTTAAGCATTTAGAGTCCAAATATGAAATCTATAATTACCCTTTTGGTTTACACCTAGTGCCAAAGAATGATAAAGATAAATATATATTTTTTGAATTTCTAGAGACCAATTTCATAGACTTTGATAACCTTACCTCATCTTCACATATACCTTCTATTGAAATGTCTAATAGTTTTACCATTTTGGACACTAGTATATGAGAGTATTTTACCCATGACACTTTCCATATATCCAAGATTATTGAAAAATCCAAGTCTTATGAAAGGCCCAAAGCTAATCTAATTTTCATGAAATGGTGATAAAATGGAAAAGTAAAGATCTATCTCCTAATACCTATTATTTTCACATTGGCCACTAGTTAAGATAATGTCCTACTTGCTAATGATGATTCCTAATTATAAAATGACAAATTAGATGATTGTTATCGATGTAAAAAGTATCCCATCCCTAATAGGATTCTGGATAACCAAGATTATGAAGGTAGAGGCCTAGGGGTAAATCAATAGGGTATTATTGAGCCTAGTTTTATGACCAAACATAAAGGACCTCATGGTATTTAATTTAAACTACTCAGGGGTGACCCCATGTCTCTTATTCATGTTCCTACACCAATGGCTAGTGATAATGATACTAAAAGTGAAGAAGATTCTAATCATAACATATGCAAATACCTAATCAATACCAAATTATTTTACCCATATATAATTTGTACCATTATGCTGGTAATCTGATATTCCCAACTTACCCTTTATCATCCTTAACTTATAGACTTGGGCCGATAAGAATCCATAGTAACTTTAGATAATTTTGAGAATGATGAGGCATTTTGTGATTTTTTTGGCCTAAGAGATAATATTCCTTTAGGAGACCATAAACAAGGGTTCTCTATAAAATTGGATCCTATTGCCTATTTTAGAGAGTAGGTGAACACCCTTAGCCAAAAAAACATAAAACATTGAGAACCCAGAGTGAAAACCTCTTTGAGTCACTTTTAGACTAGGGTAAAAATACAGAAAAAGGTTAGTATTCTAGTGAGAACCTATTTTTAGCACCACCAGATGGGTATGTTCACCCTTCTTTAAATGAAGCTTAAGAACCAAAAATAATGAACTTATTCTTGGGTCTAAGTTCAGTACAAAGGAATAACATTCCTTCAATAAAATTATTTGAGAATGTCCTAAAAAAATTTTTACATGGCCATTGATACCATTTAGAGATTCATATTCATCCCATTTAGGGGAACATGAAGAACTAGTCTGACTAGAGGACTTTGCCATTGTTGGCCAATTTACATCCTTGCCAACTACTCTAGTATATAGATCAACTCTCTTTGTAGAGGATATTATAGAAGTTAACATTAGGACTCCAAAGGATGTGAAGTGTATTAAATTAAGAATATTCTTCACTAATGAAGAACATGAAGTTATTACACCCCTTTTGAGGGAGTTTGTTAACATATTTGCATGGTCCTATTCGGACATGCCAAGTTTTGAGCCCACCTTGGTTGTACACCATCTCATTTTACATCTTGATGCCAAACCTGTGAGTAAAAAACTACATAAGATATATCCTCATATTATTATGTTAGATAAGAAATATTTGGATAAACTCTTATAAGTAAGATGCATCAAACTAATTATCTATTTAGAGTGGATCTCCAACATTTTACCTATCAATAAATATCCAATAGTGATCAAAATATGCACTAATTTTAGACACATCAACAAATCCTTTCCTAAAGATGATTTTCCTCTATCAAATATTGGCATGATAATTGATTCCATAACTAGCTATGAAATGATATCCTTCATGGATGGATTTTTAAGATATAACCATACTAGGATTATGCCAGAGGATGAACACAAAATAGTGTTCACCACTCCTTCTGGAATATTTTTTTATTAGGTCATGTCATTCAGCCTCAAGAATGTTGGGGAAATATACCAAAGATCCAAGACCATTATATTTCATGAAATGATGCATGATATTATCAAAGACTATGTTGATGACATATTGGATAAATCTAAGACCTCTACAGATCATCTAGTCATACTTTAATATATATTTGAAAGATTTTATGAGTATAAGGTTTGACTTAATCTCAATAAGTACATCTTTAGTGTTACTTCAATAAAATTGTTATGTTTTATTATCTTGTGTTGAGGCATTAAAATTGATCTTACCATGGTCCAAGCCATTACCAAGATGCCACCACTTTCTAATTTGAAGAAGATCTACAATTTATAGGGTAAAATTCAATCTATTAGATTCTTCAGTTTTTAATTGCCAATAAATTCCATCCTTTCACTCATTTATTGAAGAAAGGTATTCATTTATTTAGGATGTATAATGTCAAAAATTTGAGCACCTAAAGGAATACTTATTCAATCCACTTATTCTATCTATCAATGTAGGAAGGTCATTCTTATTATACCTATCTACCACTAACATAGCCTTGGGTGCACTATTATCTCAACATGATGAACATGGGAAAAAACATGTAGTGTATTATCTAAGACATATAGTGGTAGCATATGAACACAACTATACACTAATTAAAAAAAAATTTAACTATGGTCTTTACAACTTATAAGCTACATCATTACATACTTAAAAACAATACCATAGTCATTGACATAGTAGATCTTCTCAAGTATTTACTATCAGAAATAGGCTTATAAGGATGCATGGCTAAGTGGATCATGTTTTTAAATGAGTTTGAAATTGAGTATGTCAATCAAAATTCTATTAATGGATAAGTAATTTCAAATCAGATTATTGAATCTCCTATTTAAGACACTCAACCACTCACTTTTGCATTCCCATATGAGTCCATCGTGATTGTCATAAAAACACCTCCTAAGGAGTAGTACTAGAATATGTATTTTGATGGTTCATTCATATCTCATGGATCAAGAGTTAGCCTATTATTAATTAAAGCATAAGGGAATATCATACCTAAATCATTTTGTATCATATTTACTTATACTAATAACATGCTTGAATATGAAGCACTCATTATAGGGCTTCATTAAGTGGTAAAATTTAACATTCAAAATCTTTTTTATCATAGTGATTCTCAGCTTATCATCAATCTGGTTACAAACTAGCTCTAGACCAAAGATGATAAGCTAGTATCATATAAGGCCATGGTGGAGATTATCAAGTAGAATATTTCCCACATTTAGGTAAAAAATTTACCTCAAACCAATAAAAAGATAGTATATGTAATGTATACCATTAGTTCTCTGATCTAAATCATAGACAAGATAAAATATTATCAATTCCTCATTGAACATCTTTTATTGCTTGTTCATGAACCCTCAATCTTTGAAATGATTTGTGATATAGTTGGTCCCAACTATTTTTGGTATTATAACTTATATAATTACCTTCATGACTAATTCCTTCCAAAAAACCTTTCATGTAATAAAAAAAAAATCACAGACTAATCCTATCAGTATACCTTACTTGTCCCAACCCTTTATTGAAGAAACTTTGATGGAACTCTTCTTCATTATCTGAATTTGGTAGAATCCACATTTATGATGAGAGAAGCTCACAAAGGATTTTATGGAGATCACACCCATGGGTATATCCTTGACAAAATCCTAAAATGTACTAGTTATTATTGGTTAACCATAGAAGTAGATGATGATGATTATGTAAAAAGATATAACAAATGTTAAACGCATGTAAATTTGATCTATTTACCAACAAGAATGCTCAAACCAATGAATACACCATGATTATTTTCAACATGGGGAATTGAACTCTTTGTAAAGATTAATTTTACCTTCTCCAATGGCCATAAGCATATCCTTAGCATCACCGATATTTGACTAAGTGGGTTGAAGCTATACCCCTCAATTACATGACCATAACACAAATTTCTAAATTTATCTTCAACCATCTCATTTATCATTATGGTATCCCATCTAGCATTATTTATGATAATGGTAGATCATTTAATATTAAGGTGATCTATGATGTCAAGGTGATCTATGATGAGTTTAACATTACCCAACATTTTTCCACTACATATTACCCACAAGGTAATGGCCAAGTATAAGCATATAACAAGACAATTGTCAATATTCTTAAGAAGATTGTCAATGATGATAGCCATGATTAACAGTTTTATTTCTTTCCTTCCCTTTGGGCTTAACATAATAATTAACATACTCTAATAGGAACCATGCCATATTACCTTGTCTATGGCACTAAGGCCATTCTTCCCATTTTACATATCTCATACAATCACATCTTTGATGATGAGGATTATAGAGTTGCTCATCTACAAGAGCTTGAGTTAATAGACAAAAATTTAATAGACACTATAAATAACCTTCAATCATATCAAAACTAATTATGTGTTTATTTTAATAGAAATGTCAAGCATAGAGAGTTTTATATTAATGATCTTGTCCTCAAATGAAACTAGAAGATCACCACGACCAAAAAGAAGAAGAAAAGTAGGTTCAAACCTAATTGGATAGGCCCTTATATCATTGTTTCTAATTATGGATCTAGATATTTTAGGTTATTTTCATCATAAGGAGATGAAATTGATGATCCCATGAATGTAATACATCTAAACAACTATTTAACTTTAAAAATCTAAGGTACTGTTTATGAGAATAGTTTATGTTGTACCATAATATCACCTTCCTAGTACCATACCATCTATTGTTCCTTCCATAACTTACCTATTTGGCCAAAGTTATTTTACCATCCCTTATCCATCCTTTTTTACCTTATTTCCAATCCATTGGTTCTTTGGGCACCTTCAAATAGGGGACTCATATGAAGTTTCAACAGTTGATTCAATATTTCAGAATAAGGTAGTAGATTGGGGTAGTATGATAGTGGTTTGGAAAATGCATTCTTCATTATTTTCACTTTATATATTATTAAAATTTATACTAATTATAACCACCTTTGGTAAAATTATTATCACTAACCCATGCCATTGTTTCCTCATTATAACTACCTTTGATAAAATTAAGAACAACCCTATTTTATTCACATTGCAACATCATTGTTCTATACTTTTCCATTTACCTACTCATGAGCCTATTATTACTTATTTAGATTCTTCCACTATAATTTGGAACTATAGTGAGTTGAAATCTCATTTAGGACTATATAGGTAATGATTGATTCACATTAAGGTTAGCTCAGTCACCCTTTTTCCCATACTCTCACCATTTTGATAGAAATTCAAGTTTAAATGCTCTCATTATTTTACAAGTGTATTTAAGCCATAATCTTACCAAAATATGAGTTAACCCATTATATGTCTCATAATTATCTACTAAGTTGAGATTAATAATACCACCCAAAAACATGGATGTATGGATGGCCATTTAGATTTTACTCTCACCACTCAAGATGTGCATCTCCTAGTTAGTAGCTATAACTGAAGCATTCTCATGGATTTTATCATGACCATTTCCATTTGATTGTTCCATTTTTTATAGTATTTCATCCCATTCTAGGAGAATTAAATTAGGCCTAAATTTTATGCTAGACCTCATATACACATAACTATGTAGGTAACATCCAATTGCCTAGTGTATTTGGAGTTAGCTTGAGTAGTTTTGGTGACTGATTTAATTTGACATTCTCTTGGATCATTCCTTCATCTAGGTTTTTCTCAAAAAACACTCTCACCATTTTTAAATAAATCATTACTTACACTCTCACCATTTTATGAGTAACTATTTCTTCTATTCTCATTATTTTGTGATTCATAGACCTTTTACACTATCACTATTTTATGAGATTATTCTCATTCTCAACCTTAGATGTAGTAAATATTATGATCCATGTTAATTTTTTAATACTTTTCTCTTGTATTTTAATGTTTTTTTAAGCCTAAACCACATTTTCATGCTTGCATGATTTTTTTGTTTTAACACTTTTATGATTGTGAATGGCATCCATCTTTTTTCTTATGCACTCACTATTTTACGTGATCATTCCTATTCCTCTACACATAAATCATATTTTTGTCATCTATTTTCTTCTATCTCATATCATAGGGGAACTACATTTGTCTTCAAGTTCACATTGGATCTTGTGTCCATAGATATATGTAGGTAGCATCCACTTGTCTAGTGCATCTGGAATCAGCTCGACTACTCATTTTCCTTCTATTCCCCCAAATTATTATTTTTATTTGTGTCATTGTTCCCTATAACCTAGGAGAAATTTTTTTGATTATTTTATTCCTATTTTATTTTCCATACATCATTTATATATAACCTAGGTCACCATTTTTCCAAGAGTAACAAATTTATTACATATGCATGAACAATTTGCCATTTATTTATCCTAACATTTTGATTAACCATTATTTGTATATTACCTTTGTCTATTTAGAATAATTTGCTTATTGAAATTTTATTTGTTTTCATTTGTTTCTTTATTTAAATTATTTTATTTTTTTGTGGCCATATTTGTTTATTTTTATTTATTGGTGTTTTTTATTGTTTCTTTAGTTTGATTATTTTGTTTTATTTGTTTATGGCCTTGTATATTTATTTTTACTTATTGATGTTTTTTTGTTTGTATTTTTATTTATTAGTGTTTTGTATTTTTTCTGTAATTTTCCTTTTTGTCTTTTTATTTCCTGATTGACATAGGATTCACATACTTTATTTACACTTTGTTAGATCATTTGATCCCATGTGGGATTATAGACCCTTAGCCTTGGTAAATTTATTAAATAATAATAATAATAATAATAATAATAATAATAATAATAATAATAATAATAATAACAACAACAACAACAACAAAAACAATAATAATAATAATAATAATAGATTATTTATTAACATTAGGTGGAAACCTCAAGAAAATAAATAATAAAGTTATAATTATTTAAAGAGTTACCAAAATTTAATCAAATGTCTTTATCAGGATGGATGGACCCGTTATTTTTATAGTGGTCACCACCTTTGGTATTTTTCACTATAAATAGGGTTTTACCCATATTGTGAATTCATTTGAATATTAAATTATTTATCATATTCAACCTAAGATTTTTGTGAAAGACATTCTATGAATAAGTGTGAAGGTGGAAGAATTTGTGTTAGGGTTATTATTATGTTTCAATGATTGAATATCACTTGTGGATTTTTTACCTCTTCGAGGTTTTCCCACGTAAAATACTTATTATTCATCTCTCTCATATATCTTGTACCGATGTGTATTGCTTCATATATCTATACATGAATTATTTTATGGAATTAGAGCAAGGGGGTGTATAGATGAATAACAAGTAATTTACATCTATCAAATCAAGTTCAATTATTTATTTTTTGAATATATTACTATCATAAAACATATTTTTTTGTTGATATACAACATTGTAGCATTAAAAAAATTCAAAAATATAATTCCTTCATAAAAAATTCAATTTTAAAGCTTCCAATTTCTTAGTTTTGGAGTTTTAAGATTGGATAACAAAATTTAGCCCTTGAAAAGGAATCTTCAAGCATTTACAAATTTTATATTAGTGATTAGGATTCCATTTCATATAAATATATAGCCTAGATGAATTAAAAAATTATTTTATACATGAAAAATCAAAATTTGAAGATCAATTCTACCTTCCCTCAAGATTTTAAGAGTGCTGACAAATTTTCATGTTGTGAGGTGGCTTATCTAGGTTGCATTAGTTCTATAAAATTCTACTTCTACATCATTCTTCTCCCTATGATATAGGAAAGTATACATTTTCATATAGTTTGTGAAAATATTTAAAAAATACTTTATTTTTAAAAATATGTTTTCTATGTAAATATCTAGTGGTCCCCACCTTTAAATTATTTTAAGAGTTTTTTTACCAAAAATTAACTTTTATTACAAATATATTTTACATACATTTTGTGTGTGTGTGTGTGTGTGTGTGTGTGTGTGTGTGTGTGTGTGTGTGTGTAAAATCAATTAATTTTCTTTAAAATAAATTATTGCATGTTAAAACTTAATTAAACTACTTGGTAGTTATATTTTTTGTTAAAAACTTGAAAAAAGGGAGATCTTATGTTTAAATCTCTCCAACCATTTTTTTAAAACTTTTTTCCCCAATTTAATTAATTTTGGATTTTGTTTATTAGTTTGTTTGCCAAATTTTTCATGTGTAAACCCCTCTTTAGTGTCAACCTTCTTATGACATTTGACCTGGTCAGAATCTTGTCAAACATAATCATGTAACAAATTGATCCCTATATTTTTGCACCTTTTGGACACATATACGTAGTCCATTTTGTGTTTTGAAACTTTTTTCTATTAATTTCATATTTTTGTTAATAAGTGGTCATTTTGAGTGGGACTCTTTCGACACCTAATTTTATACAATTCTAAATCAATTAATTTGAATTTTTTTGAATCTAAATTATGTAATTAGATATATTTACACTTTTAATGTACTTTATTTTTAAAAATATATAAAAAATAATTAAAAAATTTTTTTTCTTAAAATTGTTCTTACATTAGTATGCTTTTGTGACACTTACAACACCCAATTTTATCATAATCCTTAGTAATTTTTTTGATTTATCTAGCATAAAATTAATAAATTATTATTTGTTTAAATTTTTTAATTTTTTTACTATAAAATCAATTTAAAATTCACACTAAAAAGCTTCATTTTAAGTATTTGCTTATTATCATGTTTAAAGGTAAGCTATGGCTTCACCTCTTTTTTCCTTATATAAATCTCAAATACTTAATACAAATAACTATAATATATGGAAAATTTGTGTTAAATTTGAATTTATGGCTTAAAAATTACGTAATTTTATCATTGGGACTGAAAATTTTCCTTCAAGATGACATGTGATCCATGAGCTTACCATTGCATTTCAAAAAAAATCACAAGAATATATGTCCATTATCTTTCAGAGTGTTAAAGATGAATTAATTATCTACATCAGCTCTTAAGATTATCTTAGTGATTCTTGGAAACTTATGTAATCCATTCATGAGGGAACTTATATCTAAAATATTATTAAGTTAATCCTTGAATTGCTAACTATACCTATGAAAGGTGATGAGAAAGTTGTAAATTTTCTTGCTAAAATTAAAAACATTAAATCTCAATTAAATGGATGTAATTATAATTTTATTTAGGATAAATTGATCTATTTTATCATTAAATTAAATATTCATGACAAATTTATTAATTTTATTTTAATTGTAAATTCTAAATATCAAACTAAAATATCCCTGATCTTACCGCTTTGCCTGCTCTCCTAATTCAAGAAGAATAAGTTATGACCAATTTGGATTCGAGAGAGAATATTATCAAAGAACTTATCACCTTAAATAATGTTTTAATAACACTAAAAAACAAAAATCTAACCTTAATTTTGCTAAAGGCAAATACGGGAATAAGAAATATGTTAAAAAAAATCATACACATAAGTTTAATATAAATTACAATCTGTGTGGTAAATTTGGTCATAGAATAGAAACTTGTTATAAAAATAAGGACAAAATTAAAAATAAATCTTATAAAAATAAAAATGAGAAGAAACATAATAAAAAAACATAAGAATCAAAACCCTAATCAGAATAACAATTAAGATTTAAATGTTATTATTTTGTCTGTTGCTTTATTTACTTCAAATGAAAATGAGTGGATTTTAGATAGCAGTGAATAACACCATATGACATGCTTATTTGATATTTTATGTGATTATAGATATATCTTTTAAATAATTTACTTAGGAGACAATTTAATTTTAGAAGTAAATAAATAAGGGAAAGCAAAGTTTTAAAATGTTACTATAAATGATGTTTTCTATGTACCTAAGCTTAAAAATATTTTTTAAATCTTGTTCTCAACTTATAAATGATAATTTTACTATAAAATTATTTAAATATAACTATTAAATTATAAATCAATTTGATTTCTTGATTATTGAAGGTTTTTTAAATAATGGTTTATATTTCCCCTCTTTTTTATGTTTTCTTTCATCACATAGTAAGAATGAGTCTCAATTATGGCATGAAAAAATTATGACATATTAATTTTATAAGTAAAAATATATGTATATGAATAATATTTTTTTTAGATTTTATTTTATCCCCTCTCATCATGAAACTTATGAGGTTTTCTTACATGGTAAGCAACATACTAATCCCTTTCGTAATAATCATGATGTGAATTCCTTACATCTTTTAGAATTGATTCATAGTGATGTTGTGGGACCTCTTGAAGTTGTATCTCTTAATGGTTATTTATATTTTTTTAATTTTATTTATGATTAAACTAGAATGATTTGGTCATTTTTTATTAAAAATAAATCTGATGTATTGTCTAAATTTAAGGAATTTAAATCTAATGTTGAAAATACATCTAATTTTTATATTAAGAAATTTAAGATTTGATAATGGTGGTAAATATGTTAGTAAAGAGTTTGATTATATTTATATTAGTTTTAGTATTCAAAGGTAATTAACAAATCCATATTCCCTTTATTAAAATGGTATTGTTGAAAGGAAAAACTGCACCATCATAAAAATGGCTACACAATGTTACAATTTGCAAATATTCCTAAATTTTATGGGCCAAAGCCATAAATATTATTGGCTGAATATTTTTTCACCGGCGTACTAATGAGCAAAATAGGTTTGATCATCCATAGCAAGGGATATTGGTAATCCAAAGTTGCAGGTTTACCACATCCAAAGGGGACAAATCTCTCCTCTCATCAAGGGGAGGTTCCCTATTAAATATGAGGAGCTATATATATATATATATATATATATATATATATATATATATATATATATATATATATATATATATATATATATATATATGCAAAAAATAACACTCAGGGTTAGAATACACCATTCATCTCTCTTCTTTAAGAGATGATGTTCACAAACAAAGCAGAAAATCTTGATGAAGACATTGAAGGCACTTCTCTTCTTTCAGAAGTGTTCTTACAGGGAACAATAGGAGTTCTTTTAGGTAGTGACAAGTAACTGGTAACCAAAGGCGTAGTAACTATCAGACTAAGATGTAGCACAAAGTCTCCACCTCAATTTCCCAAGAGTGAAACATGAAGGAAAATGAGGGCACAAAGTCATCCCAAGGTCCTTTACACATGAACTAAAAACAAACACACACTAAAGACAACTATGACAACACAAAGTCTAAAAGTAACTAGCTCAAGACACCTTCCTGATTACTTCCACTAGTTCTACTTGTTAGATCAAATAAAAAAGAATGCTCCTAAGAAATAGAAATATGAACAATTTCCTAAAATATCACAAGCTATAACATCATAAAGTTTGCAAGTAACTTGCTTTATCATTCAGATAAAATAATATGAACAACAATCTAAGTTTAAAGTCTCAGTAATGCCTTTCAATTTGGGCAGAGTTTTGCTTCTAGTAATGGAAAGATCTCCCTTTGTATCAAAATAGAGGTAACATTGTATAGTAGCCAATAAAAGCCTGGCACTTTGTTCCATAGAACAACCCATGCTACATTCAATGCCTTGAATGCATTTTTAGTTTTATCAAGGAGGGCCATGATGGAACAAGGCAGCTGCCTTAACTATGGCATGCCCATTCATCGAATATGTCTCTTCCTTAGTATGGACTGTCTGGTCCTTTTCCTAGTGTCTACATAGTTATCCCTTTACCTTTACTTCATGGAATAAAAATAGGTTTCATCTTTGATTTGGCGTGCTCAGAAGTTTGCTTCATCCACTGTTTCACCTACTAGAAATAACTCCCCTATAGATATTGCTGATCTTTTATATTGTTTTCTCTTCCCTAAAATAATTAGGGCTCTTGGGCTCTCTTTTCATCTGGTTACTTGTTTTACTTTTCAAATTTTGTGCCATATTTAAATATTAATAGATATTCCATCACCTTAAATTTGACGTCCACAGGGACATCACTGGTCACTTGAACCATGTTGAACCTTTGATCTTTGAAGGCTCCTTTTCATCTAAGTCTTTCAAAGCTTCTTTTTGTGTCTTTATCAAGCCTTTGGAACACTCCAAAGGGAAGGTATCCCTTCAAGCTTTATAAATGATCCTTTTTTGAGTGTCAAGTGCCTCTTGTAAGGGTACCTACCCTTCAGGCTCAAATGGGCAGCCTTCAGGCTTTTGTTTCTTTGATGGACTTTATCTTTTATTTTCTTCAGACAAAATGTTTGAAGGAATTCCTTCAGATAATTTGTCTAAAGGAAATCTTCCTTGGCTTTGGCCACTTCAAAAGGGGAATGGGAACAAGTGGCAGTTTCCACTAATCTCAATAGGTGAGACGTGGTGGCTTCCACCCTAAATAGGTGAGGACACTTGGCAGCATCCACTTAAACTACAGAAGCTTTAGCTACCTTTTGAGAGACCCACAGAAGATGACACATGACGGCTTCCACTGAGTTTTTAGAAATAGTGTAGAAACATTTAGGACTCATTTAGATTCATGTAGATGTAGACACTTAGCATGTTTCAATTATTTTTATGACTTAATCAGGGCTCACCATAGTCCTTACTCAATAGCTACAGATGTTGACACTTGGTGGCTTCTATTGAGTTTTACCAGGGACACGTGGTAACTTTCGTAGCTTCTTAGAAATAAATTATAAAATTTTTGCTATTGCCACTAGGCACTTTCCATGGGATTTTGTGAGAAGCTTATTGAAAGAAGATTTGAAACTTATGAAAAGCTTGAAATGTGGATGCTAACACTTTTCATGCTCCGTTGAGTTATAATGGGACACATGGCACGTTCTATTTACTTTTAACAATCACACAGAAGATGAAACTTGGAGCATACTTCTTAATTTTAGCCATTTGCTTGGGGCCCACCATGGTCCTTACTCAATATAGGGAAATGAAAGGAAGGAACTATGGATATTGACACTTGGAGGCTTCCAACAAGCTTTACAAGGGACATATGGCATCTTCCACTACTTCTTGAAAATAAACTATAAAATGTCCTGATAGACGACACTTGGCAACTTTTGCTCCACTTTGAGACTTAGACAAAACTCACACAAAATGAAAAACCCATGCATTGAACCTTGGAACTACCAAACCCATCGAACCAACTAATTTCAAGCCTGTAGAGTCAGTAGTTTTGAATCTATGGAATCCATAGAAATCTAAAAAGGCTTGAATAATAAATCATTTGAAGGATCAAAACATTTTTTTGAGAAGGGGAGAGATTATTTTGGTCTTGTAGGACCACAATAGTTCATATGTTGTCCCAAAAATGAGAATTCAATTTTTGGGGACAATAGCTGGCTCCAGTTAGAGAACTTCCTTTAGATGAAAAAATAGAACAACTAGGGGGAGTAGAAACCAAAATCTCCAGTGCATTAAAGTATGTCATTGGGATATGGAGTCATGCTACCCAAAAAGAAAGGCTCTAAAAAATGAAAACAAATAGCACACAATAGAAACAAAGGCTATACAAATATACATATGTATAGGTGAGCTTATTTGATACTTCAAGAATTGAAGTGTTTCAGATGTTGCCCATTGTGAGGCAGAGAAAAGAGTGTGCCATCTTGATACCTTAGCAAGAAACTATTTTTACCATTGAGCTGATGAATAGTAAAAGGGCCCCTCCATAGGGATTCAAACTTTCCATGCATTCCATTTGGTTCTCTCCTCTTATCCCATAGGAGGACTTGATATCCAATCTAGAAATCATGGTTCTTTGTTTTCCAGTTGAAGAACTTCTTCACCAGACTTTGATGCTATGCAATTTGGTCCACCACCTTAGTTCTCTACTCTTCTAGCTTAGTCAAACACATGATCCTCTTATCAATGGAGCTTTTGTAAGTTTGATCCTCAATTGCTTTGACTAATTTTAATGCTAGCAATTCTAGGGTGATTGATATCTCAACATTGAGCCCATAAAGAAGTTAGAAGGGAGACATGCCAATTGCCCTTTTTGATGTGATCCTATCTACCCATAGAGCATCAACCAATGCTTTATTCCATGTCCTTTGGTTGTCATCTACCAGCTTCTTGATGATAACCACCAAGTTCTTGTTGCTTGATTCAACTTGTCCATTCCCCTATGAAAAGTAATCAGAAGAATGGGAGAGGGTGATCACATAGTAAAAATAAAAATGAGTGATTTCCTAGGAAGTGAAACAAGTTGCATTGTCAGTGACAATATTGGTTGGGACCCCAAACCTGGAAATGATATTCTCTTTGAGGAATTTTCACACTACTTCTAAAGTACCATGCTTGGTTGGAATTGCTTCCACCCACTTGGTGAAGTAGTCTGTGGCTGTAAGGACATAATCATGTCTAGCACTACAAGATGGGTTTACAACACCAATGAAATCAATTCCCCATTGCTGGAATGGCTCCTCTATGACCAATGGCTTGAGAGGTAGGGCAGCTAACTTAGGTCTCCCAACAAACTGTTGGCATAGTTCACATTTCCTTACCCTCTTGTATGCATCTTGAAAGAGAGCTGGCAAGTAATACCTAGTTCACAAAATCTTGTGGGTGGTTATGAGAGTATAAAAATGTCCTCCATAGGCCAAATTATGGAAGTACTTCAGAAGTTGATTTTGCTGCTCTTTATCCACGTAACGGAGGAACACTCCATCAAGGCTCCTCTTATACAGGTCATTGTCCCAAAAGACAAAATTGGTGGCTTTCAACTTGATAGTCCTCCTTTCCTTACAAGATAGGTGATAAAGACATTCACCATAAGTAAGGAAATAAGCAATACCTGAGTACCACTCATTTATAGTGGAGACAAAGAGGACTATTGGCATGTCTTTTTCTTTTCATTCTCCATGCTTTGTTCCATCTAGTTTGTTATCAAAAATTAATTGGCATAGACCTTTTCCCCATACCAGCTTAGTTGGTTTGATCACTAGATCAAACTCCTAGATTTTAGAAATCTAATTGCCTCTTTTCATCCCAAACTTCTACTGAGTTAAAATGGATTTAACCATAGTATTAGGAACCAAGGCAGTAATGTGTGAGTTTAGGATGTATAAGCATAAATGCTTCACTACCTTCACCACTGCATAGTCATTCTTCTCTATGTTTGAGTATTTCAAATCATGAGCTTTGAGTGGATAGATCATGAAAGAAATAGGATATTCCACACCTTCTTGTTTCTGTTGAACTAGAATTGTTGAAAGCATGTGTTTAGAAGCATAATTGTACATGGTGAAATTTTTGTTATAATTTAGACAAACTAGAATTGGGGCTTGGGCAATGGTAGTCTTAATATCCTCAAATGCTAGCTTGCCTTCTTCAGTCTAGGTGAATTTGGCCTTTCCCTTCATCATGCTAACAATATGCCTAGTCTTCTCAGCAAACTCAAGGATGAACCTTCTTAAGAAATTCACCTTTCTAAAGAAAGAGTGAACTACAGTTTTACTTGTGGGCAAAGTAAGCTCTTGGATGGACTTGACTCTTTTTGAGTCAATCTTTATGCCTCATTTGGACATAATGTTTCTAAGAAGTTTCCCTTCTATTACCCCAAAAATAGACTTCTTGGGGTTTAAGGAAATGCGATTCTGGTGGCAGTGTTCCAACACTTGTTGCAAGTGGTGCACATGATCTAGGCGATGCTTAGAAAAGACATTCAAGTCATCAAGATAAACTATAATGAAATTACCCATTTCATCCTTAAAATTAAGGTCCATTTCTCTTTGTAAAGTGGTGCTAGCATTAATTAGGCCAAATGTTATCCTTTTATATGTAAATGTGCCCCAAGGCATGGTGAAAGTAGTCTTGTGCTAGTCTTCTTCACCAACTTCAACTTGATTGTATCTTGAGAAGCTATCTAGCATTGATAACATTTCTGAACCAGTCATTATTTGAAGCACTTGGTCCATGATAGGCAAAGGGTAGTTATCCTTCAAGGATGACTGATTCAAGTTCCTGAAATCCACACAAAGGCAAATTTCACCATTCTTTTTCCTTACAGGCACTATATTTGCAATCCATGTGGAATGATGGATTGGGAAGATTATTCTAGCATTTAGCATTTTTTGTATCTCAAATAGAATGGTGCCTAATATATTTAGATTATAATACCTAGACTTTTTCCTGTAAGGTGATGAATCAACCTTAAGAGGAATGTTATGTCAAATTTCATCAAGCCTAAGTGATTTTAGGTCATCATAGGAGTAAGCTAAGACGTCTATATATTGGTTGAGTAGGGTAGTGAACTTGAATTCTCCTCAAGAGTGTAACATTTCCCAATGTTCACCATCTTGGGATCATATTTGGTGCCTAGATTTACTTGATCAAACTTTTAGGAGGAGCTTGAATCCATTTTCTACTATTTGACAAATCTGTCATGTTTGTCAAACAGTTTGTCAAGGGAAACCAAGCCTTTGGGAATCTTATTCTCTTTAAGTTGTAGAAACTCTTCATCCATGCTTGAATTTGATTTAGGGGCCGGTTCAAGGTTTTAAGGTTCATTACCTTTAAAATGTAGCCATTCAAAGCTGTCCTTTTGCTCTCGGAAGGTAATGATTTGGTTGTCATTGTTAAACACCTGCCAATGACTAGCATTGTTAGGTACACTTGGTCAATAGACCAACTCAATAGTGTACCTATCTCCTTTAAAGTCTGAGTGAGGAACTAATAGAGTGGCTAAAATGGCTAGTGCATCAGCCTAGTCATTAAATCCCCTTGCTATGGTGGAGATGTTGAAAGCATCAAAGTTTTCAATCTGATCCTAGACCAGATTGTGGTAGTGACACAATCTCTCATTCTAGGTTTGATACATGTTTCTCACCTGACAAACCACCAATTCAGCATCTCCTTTGGCATGAAGGAGTTTGATGCCTTTGTTTTGGGTAGCCCTTAATCCAAGCAATAGAGATTCATACTCAGCTGTGTTATTGGTATTGTTGAACTATAATTTGTAGGATGAAGGAAAAATATCTCCTTGAGGAGATATCAACACAACCTTGGCTCCTAAACTGGTAGAGGAGTAGCTACCATTGAATTCAAGAATCCATACCTTATTTGATATTGATTTTTCTCTAGATCCTTCTTCATTTGGAGAACAAGATTCTTTTGCACTTACATTACAGTCTACCAATTCTTCTGCTATTCTAGCTGAAGGTATTTTCAGGATGTCACCTATAGGAGCTTCATTAGATTCCTCATGAACTTCATCTGTGGATAGAAAGTAGTTACCCATGCCTAAAGACTCAAATAGAATTTGAGCTTCAGGTGGTGAGGTCTGGGTAACCACATATTTTGCTTCCTTCTCAGGGAGCAGCCTCTTCATAACACCCTTGAATAGAATCCTCACTTCAGATAGGTCCATGCTCAATTCACCTCTAACATCCTTGTAGAAGTTTCATCCAAGAAGGATGCCATATGAAGTTGGGACGTCAGCTACCAAGATAGTCATCTTGAATTATTTTGTCTGAAAATGCTACTAATGCAAATTAAGCATCCTTGATTTGTCCCAATAGAGGTACTTGCTTGTTCTCTATGGAGAAGCATCTACCAAATGTTTTGATCAGTGTGAGGCCAAGGGATTTAGCCACTTTGGTAGGCATGACATTATCTGAAGCTCTAGAATCAATGATGTACTTGTTCAATTGATGTCCATTTATTAGCAATGAGACATAGAAAGGTCTAGTCCTACCAGGAGTAGTAGGAGGAGTGATGACAAGGTTGTTCCTGGTGAGTGCATTCCTGTGGGAATCATGAGTCACCTTGGGAATTGCTTGTCTTATAGGGATAACCTAGTTTTTAACACATTGAACCAATTTATCTAATTGCTCAGGGTTAGACTATAAAAATTTAAATTTAGATATTTGAATTTTGGTTTTCTTTATATGGTCAATTATATCAAATGTTAGAAATGAGCTAGGAGCAAAGGATGGGAGTCCATCCTTTTGATTTTTATAAGGGGGAGGAATGGACTATGAATTTGAAGTAGAAGGTGTAGGGATATTTGGTGTAATTACCTTTCTTACAATCACTGGGTCCTTTGGTTGGAAAGGAAGAGTGGATCCCTGCTTAGAAATTGAAACTTCTGGTTGAGGTCACTCCTCTACTTTCTCCTTATCAGTTGGCTGGGTTGATTGATTCTTAGACCAAGTGAATACAACATATGATCCCTCAGCTGCATTACCTTCACTTCTAGATTCATCCTGATAATTTAGGAAACAAATATTGGAGTTGCTAGCTAATTATTCTTCTTCCTTAGTAAAGAGATTAACATCATATTTAGGATTTAACTTAGGCTAGAAAGATAAATCTGATTCAGCTTCAAGATACCCAAACACTGAGTTGGTTGGAGGTGCTTCAATGGAAAGTTTATTCCTCTGAGGGGGAGGAAGATGATTGGTTTGCCCTTGATTTCTAGTAGCATTACCTTGGTAGGACTGATTAGGGAATGTCCTCCTTGGTACATCTCTGTATGAAGGAGCAGATGACATCCCTTGTGCCATTTGTTTTCTAAGGGCCAACAATTCATTTGTTAACTTCTACACTATTAGATTAGTGGTGGTTGAAGGTGAGTATTCAGAGGATGAAGAAGATTTACCTCTATTTAGATCTCTCCTTATCTTTCTTGCCAAGATAAGGTCATCTTCTACTTCAGTGGCCAAGTCTTGAGCAGCTTCAAGGTCTATGTGGCCAGCACGTCTTAGCAAAAAACTCACTTCAGGCAGTTATGAGTTGATGAAGAAGCACTTGAGGTTTTTAGGTGTTAGTTGAGCAATTGTAGGAATTATATTCCTTATCTTGTCAAACTTTTCTATTTAATCCCTCATAGGTTCATGAGGTTCCTTCTTCATCTATATGAGTTGGGCCAAAAAAGCATGTGCATCTTCTATAGGCTTAAACCTTGCTTTGAATTTGGCTTTGAGTGTGTCCCAGTCAGTCACTAATCTAGCTTATAGATGGTAGAACTAGTCTACAGTAGCACCTTGTAGTGTTTCCATGAAGAGCCTAACTACAACATCCTCAAATTCCATGCCTATCACACCAAAGTCTATGCTGAAGGATACAATGTGTTCATCAGGATGAACTCTTCCATCACCAAAGAATTTGGGGAAATTCTTCCTTGAGCTGCATGGAAGTTCATGCAGGGGTGGAGTCAAATTGAGTGGGACAAATGAGTTACCCCAGGGGCCTTGAACAGCCATGATTAGATTATGAAAAAGAGGGATAACAAATTTGGGTGGCATGTGGATAGGCAAAGCCTTGTTAATAATAGAAAAAGTAGCTCTACCTTGTTTTGGTGTCTTGGTATGGGTAGAAGGAACACTCTTGGATCTTTGAACTTGAAGTTGGAGAGGGAACAAATTGAAATTATCTTGCTACACCAACTCAAAAATAGGGTCAATAAAACCTTGGCCTCTATAGCTTTTGGTATAGCATGGAGTTGCTAGATTGTAAATCAAAAATGAGAAAGAACTAGCCCTACTTTAGCTTGAAGCTTGAGGCTTCAAACTATGCATTCTATCCCAGTGGCTCTGGTTTTGTAGACCAGATAATATAATAGAGAAGGAGGAAGATGGTAAGGCTATAATGATAATGGGTAAAACATAGGTGATGCTTTAATCTGAAGCTTGAGGCTTCAAATTGTACAAAATTGTTGTGTTCCCTAGTGGAGTCACCAGAAAATTGTTGGGTGAATATTTTGTCACCAGCGTAATGATGAGCAAAATAGGTATGATCATCCACAACAAGGGAGATTGGTCATCCAAAGTTATAGGTTTACCACATCTAAAGGGGAAAAATATCTCCTCTCATCAAGGGGAGGTTCCCTATTAAATATGAGGAGCTTTATACTATATATATATATAGAAAATAACACTCGGGGCTAGGATACACCATTCATATCTCTTCTTTCAGGGATGATCTTCACAAACAAAGGAGAAAATCCTCGTGAAGACACTGAAGGCACTTCTCTTCTTTCAGAAGTGTTCTTATAGGGAACAACAAGAGTTCTTTCAGGTAGTGACAATTAACTGGTAATCAAAGGCATAGTAACCAACAAATTAAGATGTAGCATAAAGTCTCCACCTTGATTGCCCAAGAGTGAAACACGAAGGATAATGAGGGCACAAAGTCATCCCATAGTCCTTTACATAGAAACCAAAAACAAACACACACTGAAGACAAATATGACAACACAAAGTCTGAAAGTAACTGGCTTGAAGACACCTTCTTGATTACTTCCACTAGTTCTACTTGTTAGATCAAATAAACAAGAATGCTCCTAGGAAATAGACATACAAACAATTTCCTAAAATATCACAACCTACAATAGCACAAAGTCTGCAAGTAACTTTTTTTCTCATTTAGATAAAATAATATGAACAACAATCTAATCTCAAAGTCTTAGTAATGTCTTTCAATTTGGGTAGAGTTTTTATTCTGGTAATGGGAAGATCTCCCTTTGTATCAAAATAGAGATTACATTATATAGCAGCCAAGAAAGGCCTGGCACTTTGTTCCATGGAATGACCCATGCTACATTTAATGCCTTGAATGCATTTTTAGTTTTGTCAAGGAGGGTCACTTTGGAACAAGGTAACTACCTTAACTATGGTGTGTTAATTCATCTAATATGTCTCTTCCTTAGTATGGACTGTTTGGTCCTTTTCCTAGTGTTTACACAGCTGTCCCTTTGCCTTTACTTCATGGAGGAAAAATAGGCTGCATCTTTGATTTGATGTGCTCAAAAGTCTACTTAATCCACTATTTCACCTACTAAAAATAACACTCCTGTAGATATTTTTGATCTTTTGTATTGTTTTCTCTTCCCTACAGTAATTAGGGCTCTTAGGCTCTCTTTTCAGTCGGTCATTTGTTTTACTTTTCAAATTCTATGCCATATTTAAATATTAATGGATATCTCATCACCTTAAATTTGACATCCATAGGGACGTCACCGGTCACCTGAACCATGTTGAACCTTTGATCTTTGAAGGCTCCTTTTCATCTAAGTCTTTCAAAGCTTCTTTTTGTGTCTTTATCAAGCCTTTGGAACACTCCAAAGGGAAGGTGTCCCTTCAATATTTATAAATAGTCCTTTTTTGAGTGTCAAGTGCCTCCCATAAGGATACCTACCCTTCAAGCTTAAACATGTGGCCTTTAAGATTTTATTTCTTCATCAAACTTTATCCTTTATTTCCTTTAGATAAAATGTCTAAAGGAATTCCTTCAGATAATTTGTTTGAAGGAAATCTTCCTTGGCTTTGGCCACTTCAAAAGGGGAATGGGGATAGGTGGCACTTTCCATTGATCTCAATAGGTGACATGTGGTAGCTTCCACCCTAAATAAGTCAGGACACTTGGCAACATCCACTTAAACTACAGAAGATTTAGCTACCTTTTGAGAGTCCCATAAGAAAATGACACATGGTGGCTTCCACTGAGTTTTTAGAAATAGTGTAGAAACATTTAGGACTCATTTGGATTCACATGGATGTAGAAACTTATCATGTTCCACTTTTTTTTGTAACTTACCCTAGGTTCATCACAATCCTTACAAAATAGCTATGGATTTTGACACTTGGGAGCTTCTGTCGAGTTTTACCGAGGACATGTGGCAACTTTCACAGCTTTTTAGAAACAAATTACAAACTTTCTATTATTGCCACTTGGCACTTTTCATGGGATTATATGAGAAGCTTATTGAAAGAAGATTTGAAACTTATGAAAAGCTTGAAATGCAGATGCTGACACTTGTCATGCTCTACTGAGTTACAATGGGACATGTGGTGTGTTCTGTTTACTTTTAGCAATCACATGGACGATGACACTTGGAGTGTTCTACTTAATTTTAGCCATTTTCCTAGGGCCCACCATAGTCCTTACTCAATATAGCACAATGAAAGGAAGGAACTATGAATATTGACACTTGGAGGCTTTTGACAAGCTTTAAAGGGGACACATGGCATCTTTCGCTACTTCTTGGAAATAAACTGTAAAGTGTCTTGGTAGACAACACTTGGCAGCTTTCGCTCAACCTTGAGACTTAGACAAAACTTGCACAAAATGAAAAACCCACGTGTTGAACCTTGGAACTGTCGAACCTATTGAACCAACTAATTTCAAGCTTGCAGAGTTAGTAGTTTTAAATCTATGAAATCCATAGAAATCTGAAAAGGCTTGAATAATAAAGCATTTGAAGGCTCAAAACAATTTTTTGAGAAGGGGAGAGATAATTTTGGTCTTGCAGGACCACAATAGTTCATATGTTGTCCCAAAAATGATAAGTCTATTTTTGGGGACAATAAATACTACTATGCATATTCTAAATAGATTCCATACCAAATATTTGTTTATTTCTACCCTTTTATAAATTTGGAGTAAAAATAAATCCAGTGTGTCTCATCCCAGGATATTTGGTAGTTTTGTTTCTATCTTTACTCCTAAAGTTTAAATAAAGAAGCTCGATCTCACTTCTCATTCTTGAATTTTTTAGGTTATGGAGGTAATACAAAAGGTTTAAGAGTGTATTATCTTTATAAGCACAATATCACTAAGAATAATAATATTTTTATTCTTGAAAAATATTTTTGTGAGCCCTCTGTGGAACCTCATTAGTTTTCTTTTGTTGATGATCCTGACTCTCATGTTTCTCCATGTGATGAAATGGATATCCTAGAGGAAGTCAATTTAGATTTGGATAACTTTGAGTTTGAGGAACCCCTTAAGTTTCATGTTCAATATAAAACACCTAAATGGGCATAATCCTTAATCCAATATTTTAATGTTGATAACCTTAATAAATTAACTAGAATTAAATATTCTTATTATGTATTAATGACTACATATGAATATGAACCTCAATCATTTGAGGAATCCACTTAAGATGATCAATGGAATGTTATTATGCAAGCTGGATATAATGACTCAATTAAAATTTAGACTTGGGATCTTGTCCCTTCTCCACCTAAAATACATATTATTAGTTTTAGGTGGATTTATAAGGTCAGATATAATTCAATTGGTAAAATTGACAAATTTAAAGCTATATTAGTTGTTTGGAGGTTTACTCAAAAACTTAGAATTGATTATGTTCAAACCTTTGTTCTTGTAGGAAAAATGAGTTCTTTTAGACTTCTTATTGGACTTGAAATCCAAAATGGTTGGGTTTTACACCAAATTGATGTCAATAATTTATTTCTAAATGGTGATTTAGAAGAGGAAATATACATGACTCAACTTAAAGGTTTCACTGACCCTAATACAAAACATTGTGTATGAAAGTTAAATAAATATTTTTATGGTTTAAAACAATCTCCTCAAGCTTGGTATTCTAAAATTACTTCTTTTTTCAAAGAATTGGGTTTCTCTAATTACTACTCTGATAATTATCTCTTTGTTAAATTTTAAAATGATGATTTGATTCTAATTTTATTATATGCCGATGATTTTTTAATTACTAGTAATCTATCTAATTTAATTCATAAATATAAAGATAAACCAAGTAAAATGTTTGAAATGACTATTTAGGCATTCTGTATCATTTTTTAAGAATGACTATACTTTAGGATAAACATTCTATTATTGTATCAGAATCTCAGTATGCTCATAACATTCTTATTAAGTTTAACATGCTTGATTTTAAACCTTATTCTACTCCTATTGAAGTTGGTGTTAAACTTGATCTAAACCCTACATGTGTAAAATATAACCCTATTTTATATAGACAATTTGTTGATAGTTTGATTTATCTAACCATTATTAGACCACAAATTTCATATGTTGTTGGTCTTGCTTCTATATTTATGAAAAATACATATTTGGATCATTATAAATAATCTAAATGAATTATTTGTTATATCAAATGAACAATTAATTTTCATTTATTTTATTATTCCATTGATAGTGCTAAATTATATGGTTATTATGATGTTGACCATGTTAGAGATACTATAGATTTAAAATCTACCTATGGATGGTTTTATGTTTGGTGTATGTGATATCACTTGGAGTAGAAAGAAGAAATATATTATCTATATTTATTCTACTAAAGGATAGTATATAAGTGCTAGGAAAGTTGACAAAGTATCCATATGGCTATGAAGATTGTTGGGATAACTTCATTTGGATGTTTTTCACAATACCATCCTTCATTGTGATAACTAAAGTTATATAAATCTATAAAAAAATCTAGTACAACACCAAAAAACTAAACATATTAAATTTTATGTGCATTTTATCTAAGATAAAGTCATTAATGGTTATATTGATCTATAGTTCTATTTTATGGATGAACAAGTGGAAAATTTTCATAAAACCACTTGGTGCTACCAAGTTTTGTTAGTTTCATGCAATATTGGGCCTTTCATAGTTGCCATTGAGGGGGAGTGTGCATGACAATTCCACTTCTTGATGGCTATGTGTTTCTTCTCCTTCTCTTTACTTATTCTCATTGTAAATTATTGTAAATTTCACGTGGAAATTTTAATTTTATACCCAATACATTAAAATCATACTTTGTAATGGATGTCCTTATGTTACAAATAATAGAAATATGTTTAGTGATTATTCATGAGGTGTAGTCTCATGATCATGCTAGCATAAAACTACTTTTGACTAGTTTATAGATTATAATTATTTTTATTTCAAAATGTGGTGTTTGGCATGATGAAGTTTTTTAAATCTTTCAATTATGTAAATAGTATAATTCCTTTGTAAGGTGACTATGGTATTTATCCCCACTTAGAATTAAGGGAAAGTGTAATTTAATTTAATCATAAGTTTCCTTATTAACCCTTATCCTTGGTAAAGTTATTAAATAACAATAATATATTATCCATTAACATGAGTTAAAACTATTGTGAAAATAAATAATAAAGTTATAATTATTTAATGAGTTACCAAAATTTAATTAAATGACTTTATCAGGATGGATGGACAATCTATTTTTACAATAGTCACCTCTTTTGGTATTTATTAACCCTATTGTGATTTCATTCAAATATGAAATTATTTTTTCATGTTCAACCTATGAGGTTTTTGAAGGACATTCTATGTGAACAAGTGAGAAGGTAGAAGAATTTGTATTGGGGTTATTATTTTTTCTCAATCATTGATTATCACTTGTGGGTTTTTACCTTTTGGAGGTTTTTTCACTTAGAATACTTATGATTTTTGTAAATTTATATGTTATTTTATTATTATTTTCAATCAATCTCTCTCCTGTATCTTGTACCTATGTGTATTGTTTCATATATCTATACGTGAATTCTTTCACACTTGAGTCTTGATTACCCATATCCTATACTTGAGTTGTGAATTATTATACATTATTTCATTTATTTTATTTCATTATATTCAATTGAGATTTTATTATTCATATCATATGCCTAAGTTATTTGTACTTATATTTAAAATCAATTTTCCATACTTTGGATACACATTGTTATTATAGTTGTCTATAATTATGATACATAATATTATAATCTATAGAAAAAACCAAGCCAAAGGATATATTAGACAATGTAGTGGGCACTATTTATCCTTGTTCACACCTAAAAAATATTAGACCTACCCAAACACTACCTAAATGCAAAGTAATCACAACACAAATGAATTGTAATCACTGCTAGATAGGACATGCATCTCCATACTAGTAGGTAGCCTAAATTCATGCCTATTCTTTGTGTCAAATTATTGAAACTCCATGACTATGAATTTATTACATAATCCCCCTTTCCAAAATTTTCCATACTAGGGAAAAGTATATGGACCTTCCTTGATCACATCTACCCTACTAATACAAAGATAAATTGTATCACATTTCCATCTACCCTATTGGGGAAAACCACTATGCTAATGATCATACTCACCTTTGGGAAAATAATTATTTTCTACCCTATTGGGGAATTTTAATTATGTTTATTATTATAACCACCTTTGGGAAAATCATTATTTTTCACTTATCCACTCTACTAGGGCACCTCACTAGGCTAATTATTATAACAACCATTGGGATAATCATTATTTTCACCCATCTACACTCTTGGGGTACCTTATTATGCTACTGATTATAATTAATTCTTGTAAAATTAGTGTCTCCACCCCCATTACCTATACATTACATCATTTCATTCTTTTCAAGGTAATATTTTTTGAATCTATTTTGTCACCCATTCCCTCAATGGGGTATCTACGGCTCATCCATCTTATTTTGGGGAATTAGCCAAGGTATTAATGAATTTTTAATTATTTGAGAAGATATTATTATGCCTTTATCTTAAAATGCATTTGAAAATATGGATAAACTATATACACCCCATTTTAGTCATAATCATGTTCCATTCAGACTTCAGATTGATTTCTACCAAATAATGAAAATTAAACCTATAAATCACTAAATATCCTAATTTCATCTACAAATCAAATATTATTACCCAAAATCATGTTGAGGTATCCATATTTATGGTATTATCTTGTACACAATAGTAACCTCTCATATATTCATCTCTAGTTAAGTTTTGATTCAGCAAATTGATAGTTTTGCCTTTGGACCCATTAAGCGAGACACTTAAACAATTCCTAAAATGTAAAAATGCTAAGTATAATGAATTAAATAAGCAAATAAAATTAAATTCTTAAATGTAATTTCCATGTGAAATTAGTGAAAATTAATTTTTTAAAATGTAAATTCCAATAAAATTGAGGTTATGATGATGTCATCATCATCAAAGTCAAGGAATTGAAAATGTCTCCATTAAAACCTTAAATTCAAAAATGGAAAGCCATACTTAAAATTTGGGATCTCTATCCAAAGTATTAATTACTTGTCCCCTCCTTAACTCAAATAGGTTTAAACTAAACCTAACCATGGTTAACCGTAACATAACTTCGCTTGAGTTATAGCTAGTTTGAAAGGGTATAAATAGAAGTGCAAAGACTATTATAAAACAAGATGTCAAGCCAAAGTTAAAATATTTAATTATTGAGAGACAAAGCATTTTGGTAAGGTTATAATGCACACATATTGATTTATTACTACATCTTACCAAATTTAAATCTAAACATTGCCATGGTGACAATTAAAAATGATGCAAAGAGCACCATTGTCAATACTTTTTGAGCACATGACTGAACATATTCCTCTAAGACCAAAATGTAACTCTTGATCTTAAAGGTAAAGTATATTTGTTTTATCTTCCATTATTATTTTATTGTATTATTCTCATTCTCCTTAAGTTTCTAGGCTTTATGTGTTAGATTTCTTAGTGTGTTTTTATTGAGTGTTTGCATACTAACACTAGACTAACTCCCCTCTTGGATTCCTATCTCACAGAAGGAACTTATGGCTTATTATTGTATATGACATTTGTATGGGTATCCTTTATCTTCTCTAAAGTAAACTTTATCATAATAATCCTCCATAGGAGTTCATTTTATTTAGTGATTTGAGCCAATTCATGAAGAGTGATGTTTGCTTTAATTTTATTCATGTATTCAATAATGTTGTATCCTCCTTTGCTCTATTCCTCTTTATTTTGGGGATAATCATTCCCATTTGGATGAGGTTAATTGTTAACAACCTTTGAATTTCATGGATAGTCATATTATTTGGAGCAATAGATGTTGTGAAAGGTTAATTATTCCTTTGATTATAATTGCCTCTTTGATACTATAGGAAGACATGTACCTGATCAAGATTATACTCTAGTACATTTTTATCCTCACCTAGGAAATGAAATTCATGAGTTTCAAAAACCATAATGGTTTTTGAGGAATTAGACTCATGGGGGAACTCTAGTGGGTTATTCATCAAATTGTCTCACCATTTATTTTTGTAATATGTCAAATATGACACAAAATTCAACACATTCAAGTTCAACATTATATGATGTATTGTGTACTCTACACTGATTGGGTAGAGTTATCTCCACTATATTGATTTCTAGTAGCTTATTAGGTTGCTATTATTATAAATTATTTTTAGACCTATTTAAAGGTTTATTATATCTTTGAAACCCAGAATCATGATTTTTATTCTAACCAATAGCATTAATCATCTTCCTCTACATGTTTAAGAAGACATGACTCAATTTTTGGACCATTATCAATATAAAATCTAGTTCTACTTTAGTAGAATCAATACCATAAAAAACTGCAATATTAGATGGGATAAAATTTTAGTTATACCAATGACCATTCATTTGTAGAAAGTTGTTTAATAAGACATAATTTTGATTCATTGTGTGTTATGTCACAGGATGAAATGCATACAAATGATTATGTTTGAATTCCAAAACATTTTGATTCACATAAGGCATTATATTCAAATATGGGAAACCAAAATTGAGGTAGGGGGTGCTTGGTATCTATGGATTTAGCTTCCTATGAATGTTGAACACTTCTTCATAGGCTAGTGATATAGTGTTAATGGAAATAGCTCTTCAGAAAAGTACTATAGTAATTAGATCCAAGGTGTTCTTGTACATTTAGAGTGTTAGTTATTATAGTGGTTTATATGCAGCACTTATCCAATTGTACATATTCTAAAACCTTATATTAAAATCTTGAATTATCTCATTGGGATCCCTCTTCATACTAGTGAAAAATGATATATTGTACCTAAATGGGTAATTCTTCCAAATTGAGAAAGAAAAGTGTTTTGACATAAGTTACATGAACTAATTGAGTCATCTTAAAATTTGATGAACCAATCATAAATAACATCCCATATTGTAAAAGGTAAAATCCTTCATGTAACATCTTCATTAGTGACATTCTCTAGTCTTAAAGTAAATTTTAAAGACTTGATATGTTCCTCTATCATTCTTATTCCAAAAGGGGAGAAAGAAGATAAATACTTATCTAGGTTCCTTGGTAAATGTGTAGGACTACAATGGCATATAAAACTAACTAAGGTTAAGCCATAGGGGGATTAATGGGATGGAGGTTTCTCATTAGGGATGGTGTCCTAACCTATGATATATTGGGGATAATTGGTGTAGATCTAGGCATTAAATGGATCAAAAAAGGTGAAACCAAAATACTAGTTTGGGATCTAGACTTGGTTAATATATTGGGTGTCTCCATTGTAACTAAAATGCAGGTGATAACCTATAATAGGTATGGCACACAATTAGCATTCCTTCTAGTGCCAACTTTTTTTTATTGATGTGTGATTTATGCACACCCTAGATTGAAAAAACTAAGTTATAACATTTTATGATCTCAATAAAGGTTAACTTCACCTTAGGGCATGAGTTATAGGTATGGATTAAACATCTAGCTAGTAGAATATTAGTCTAAGCATGTAGGTTGGTAATCGATTATATGTGTGGATGAAAGAAATCTAGAAGAAAGTTAAAACCTAGCTGAGTTGGATGAATGGACCTTATTCTAAAATGGGTATATTTTTATTAAATAAAATCCAAGAAAGGAAAGGTATGGAAAAAATAAGTATTTGTGGTATTTATAAATATTACTTTCTAGTTGGTCTCTTTGTTGTAAAGTGTATTAATACTGATGTTTATAGCTAGTAGCTATTGGACACTCACATGAAAACACAACAAGAATATCTGGAAAAAAATTGATATAGTTATTGGAGATTTTTTAGTAATGTCATATAAGTGTCCAAGTGAGTAGATGAAGTGCCTTGACAGTCTAACTAATAATGACAAAGTGTGTAATGTGTTTGTCTTCATATGCTTGAAGAAAGCTTGGTTGATATTCAATTTTGGAATAGTTAGAGATGTTTATAGATGAGCACGGTTATTTTATAATGTGAAAGGGGTCTTATTATAATTAAAAAATTAGTGATTGTGTAAATGACTGGGATTCATCTAGTTTATTATTATTCTCATCTAGACATTTTGGGTCTAATGGCATAAATTTTGAGTAGGTAGTTTGATGACATAATAATTGACACATGTGGATGATTCAAGGGGAATTGGTAATATGTTTTTTATCACATTATTCCCTAGTTTTTATGCATAAAGTATTAGGTCTAGATATGAATAATGTTAAAAGATATGCAAGTGAAAATTTGGGCTCCCAAGTAGTTTGATAGTGTTTTCCCATACTTATCCAAGAAAATTTTATCATATGGATTTGTTTAGTTTTGTACCTATTTTATTTTTGAAAACTTTCATGTCTAGAATTGAAGTGCATCAAAATCTATTCATTTGCAAAGTTGGCCTTTCTAGATAGTTCTAAGCATAGTTAACTTTGTGATAGATAAATCTAAAGAGGCATTTTAATGTCATTATATCTCACATGTGTGAATTTTATAGGAGAAAATTGATACATGGTTATATCATCCTATGTAATGATATCATATTTTTCAAATTTGAGAACATGCAAGTGAGTGAGCTAAAAGTTATGAACGTCCAAAGTTGGCCTCCCAGGTAGATAGTAATGGTTTCCATACTTAGTCAATTTTACAAGAGTTAAAGATCAAGACCAAATAAATATCCAATGGTGTACTATTGTTCATAAAATTTTTATATAATGGTGTGTTGATCAAGATGGTAATAATTTCACATTATTTAGTGTTGAGAAAAGGTAAAGGATAAGGATCTAGCAGTTTGTATTTAATTGTATGATTAAGATCGATAGTGCGAGTGGAGTCAAATTGGTCAACCTGTTCAAAGTTTAGCATTGTTAAAGGTTGATTTCATTACAATAATATTTGTGGTTCATTATTTTTATAATTATTGAGGACATGAGATGATAACATAGTGTCTGAAGTTTAACTATGACCATTTGCATTTGAATATTTGAATTTAATAAAGGAAAAACTAGTGTTCTATATTTTGGCTATAATGTTTGATCCAAGATGAATTTGAAGGTGTTATAAAAATAAAATTTGAAGAGGATTTCATGAAACATCTAATTAACCTATTTATAATGTTTGAATATATGCATAATTAAATATTATGACCTACAAAGTTGATTGTGTGTTTGACTATGTTCTACAAGTGACCCAAGAAGGATGTTAGAACTTGTTTTGATGTTGTTTCAATGTTTTATGATTAATTATCAATTGGGGAGAGTTTTATACTTCATGAGGATGATCTGTATGGATTTTTATGGCATGATCAATCTATCTTGAGTATGAATAAAGATTTATAAGTTGACTATGTGTTCATTCATGGTGTCATTTTGAATAAAGCTAATCTTTGAGCTTTCATAAAAGAGTGTAATGATGATAGTGAGAATTTGAGGATGTCTAAGAAGACATAAGGAGGGGACCTATGTATTTTTAAGTGGTCCTATGTTCTTTTTTTGCTTGATGATGTGCCAAACAGGTAAATAGGTCTCTATGAGACCTATAAGAGTGATAAGGGCCTGATTTAAAGGTGTAACTTCTTAAGGGTGACCCATGAGTGATTTAGATGACCTATGTGGATGGTAATTAGATGTCTCTAGATGATATAAATGCATTAAGGGTTAATGCATGCCTATTGGAAGACCAAGATGGTGATTATCATGAATTCTCTATAAATAGTGAAACCAAATGTGATAGTTTCTAGACTTGAGAGGATTGTGGTGTGGAGTGAAGGAAGGCGTGGGTGTCTACTGGATGAGTTGAAGAGTAGAATATTTTAAGGATTGTGTGTATGACATATATGTCATAATTCTATTGGTAGAATAGTGCTCTTGTATATTGAGTGTGAGTGAAGGTGAAGAGTGATAATCAGAGGTTCATCATCAAGTGTTGAATACATTAGTTGAAAGGTGAATGTGTTCATAGGTGTTGTTATGTTAGTTCAATATCTAGGGGGTTACAGCCTCCTTGCAAGGTGGAACTTGTTAAAGGTCTAGTTATTGTGGTAGATTAGTTAGGTAAGTGTTATAATACCTTATGGGATTGTAGTCTCACTAAATACGGGATAGTAGTTTCTTGATCAATTGTAGCTGGTATAAATTGGCTCTTGTTATTATAGGAAAATAGTCCAATTATAGGTTCTAGTGGGTTTTCTCCCCCAAGAGGGTTTCCAACATATGTCATGTGTTATTTACTTGATCTTGTATTGTCACTCTTGTTCATTTCCATGAATGATTTGTATTCTTCATGAATGCTTATGCTAATTGATTAAGAGTGTGAAAGGATTGAAATTGAAGTTGGATTATATAGGCTCATCGATTCACCCCCCTCACCTCTTAGTGATTATATCTCTAATAATAGTAAACTCTACGATCTCAATAAAGGTTGATACTATTTATATTTATTATTTCACACCCTTATTTAGTATATTATAGTTTATATCAAAAAGGTATCTAAGGAAGATATGGATTACACCTATAAGGCTATATAAATAAATCACTTCTGCACACTCAAAGAATTGAAATAGTCTACCTAATTTCATGACATTAATGATACTTATTAATTGTCCAATAGCTATTGCACATATTTAAATTAGAATACATCAATAATAACAAAAGTAATTATTTATAGATTTTTCATAGTTCAAATTACTAAATCAGATATCTAATAAAATAAAACATAACTAATTACATAAGATTGGGATGGAAAATCATCGACACAATTGCATAATAATCAAATAATACTTCTTCCTATATTGATAATTTTCCAACCCTTGAATACTAAAGTATTACAAGTATAAATATATTTGGTGATGGGTTACCTCATCCCTCAAGTCCATGTAAAATTGATGGTTACAGGTTAATAATTAGAATGTGATATATAATTTATGTAAGGCTTGCATGTAAAATTATAGTTGATCACAAATATATTTACAATAATAGATTTTCTCTTACATGATAGTGTAACATGTGCATCTTTAAAAATGTCCTTAATTATTACATCAATATGTTACATATAAATAGGGTTTAGTTACATCAATTAAATCTGCATGCAACATACATACAAAATCATCCTTAGAAAACTAAGGTTTAGCTAAAATTTATGGTTGCATGGTTGAAGATAAAATATTAGAAGGAATTGATGTAGATAGTTGGGAACTGGTAGATATGACCATAGTCATTCTAGTTGCCTCCAAATATTACTAGTTTTTATATATAACACTATGATTTATCTTGTTGATGTCCATATTTATCATATATGGCATATGTAATCTACTGAATTATGCCATCAAGCATGCATTTTTGGCTTTGGTGGCCCTACACTCCACCAGAGAAATCTCTACTTTAGTAACTTTCTTCCTAAAAAAACTAGTTCTACTTCAATTTATTCTAATGTCAGCCTTTGAATCCTCTACTTAAAATTTGTATAATACTACTAAAGTAATTGGTCAAAAATAGATCTACTTATTAACTTTCATGTAGAGTCCATTGCTTGAGAGATTCAATTCATCTAGAATCTGCAAGATTAGCTTCTCATGTTTTAAAAACTTTAGGATCAAAGTTTTTGTGATTGAAACCCAATCCTAAACCTCTTGTGTTTAGATTACCACCATGTTGAGAAAATTATCTATATCTAATGGTGTCATCAAAACTAAATGGCTATAAGCCTTATTATTTGTATATAGTACGAGAATATTAAATTTATTTTCATCTTCCTTTAAATAATTGAACAATTTTACTATTTTAATAACATGAGGAGCTATCTTATCTCGGATTAAACTAATATAAATATTTTTTTTTTTAAAATTGAAGGGATATGCTCTGAACATCAATTTTAATTTATATAAGGATATGAGTAATTTATTGTTATTCCTTGATGTGTTCAACCTCTTGTTTCCACTCTAACCTAATATGTTCAGTCCCATCATGGAGTTATATCAAATATTACATTTGATTTCTGAATTAGGACTTGAAATATTAATTATAATGAGACTCACCCAACCTCCTATTGTTCCTCTTTGATAAAGAAAAAATATTTCCTCTCCTAAAAAACTGGACATATACTAGTGTCATTCTCAATCTTCCTCTTTTTAACCTGTTGGACCATTCTTATGGATTATTATAAGATATAAATCACCATGGGAAGCTCTATTACCATTATATTATGCCTTTGGAAATTTTTGTCCTCCAAATCATCCACCCACTAAGGAATCACCAATTGTGTAGAGTCAACTATTGAGTATCTTGAGTAGTAGTATCAATTAGTAGGTCCCTTGAAGATTGTATTAATGCTTGTGCTTACAAGGGGTTTATTAGTGATGGAAAACTGATTTTAGACCAATAAATACCAAAAAATTAGGGTATTGGATGAAAAATATATATAGGTTTCTTCTTTCCATATTTATTCTATGGAATAGCAAAAGTGGATTGGGTTGATCTATAAGAAGACATTGGCAATCCTAATTGGGTGAAAGAGACATGCAACTAGTCACTTGCCATGACTCATTATTTTTATTTAATTTATACTTTTTAGGCTTAGGATTGGAATGGGGAATGGTTATTGAGGTGAAAATAGTGGAATTATAAATAGTAGAGATTTGAGAAACAATACCAACACTAGAAACAACTAGAACTATGGAAATAACAAGACTAGCAACAATAGGATCTAATGAAGAACACTAGTAGGAGAAACAATAGAAACCAAAGGGAATTTAGAAAAAATAAGGATTTAGTTAAATAAAGGAGTAACATCCTTTCCTGACCTATCACCCCTGAGTGGTGTTTTTCCTTTTGATACCTAAAGGATTAATACTTTAGTCTTCTATAGTTCTTCATCATATTTTCATACATAGGTTCCCTCTTAATGGACATTTGTCCATGGCCCATTAGTCCCTTTGGTATTGGAGCTTAATTAGCTATATCCACATGGTTTTTGAGAACTATAGGTTTCATTTTGTAATTAATTTTAGTCTTACCTACAAATGGGAAGTCTATTGAGTGGAGGAATAAATAACATCCACAATTTCGGTACCTAGAATTGAGGAGGCAACATGAAGGCCTTCCTCTTATGTATATAAATAATTAATACAAATTGGCTCATCTTGTCCACCTAAGAAATTGAAATCACCTAAAATTTATTCCACATATTTTTCTTGCTTCATATCCCTCATTATAAGTGGTGGTGTGTGAGATGGTCCTTCTTGAAACAAACTTGAAACCATTGGGTCTCTTCCACACCAGGATCCTATTCGACTACTGTCATCACCATGGGTGGTGTTCAAGAAGAGGTTCCTTGGTCTTGAGGATTTTTATAATTTTTGGAATTCTAATAGACTACATTTGACCATCCACTGGGAGGATGGATCCTAGTGTGAACATCTATAATTTTTATGAAAGTCTCTCTCTGAATAATCCTCAAAAGTGCCTCATTCAAACTATCTACGTTTTCTCTCTATAAAACTTTAAAATCATCTTTTACATTTATAAAAAATGAAATCATGGTCATAAGGTTCATGTTGGTATGGTATTCTAAGGAATTTGATGTTATTTTGGATTAGGTTATGAGTATCCCAATCTCTATGTAGTGGAGAATCTAATGAATAATACTCTTTGTTCTTTCCAACTTCTCTAAAATGTTTCCTAAAGGTAGAACACATCTGACCAATCACCAAGGAGGAACCATGAAACAAACCTTTATTATTTGTATTCAATTATTCATCCATGCTCCACCATAACTAATAGGCAATCTTTTACTCATCTAGCTTGTCTAGGATGAACCTAGGAAGCCAAAATAGAGAAACCTTATTTCCCATGACCATAATCTCCATGTAATCAGGGTAAATCCACTAATCCCTCTTGATCCATAATGTCTTGATAATTATATATAATATTATAAGTAGAGGTTATTCATAAATATCCCTCCATATTTTATGGCAAACATTATAGGAAATTTTAATTATGTTCCTCATCTATGCATATATGTATAGGAAAGAAAAATAATCACATGCCTAATTTTTAACATAGTCTGGGATAGGGCCTTAAAGTGATATGTTGTTTATGTAAATTGTACCCATGATAACATCCAATAGATAAAACATCATTTAAAAAATCATCATCAAATCCATTAGTGATACCCATTCTATATGAATATGATGCATGCTAAGGTGACCATATAATCTATTCAAAAATGTCATTTTGATGCAGATACCCATATAGAACTTGGTAATTGGCACTAGCTCACTTGATTTGAGGGTGATGACCTTTCTAGGAGAGATCCATTTACATAGAGAATTTTTAATTTTGCTTATCTTTTTACACATCTCCACTTGGTGTCCATAAAATATAACATTTGTAATTAGAAACTAAAGATACCTCTAGAAGGTGTCCCCCGAGATGAAATAAATGACTATTTTATGGCTTGGGTGGTGTAGGAATCCACATCTAGTCACTTTACCAGTGAATAATAAGTCTCACAACAAGTTGATAAAGGGCATGACTTTAGGCTTTGTTACTAAAAAGTGTAGTTTTTGACATTTTAATGGTATCAAGTCCACTACCAATTACTATTGTGGGAATTTTAGGACTTAATCATGAAAATGGTCATCTATGGCCTTGAAAATGTCCCAAAAAGATGAGTAATTAGTATACTCATTATTAAACACAATTATATAAAAAATAATGGTGGTGTACTCTATAGAGTATTTGATGGAGAATTTGGAAGGTGGAAACACCACATAAAATGCCTTAGATGAAGAGGCCATCACTACCTAATTCAATTACATGATTTTCATGATAATTTGACTATGTGTTGGCTTAATGTAAGAAATTAACAATATAACACAAATAATTATGGCTTGAATTTCTATATGGAGTGAAATTTCTCTTGAGTTTGTTAGAAATCAATAGGAATGATGTCTCTTTACAGTTTTATGATATAGGTTTGAGTCTAAAACTTTAATTCCAATTTGTACATCATTAATGTGCAATGTATCCAATCTTGTTTTACTCATTTAATTAAAATTTTGTCACTTCAATTTTATGGGTATGCTACATAAGCTTTATATACATTTAGATTAATTCCACATTGTCTCCTTATACAAGTGTCATCTTGTCATTACTTTCACGTAATACTAGTTATGTTACATAGTCTACCTTTAGATGTCAGGTGATAAGTATTATATTAAAACATAACTAATGAATGTAATTTACAAACAAAATATATGAAGATTAATTCATGTGAACACAACCTGTGAATCAAATATTTTGAAGCACAAATTCTAAACAAAAGTTATGAAACACAAAGTTTTAAAAGTGTAGAAATTTTGAAAAAAAATTGAGAAGACCAAAATATGTGAAGGAAAATCCATGATGAAATATGCAAATAAACATTCCTAAGATGCATAAGTGATTTAACTATTTTGGGAATAATAGAGTTTTATTCCTATTTTAGTTAAGGGTCTAGATTAATAAATTAGTAAATAATATTTCAATAATTATAGTTTTAATTTGTATAATTTATGTATATTTTTTACCTTTATAAAAATAGTAGTAAATTAGGATAAATATAACTTATCTTAAAATACGCTGAAATAACTATTGCAAGGTCTGAAACTCACTGTACAGGATTGGGGTAGTGTCAAAAATTAGAATATAGATTTCAGTTGGTGAAAAGATAGGACCACCAAAAATAAGGCACCATAAGGTTTGACACTATTTTCTTCTTCTGCCACTATTGTCCAAATTACTCATAGAGACCTAATTTTTATGGGTTCTTTCCAATGTTCTTGTGTGAGCCTGCTTATGAAATTTTGAGTGTCAATTGTTGACAGAGCTTATTATAGAGTTTTTTTAATCTTAAAAACCCTAACCTTTCATCATTATTGATAAAAGGGATTTTAATCACTTAATAAGGAGGAAGTTAGTGTGTGTAAGATGCAATGAATGTGTAATCCACACCAATTATATGGGTGTGCTACCTACATACCAATACTCTGAAGATGGATCAAGCCATATGTAGTTCTCCTACCTAGTGTGCTTTATGAAATTATGTGATACAAATTCAAAAATGATAAATTAAGAGTGATTGAATTGGCTAGGGAATGGTATGATGTTTTGAATATGTTTGTAACTATTTTGGGTGAATGCATGTAGAGAATAGGGAAGTTTACCTTAGTAGTTTTCTTATATTCTTGCTTTATTTGAAAGATTTATCACCTCCCTTTGTAAATGAAATTTGAATGGGATTTTATAATGATTAATTAATCATGGGTTAAATGTGTTCATGCTAGGTTGACATAATGAAGGATAGGAATTAGATGAAAATGACTATTTGGGCTCAAATTATAAAGGGATATGACTACCAAAAATGGGACACCCTAGGTTTCAGTGCTATAGTCTAGGTATGGTAATCATTTCATATAGGCTCAAGACCTAGGGGGATAAGATTGGCTTAAGAAATAGAGTTTGGCTAAGTTGGAATCAAGGTTTAGAAGTCTACATATGACTAGTATTGAGCCAAAAGATGTTTAGAAGGGCCATAAGAGCATGCAAAAAGGAGTTATGGATAGGGTATCACAAGCCACACTTAGACTACCAATTTTGACATTTTATATGACTGAATTTCCCCCCCTTTATTCTAGTGATGTAGAAAATAAAAATATTAGGATAAAAGAAAAGTAGAAAGTGTACCTAAACTTACCTATAAGGGTAAATTCCATGAAGTTGTGTGATGTTGAGTGTGTGTAGAGAGAACACATCATGAAGTGTAAATATAAAAGAGAAAAAAAATAGTATATCAATTCTTATTAGACATGTTATGTCTAAAATAAGAACATATAAAAGCTAGGTCAAAGGAAAAAGAAGAAAAAGAAATGAATACACCTCATTGGGTATGTGAACTAATACAAAACATGTTGTTATATTGAGTGATGTTTGAGTGATGTTAGGTATGTTTTAAACCAAGAATAATATCACAAATGAAGCTAAGTGCTCAATTATTTAAGGGTGGATCAAAAATACAAAGGCTAGCCCTTTAGCTCCATCATCACCCACTAAGTGAATTTATGTGATCATGCATGTGTTAATCAATGTTTGGACTATGTATCTAATCCCTCTGAGTAGGTGGCTCAAGAATATAAAGGTTATCTAGTATTTTGGCTCTATTATTTCCCACTAAGTGATGCTATGAACCGATACTGGTATGAGTGTGTGTCATATGAGATGGATCCTAAAGCCCATGAATTCTCTATAATTTGATAATGTGGCATGGATATCTAAATGTGTGATGAGAACTAGGCCAATAGTGGGCACTCTAAAAGGTGGAGATTAGGCTTGTATGAAAGCCACTCTAAAAGTAGGAACTAGGATTATATGAAAGCCACTCTAAAATGATGCCAACCACCTACAGATAGATTAAAGCATGTAACTACTGAGAATACCTAGGTGATGTAATGAACTAAAAATAAAAGGAGATAAATGTGCCATCTACATTTCCCCCATCATTGATGTCTATAACATGAATTTTAATCTAGAAGTTGTAACAACTACCCAATCTAAAACTAGAAGTGAGAGCCATCATGCTACAAATGATGCCCCCTGTATCTAGATTTTTTGATAAAAATTATATTAAAATTATTGATTCTAAACTATACTATAGCTAAAAAAACTATACTTAAACTTACCTTTCTATCTATTTTAGAAAATTTGGGTTTTATACCATTTGGATAAGAGCACCAAAAATAGGACAACTTAGTATCTGGCATTGTATTCCAAGTTTGACACTATTGTCATTTACCATTTCTAATCAGTGTTCTATGTTCATCACTATTTTCTTGGTATATTCTACTTGATTTATATTCTAGTTATTGTTCTAATTTTTATAAAAACTAATTTTTTACTGGTAAAAGGCTTTGATCTCTGTGATAAAACCCTTGATTTTTGCCCCCTCTTATAAGGGTAGGAATGAAGACCCTACAATGACTGTCTGCAAAATAAAGAGCCTTGAAAGTGTGTTATACTACAAAATACATGATTTAGAAATGATAATAAAAAATATGTCTCAAAATATAGCATAGTTTGTATTAGATATTGTTAGATCAATAGGGGTATGCCTAGATAGATGTAACAATGTAATAGCATGTGTAGTATACTATATTAAAACTAGAAATGTTAGTTTTTAGTTAGTATTTGTGAAGGAGGGATGGATCATGATGTCCATCATGATATCTAAAAAGGAAATATAATGCATTATGTAGATCATGGCATTGTAAACAATGATAAATAAACAAGAAACAAGCACACAAGGCAAGAAGCAAGAAGCACATAAAAGTGGCCAAGAGGCCAAGAAAATAAGGGACATGGACACATGTCACTCAAAATGGGAAAGTAATCATGCAAGGTATATTAAAATGCCACACACACATAAAAAAGAAAATAAGGTTGGCATGAGGGCCACAAGCACATAAAAGAGTACAAGTAAAGAACATTAGCAAATGTCCTAAGGCACACACAAGAGACAAGACAAGAATTGAGAAGTGAAATCATGTCTAAAAACTCAAAGGAAGAAAGGAAGGCATATAAATGATGGAAATATTATCACACCTAAATAATAAAAAGAAGAAGTGAAAGTATGCAAAACATGTAGTAAAAGACTAGGCTAATGCTAAGAAATACACAAGTGCTATATACTAGTGAGTGCTGATAGAGTAATATGTGTAAGCTAGTAAGTAATGTACATCAACATGATAACTAGAGTGTTTAGTGTAGGAATGAAATAACTTGGATGGTGTAGTCATGTAGAAGATTCCCGCAATGGGTAGATACATCGATGTATGTCTCAAATATATGAAGTAGGATTCCCCCTCAATGGGTAGTGTGAAGCAATCAAGGATCTAGATGTTATTGCACACACTCAAAAAAGATCAAGTGAAGCATGGTAATGTAGATAAATTGACAAACAATATCATAGAATAACAAAATGTAAGTCTATCATGGTATTAGAAATGTAAAGCATGGATAATGCATATAATTGAATTTTTTTTGGTATTTTGAGTTAGTTGAATGTGTTTGTATTTTGATATTTTGTATTGTGTTTGTATTTTTGAAATAATAAATGTATAATCACATAAGGAGACTATTTTCAAGAAATTGAAAAGAATCATGTACAATTAATATTGAGAATAAATGATACTAAATGATGAATTTTATGAGAGACTCCCTATCATGGTATCCTCTATAAAGGAGAGGAGTCATGCATGATCATGAATCAAAATGGAAGAGCTGAGACTGTGGCTCTAAAAGCTATATATGTTGTAAGTGCTCTAAAAATTTTGTAGTGGAAACTAAATATGGTGTCCCCTTGTAACTCTCAGAAGTAGATGAAACTATGGGGATCTTAGGGACCCATCCAGTAGTATAAGAAGCTCTCTAAAAATATATTCTATGTGTAGAGTAATGATACCTCAATGATATTATCCTGGGTGTGAATACTATAACTATAAACTATTTAGAATCATAAAACTGTGGTTTCTCTAAAAGAGGCCTATATAGAAGTGTATGAACTCTCTGTCATGGTGAGGGAGGCCTCGACTATGTCTAAGTATGAACTAGAGGAAGAAATATAACATGTGAAGGAGCTAAAACTAATGGAAGAGCTAAAAATAGAAGTTGTAAAGTAGTAGATGGGTCTGAAGTAGGGAGTGGTAACTCATATGTAACTCCACAAAATGTAAAAACTTGATTAACATGAATTAATTTCATTCATCTATGAATTGTAGAAGGTATTAATTAAAGTTTCTATATCCATGGTCGACCAAGAAACATGTCAAATTCTCCTACACTAGGAAAAATAGTAAATGGTGTAGTCACATGTGTTGGACCAACTTGTAAAGGAAGGAAGTATAGTCTCACCCAATGAGCTTTATATGTGCCCACTAAAACTACTAATAATAGTGTCTATTACAGTGATATCCTAATTTGAATATCCCAAATGTTGAAGTAATATCATAATGCACATATTCACACTAGATCCATTATCTATGAGAACACTATGAATGGGATGATGATTAATGTAAGCTCTAATGAAGAGTGCATGGTAATTTGAATCATCCTTAACTATCACCTATTTTGAAAAGGAGATTGAAGGTCTAGCTAGAACTCTAACATTAGACACACCAATCATGTTGCTTAAAAGATGTACCTCAACTGAAGGTGCTTGATATGTAGTTAGTAGAGGGTGTACATGATATTCATGGTGAAAACCTAATGTGTCCCATGTCTTTTATTTAGAATGTTGTGTAAAAGGATCTAAGAAATTTTTAGAGCCTTGTCTTGTGTTTACTTTGTTTAAGGAGGGTTAACTAAAGTGATAAGATCAATAAGGTTTCCATCTAAAAAATATTGTATCTTGTGTTGAAAACTAATTCATATGTTCATTGTGTGGCTTGGTGCCCTGTGAGAATCACAAAATTCATTTAGATCATATCCATGTAGAAGCTAATTTGATGTATCAACTTATTGAATAAGAGGGAGAGATATGATATTGAATTCTAATAACTACTATAAGACTCTAAATGGAGATATTGGTAGATTGGTAAAGGATCACTGAGGAGGTGATAATAAAACCACTTGCTTAGGGGGATTTGAAGCTACATTAATTTTAGGTTGATTTTGACTTTTGCTATCATTAACCTTTACTTTGTATGGGATTTTACTGTTACTCTTATTTGGTATTTCTAATATGCTTGTCTACTTGAGTTTGCCCATTGAAATGAGTTTGACTTACCTTTCCTTTTGTGTATGATATAACTCAGTGAAGGAATAGAACCTTTTGAACATTATTGAATCATGTATAACTGGTAGAAGACTCTATTGGAAGATATCTTATAACTCTTGATAGGCCATTGGGCTAGTCATTTTAGACAAGATGGTCTTACATCTAAGAACATAGTCTATGAGATGCTCATTTGACATTTGTTTCTATTATGGAACTTTGGTATAAGAAACCTTGTCACCTATGTTAATGCTGAAGTGAGCTAGGAACATGTTAGCTAAAAGATTAACTGCATTGAATAACTTATTCGATAGATTATAGAACCATTTTAAATCATAATCCTTTAGACTTCATGGAAATAACTTGATTAGTAATCAATCATTTGGAAAATATTCCAGTCATGATACATGAAAATATCTCAAGTGTGCATTTGGATCACCTTTTCTATCATATATATTGATCTTGGGTTGAATAAAACCTAGTGGAAAGGGTGCAAAAGAAATATGACATGCCAATGGTGTATGAAGTGGAGCAAAGAAATCCAAGGCCTATGTCAGTCTAGAGGCACCTTGATCAAGATTTATCACCTTGAATTGAATATATTTTATCTCTTTCATAAGCGAAACCATATTAGTAGATAAAGATGTACTAATTGTAACTGGTGGTGCTTAATAAGAAGGTTGGGCTGCTATAGGGGGTTGTTGAGACATAGTTGGCCCCATAATGTCATTTTTAATTGGTTGTTGTATGGTTTGAGAATATCAACCATTATTTGATTTTTATTATTCTTATTATAATATTTTAATCATGTCATCTTGTATATCAGGATGTTTAGTTAAAATATCTTGAAGTTCCCTCTTATCAGTTTCATCAAAACTAGTATATTGGGCTATTGTTAAAGTAGAAAAACAAATAAAAAATGGATTGATTTTTTTTAATAATTTGTAATAATAAAAATTTGATGGAAGGAAAGTACTAAATAAATAAAATTTAAGGTCCTAAAAACAATAAACTAGAATATGCATAAAAAAGCATACAAAGCTCACAAATATGTAAGGTGATACCTCAAGAAGCAAATAGACCTAGTATATGTAACTAGGGTTTGAAATAAAATGATTTTAAAAATTATGATGGTAAATTTTAAAAATTAAATGGGAAATTTTGATTTAAATATGTAGGAAAAAATCAAAAAAATACTAGAAAAATATCAGGACCTAGTATAGGAAACTAGGTTTGAATGAAATAATTTTTAAAATTGCTATGGTAAATTTTAAAAATTAAATAAGAAATGCTTATTTATAGATACAAAAAAAATTAAAAAAAATATTTCTAAACTTAGTAAGTAATTTTCCCTAGGGTTTCTAGGTTTTTATGCATAAATGAAGTAAGTCAGGGTCACCAAATGATTTAATTGTTTTGGGAATAATGGAGTTTTATTCCTATTTTAGTTAAGAGTCTCAATTAATAAATTAGTAATTAATATTGAAATAATTATAGTCCTAATTTATATAATTTGTGTATCTTTTTTCACCTTTCTAAAAATAACAATAAATTAAGAGAATTATAACTTATCTTAAAATAGGCTATAATGGTTGTTGTAGTGTCTAAAACTAGCTATGCAGGACTAGGGCAGTGTCACAAATCAAAATCTAGCTTTCATTTGGTGAAAGGATAGGACCACCAAAAGTAGGATACCTTGGGGTCCAACATTGTTGTCCTCTTTTACAACTATTTATCCAAACTACTCACAAAGACCTAATTTTTCTAGGTTCTTTATATTGTTCCTATGTGAGCCTACCTATGAAATTTTGATTGTTGAATGTTAATGAAGCTCATTATAGATTTATTTTAATCTTCAAACCCTAACCCTCCATCATTATTGATAAATGAGATTTGAATCCCCTGAAAAGGGAGGGTTAGTGTGTGTAAAATATACTAAATGTGTAATCCACACCCCTTATGTGGGCACATTTCCTACATGCAATTACTTTGAAGAAGGATCAAGCCATATATAGTTTTCACACCTAGTGTGATTTATGTAATTATGTGATGTAAATGCAAAAAATTTAAATTAAGAGTGTTGAGGTGGCTAGGGATTGGTATTAGGGTTTGAATATGTTTGTAGTTGTGTTGGGTGACTATATGTAGTGAATAGGGAAGTTTTCCTTAGTAGTTTGCTTGTATTCTTGCTTGCTTTGTAAGATTTTTCACCTCCCTTTGTAAAAAAACTTTAAATGGGCTTTTATAAGGAAAAATTGGTGATGGGTTAAATGTGTTCATGCTAGGATGACATAATGAAGGATAGGAATTGGATGAAAATGACCATTTGAGCTCAAATTAAAAAGGGATAGGAGCACTAGAAATTAGACACCCTAGGGTCTGGAGCTATAGTCTAGGTATGGCATTCCTATCCTACAAGATCAAGACCTAGAGGGATAGGATTAGACTAGGAAATAGTGTCTATTTGAGCTAGAATCAAGGTTCAAAATTCTATGGATGACCGATAATGAGAAAAAAGGTATTTAAAAGGGTCATAAGATTATGCAAAAAGGAGCTATGGATAGGGTGTCACAAGCCACACTCAAACTACTAATTTTGACATTTTATATGACAAAAAAAAGTTTTGAAAAGAAATTGTGAAGACCAAAATCTCTAAACAAAAGTTACAAAGAACACTTTTCATGAAGGCAAAAATAGGTGAAGGATCAAAAATATTGAAAGCCAAATTTGTGAACATAATTTCTAAAGACCAAAAAATATGTGAAAAACACAACTTCGTAATTAATTCCCATACTCTAAAAACCTATACATATGCAAAAATCTCAAATAATATTAATATGTTAGTCTAAATAATTCACATAATCTTAAGCCAAATAACAAAGAAATGCCAAATGCATTAATATTACTCAGTGGTCATTCATATAAAAACCTATAAAGATTGATTCTATTGAATATACATATAAATTCCAATTGGAAACCATTTTAAATAGAAATATACCTCTTTAAACCTATAATGGGTCCCTACTCAAGAAAATAAAAAGAGTGGGGGTGGATTGAATACAATAGGTATGTGTTTAGACAAATTTGGACATGAGATGTAGAAGGGAATGATTTTTGACTTAAAAATTGGGTAGAGTAATGCCTCTTTTTGAAGGTGTATGTATATTGTCTTCAATATATGACATGTTTTTGACACAACAACTAGGCAATCAATCATTCAAACTTATGACCCTACTTTAGTGACTGAAATGGGAGTACTTCATATTCACCAAGTCTTTTGATATACTTACCTTGAGAGAGTATTATAAAATTTAATAGTTTTTGGGTATTTAATATAGTCATTGGTGGTCTTTTAATCCTACCCTTCTCTTAAAAGGTATACACATGAAAGACATATTTCAGTGTTTTTTTCTTTTACAACCCTATACTAATGAATGTTTTATATCCAAAAGGTCTTATTCTAAAGTTTTTATGGGATTAATGGATGGTCCCAATATACCTTGTGGTACATGGGTGAAAAAATTCATTAGTTTGATGTCAATATTTAATGGGATATTCACAAGAGGGTCTTATTCCTTCATGACCACTTCATCTGTAGGATTTTAGTGAAGTGATATCGAAAAAATCAAGCTCCAAGGGACATTTTAGGTAAAGTAAATTAAATGAATCCTTGATTTATATACCCCAATATATAAATAAGGTTATTATGAATGTTGGGTAATGACATCCAAGTCATTGTACCCTAAATAATATTGACAAGGAAATGATAACCCAATCAGACAACCAAAATAAAAGGAAAGATATTTACATTTTAAGTCATAGGAATCCCACTAAAGGTAAGTGAAGAGCATAATAAGAAAATATTTTAGGATAAAATAAGTGATCACCCCCATGGTTTTGAGTCACCCTACCAAGGGAAGAGCATATGTATGAATGGATCACACAAGCACATAAGCAACTCTTAAGCAAAGAACTAAAATGAAAAATAGAAATGAAAGTGTTTTATTGTACCAAATCAAAAGATGAATTTTTTTGAAAGCACTAAAAAAATGTGAATGGATAATATGTGTTTTTAATGGATCACCACACCTTTTTAGAATCTAAAAGAAAAATAAGGTAAGTAGTTTTTCTTGGTGTGTCTTTATCACATCAAGGAGGTAAATTTTTTGCATTTTGAAAAATCTCAACCTTAACACATTGAGGCATATTTTTTATTTCCTAGGTCCAATTCACTATTTGAAAGAACCTACACATAACACAAAATAGAATAACAAAATATAGACAAAAGTGAATTCATTGTTTAGAAAGGTAAATTTTGCCAATTATATATCAATTTCACTAAAAATAATTTTATAAATAATAGGAAAAAAAAGTGTGATACTAGAGAGCAAATTCAATGATAATATGGTCAATTTCACTAATTTATATGATTATTTCATTGATTTTTAGGTCATTTTCACCAAATATAAAACCTACATGGTATACAAAATAGAACCAAAAATTAAGAATAAAAGTGTTTTTAATAATTACATGGGTGATTTCATTGATTAAAAGATCATTTTTATCAATAATATATCAGTTTTATCAAAATTAAAGTCAAATCCATTGATAAAACTGATATATTATTGATAAAAGATTTGAAAAATCTCAACCTTAACACATTGAGGCATATTTTTTATTTCCTAGGTCCAATTCACTATTTGAAAGAACCTACACATAACACAAAATAGAATAACAAAATATAGACAAAAGTGAATTCATTGTTTAGAAAGGTAAATTTTGCCAATTATATATCAATTTCACTAAAAATAATTTTATAAATAATAGGAAAAAAAAGTGTGATACTAGAGAGCAAATTCAATGATAATATGGTCAATTTCACTAATTTATATGATTATTTCATTGATTTTTAGGTCATTTTCACCAAATATAAAACCTACATGGTATACAAAATAGAACCAAAAATTAAGAATAAAAGTGTTTTTAATAATTACATGGGTGATTTCATTGATTAAAAGATCATTTTTATCAATAATATATCAGTTTTATCAAAATTAAAGTCAAATCCATTGATTATCATGAAAAAAGTGTGATTAATACCTAAGAGTGAATTAACTGATATGAGGGTTGATTTCACTAGTTTGATTGTCAATTTCATCAATTTATTAGTTAATTTCATTAAATATAGAACCTGCATAAAATACAAAATAGGACCAAAAATAGACATAATCAAATTCACCATTTAGAGGGTATTTTTCACTAATTCACCAATATACAATGGTAAATTCATCATTTTCTAAATGTAAATTCATTGATACATGGAGGTGGAAAACAATGATGAAATTATCACAAATTAGCCAAAAAGTTAGATTTTTAGCAAATAAAAATTGAAATAAAGGCCCAAAAAAGAGTGTGGATTATGGGGGTCATACCAAACATGCCATATGTATCTATAGGAGTAAAATTGGTTATTATTTTCCTTCATTAGTTAAATTTCAAAATCAAAGCATTGAAATAAAAACCTTAAGCCTAGGACCTCATGAGCCAAAACAAGGATGAATAGAAAACCAAATATGAAGACAAATCATGCAAATTATACCTTCCTTTATGGGTTTTTCACCTTGTCAAATGAAAGTAGAATGTGGCTCAAAATGCAGTATAAAATGGTATTTAATAATGCCATATTTGAAGAGTAGAGCATCTCCCTTTGATAACTTTGAAGAATAGTTGATAAGAAGTTGAGTTGATGCATAAGGTGGATATGATAAATGGTATGGATTCACCATAAATCTAGAGCATGGAATATGAAGAGGGGTTCCCCTTTATTTATAGGTAGAGTGACTAAATGTGATAGCTCTATATTTACTTCAAAATGGATGGTGGAGAATTCACCATGAGGCATAACATAGATCACCAATATGAGCCCTTCATCTTGTTTGAGATTAAGGGTGGAGGATACTCCTCAAATATACCAAGGGGGATTAATACAAGCCCTTCATTTTGTATTTAAGACTGAGGGTGGATAATTCCCATCCAAAATATATTTATGTATTATATGAGGGACATCCATATTGTTTACAAGATGGAGGGTGGTGAATGTTCCTTGGAAAGTGCTCCACATGAGGTAGAAAGGAGAGAAATTGATTTAAAATGAAATTATAAATTCTAATTCCATGGAATTTTCAATTATATAAATAATTAATTAAACTAATCAAAGTGACCAATTTAATTAATATGATATGCAAATTAATTTGGTTGGTTTGATTGAATAAGGGGGAAATGATTAATTGATTAGAGAAAGGGAGATGACCAATGATGACTAAAAACATGACTAGAGTGGTAATTTAATGATAAATTACATTTAATTACCCCAATTATGGATTCCACAAGGTGAATTCAAACTTTCATGTTTGATGCATAGAGGAAATTAGGATGAAAAAATGATATTAGACTAGTTTGAGTATATTTTTAGGAAGTTATTCCATTTAGAAATTTTGACATGGAAGTGATTAAAATGGAGTGTCTACACATAAATAATACCCTTAGGTGTGATAAAATATTATTTTAATTTTCAATAATAATCTATAATATGTGTAAAAATGTTTGAATCAATATGTTTATTAGCATAATTTAGAGCACACTTTCTAAACCTCAAATAATATTTTCCTTGGGATAAATTCTTATAATAATCTATTTTGAAACTAAAGGGTCACAAAAAAATATCTCCCAAGTTACATATCACTTATAAGGTTCTTCAAAAGGTTTAATTATTGCCTAAAAGTTGCATCTTTAACCTTCTTCAAATGTCCATGATTTTTTAATGTTTTACGTTTGAAGAAAGTCTTTGGACATAATGTGACAGCTCAAATAATACTTACTAAACTAGTTTTATAAGTATCTCCCATTATTGAACCTAAATTTATCTTGGATATGCTTTCTCAAAAAATTTAAAATACATCAATAATGGAGGTTATGGTGTAGTGTCATGGGATACAACTAAAATATGTAAATTAGGAATACCTTTTTCAAATTTAGCATAAATTTACTCATCTTCAAATTTGAGGGTGAATATCTTTAAGAGGGAGGGCATGTTATGAACCTTTCATCCAAACTAATTTCTTTTTAATTATTGGTATTAATAAAATTTATAAACAAACATGTTTTGTAAGTCATCCTTAGATCTAATTATAATAACCCTATGTTCATTGGAATAATAATTGTATAGTATATAATTAGTTTAAACATGATTTTAGAATAGTGGAAAGGAATCCATGAATAATATTGTATTTATCTTTATCAAATGATATTTCCCCCTCAAAGAGGCCAATGATATTGTAATGCAATTATTCTCTATTTTTGATGTAAATTATTCATCTTATATTTAATTTATACTATTATTTTTATGTATTTTAAAATTGTTCTAATCTATTACACTAAAATTTATATCATATTTATTGAGTGTTTAAATACCCATGAAAAATGATAAGATTGTTAACTTATCTTATCCCCATGGGTGACTAAGTTATACATTCAATATAATATTTAAGACCTATTTTTTAGTCATCATAAGATTAATCTTTTTTACATAGTATAGATTCATACATACACTATTACACATCAAATACTAATATGATAAATAATGAGAAGGAATAAAATAAACTAATATATTTTAGTCATTCATGTTTTCAGATATAGGTATTCCAAAACCTTATAAACAAGTATAAAAATAAAAGATAATATGAAATATAAAAATTCAAATTCAAATCTTTTCATTTTAAAGATTAATTTAGGTAACCTCCATCAAGGCTATATATGCCTAGCTGGAAATGGAGAAATGTCTAGAGTGGAATAAAAAATAACTCTAATGGGGCTATATAATCCTATCCAATATCATATAAATACTAATTATTCACATAAAAAACATTTCCATTAAAAAATCTCATCAAAAAAGTTTTGGGTAAGTGGTTTATATCATATTGAATCGTAAGTTCTCAATGTGGGATAGATGAAATCATATACACACTCTTGAATTCTAAATAAGTAGTAGACCAAATGTTTCTTGTGGTGAAATTAAAAATGGTATTAAATTATATAATGAAGGTATGTATAATTATAACATTTTGGTTTAATTTATATTTATTAGGTACACTAAGTAGAAATGGGTTCTAAATACTTTAGAGTGGTTTCCTTGTAATTTTTTCATTTATTCTGACCAACACAACCTTATTCCTAAAGGAATATGAATCATAATTTATTTTAGTTGAAATAATAAAATTTTATTGAAAAAATAACTTTTTTTCATATTTAGATTAATTTAAAACATAAAAATTGTATTTATAATATTCTTCACAGTACATCAAAACTTAATTTACATTATAACCCAAGGTTATTGTATTATGATTTTTACTTATAGTAAAATAATTTTAATGTACATTTAAAATTCCATTTTAGTTTATTTTAATGTATGATAAGTTATCACATTTTGGTTTTAATTATATACACCTGATATTGTTTTTATTTTTATCACTTTTCTAATAATTTATATATCATGGGATTGTTGGTGATTTAATCTCCTATAAGACTTAAACAATGCATTGGGAATGGTGTGGGATTGATTGATGTAAATTTAAAGTATATGTTTGAATATTATTATATAATTAATTCATTACTATCATTATAACCTACTATAAGTCTCTTTTCATCTTACCTCTTCATATATTTTCCATTTGTTCTTACTAGCAACCCTATATCTTACTGTATTGGCCAAGTCAATATATCTTATTTCATACTTGTACCTCCTTGTAATATATTGAATTTTATGATAGAGTTATGAGTCTATATTTTTTCCATTTATAATATATCAATATGGTTGATATAGTAGGATTGTAACTGATATATTTTAAACTTTGTCAGCCTAGTTGATACATTCAGCTTAGAGTGTATTACTAGTTTTAGGTATTGGAGATAAATGTATAAGGGTCATATTTCATTCCTAAACCATATAACACACTCATATAATTTTATTATGCTCTCAATTTTTATTCATTACTAAAATGAATATTTAGAGGTTATATTCTTATCTTAGAGGTTTAGTCTTGCTTATGATCTTTGAAGCTCAATATAATTCATGTTGAGGAGGTGTCCCCATATTTGGAGTCCCCAAATAAGGATATATAGGTATAATTATTACCATTTTAGTTATTTAACCTATAACATCTTTTGAAAAGTTCCACTTGAATAAAATGAGGAGATTGAGGAACTAATGAGTCCATGCAATGGTAAGTATATATATCCTTACTATATTTCATGTATTCAATTACTATATTATATATTGATTTGAATATTATTTAGTACATGTATTATATATCCTTTCTTATGCTCTTATTTATATAAAATAAGTTGGTTTAGTTATAAGGTTTCTTATGCTTTCCATGTATCACCTTAGTTTGTATAAATTGTCCATTGGTTGATCATTGCACCACTTACCTTTTTTTAATTTTAGTATTGATAGCTATCTTGGATATAGGTTACCCTTTTTCATAAATTTATTACATGAAAAAACCTTATTATATCCTTGATACACCCATGTATAATAGTTATCCAATCATTTATTTATATTAAGGTATATTGAGGGCTATACTCTATGTCATAAGATTAGGCTTTGTAATGCTTTCCTCCTGACATTTAAGTGTAGATGACCCTCTATTATTTCTATGGGTATTATAGGACCTTACACATTATTTTAAGTTTGATTATGATCTACTATTATCACATTATTTGTATCTCATTGTATTTAGATAAAGACAATTTTTATAAGTCATCTTAGCTCATGTATAAATTTTAGTGTACCTAACACATATCCTATCTCAACCCTAGCTATAATTACCTCATTGTTTCTTATATTTCTTCTTATATATTTCAATTTAATATATAAATATTTTTAAAAAATTATTTACGATTCCTATATCTATGATCATTTTACAATGATGTCCCACATTAGGGTCTTTTTAGTGAGCATCAACATATTTATATTCCATATTGGTAAATTATTTTTAACTACCACCTCTATCATTGAATATAATTCCTTTGGTTTTATATCTCTAAATCCCAATATTGATCTATCCCATGACACATGGTACATCTATAAAATCCTCAAAGGAAAATACTAAATATTGAAAACATACTACCCATACATCTTACACCACTATTAATCCTTCCAAAAATGAAAGTTGTAAACTCATGAAAAAATCAACATAAATAGTACAAACAACACATTATGTTCCACCTATTAAAACTAATGTCCATAATCCTCTTGCTACACCAATAATAAGAATACCAAGTATTATCACAACAAAATGCAATATGATTTAAATATCTTTGATTCATGATCTAGGATATCCCTATAAACCTATCAAAAATCTTTAAAATAACACTTTTTGTTACCCAAAAAATAATATGAGGCTTAGTAATATCAATGCATCTACTACGGTGGTTGTGGATACCAATAATGGTCTTCTTATTATCACCATTTTTGTGACTATTCCATGTAGTATTAAACCTCATACCAATAATCTTAATGATTCTAATAAAAATCCTCCTTATGATAGGTCCCAATTTATTACACAAGTGGTTTAACAAATGGCCCTTATGAAACTTATAATAGTATTCAAATCTTTCAAATACAAAACCACATATTAAAATTTTCTAATAAAACTCCTTAACTCATCCTATGTCAACCAAATCATAATTATATTTCTCCTCTTATTAGATATTCCAATGGAATAAATTATCCCTTAACCTATAATCCAAAATTAATTATTTAAAATTCCTAAAAATGAACATCTAGACCTCTTCATTATGTCTATGGATATTAGAATAATTTCTCTAACCATCACATATGATAGGACTAATAATCATTATTTACACTATAGAGCTTTTAGAAACCTCTATAAGGAATGTGTTAAAACTAAAATCTTTGTAACTACTACGATTATATCAAAATAATTTGTTGTTTATCAATTAGATTATTATAACCAACTTCCAACTCACTCCATTACACAACTAGAATACTTAATCAATTCTCTAGTTAAAGAATTATAAAATAATTGACTTCTTAAGAATATCACAATAAACTTCATTAACACTAAAAAATAACCTAAGGAATATTCACATACTTTCATCAAGTATTGAAAATAATTGGTATAGAAATTAGATCATAATATTAGTGATGAAAATAACTTCAATCTATTTTTCACTATTCTAAAATACATTTTTTATATAATATTTGATGTTCTCCCCTACAACTTCAGAAGATTCATTCAATTAAGAAAACCACAAAAAACCTTATGAGCCAATTTGAAACTTATCAAAACATTAGTAAGGAATATCTATCAACATCAACCAATAAAATCAACCCTAATTAATGTCAAAACAATCCTCTCCAAAAATCTTATATGGGACCTCATACTTCAAACAATGCAAACCCTTCCCACCCAGCCTCAAATTTTGAAGAAATCAAATAAAAGTTTACACCTTCTTAACCCATGAGCATTGAATATTCCAATCCTCCCCAAATCATATAATCCAAATAATTATTATTGGTGTAACTTTATACTAGGTCATTCTCATGAAAGTTATTTTGAAATTCAAATATTTGCTTTTACATTCTTGTTAGGTGAAATATCCAACCATCAAGCCATCACCCAAGAACACACTAATGAATATCTCAAAGATTCTACTACCAAATCAGACCAATTAAATCAAATTCACAATTCATAATAAAATAACAATTGGACTCAACATCATCTAATTCCTAACTCTTGAAATGATGAGGAGAAATTGATTCACATGAACAACATGAAGCATATTTTAGAATATTTAGATCTTCAACCTCTTAGGTCACATCAACCTCAATCTCACCTCATTTAAATTCCTAATATAAATTATGATGTAGGTTATCCTAAACCTTGAGCTTATAATATCATTTAAATTTATCATACCTATATAATCTAAATTTAAAACCCTCCCAGATCATTCACATTTACATTCACTTAATTCTAACTATATCGATCATATTGAAAAAATTCATATCCATTATAGTTTTTAAAACTATATCATCCAAGATGATATAGTCCAGAATTATTCTTAATTTTATAAAAAGTGTTGTTACAGTTCACTTACAACCATTTAATAGTGTCAGTCAAAAGTTATAAAGTATCAATATAGTTCATTTACATCCATCTGATAGTATGAATCAATAAGTTAAAGTTCTAATATATTTTATTTAGATACATCTAACAACATCGATCAATAGTTAAAAAGAGTGAATACAATTCATTTACAACCATATATCAATATTGATTAATAATTAGAAAGTGTCAATACATTTCATTTAATACCATCTAATAAAATCAATCAATAGTTATAAAGTTACAATATATTTCATTTAAAACATAATCATAGTATCATCTATTTTTTTAATACTGTTAATCATATTAATATTGCCTCTAGACACATTCACTTGTATTGTCCAACATTCAAAAAGTCTCAATATAGTATTAAAACTACTTATTTAAAATATCAACCACGTCAACCATGACATAGATAGTTTCTTATAGTGTTATTTTATTATTCTTTTAATCAAAACTATATTGAAAATTATTCATATTCATTCAACTTTATCAACCTAGTTGATATAGTGAAAGATAGTTCAATTTCAACAAACTATAGTAGATATCATGATATAGTTTAGACAATTTATGTCACACCAAATTGAATCACCCTGATTGTTACTATAAATAAAAAATTCAAATCACCTCTCAAATATCATAAAATTAATCTAGCTCCAAATTTTTTTTCTATAATATAACTCTCCATAAAAATATATAGTAAAGACAATCCATATATAAATCTTGATGTTTCTCTTAATCATAACCATACATCACCTCAATTTACATTTCATGTTGGGTCTTCTTACAATTCCCATTCACATTTCACTTCACATGTTGATGTGTATTGAAATGGTAGTACACACTTCACTTCATATATTAAGGCATCTTTTGATGCCCGCATTTCATTAAATTTAGAATTTGAGGGATTTTATAATGTTTGTCTCTATATAAAATTACCATTTGGTACATCCTATGATGATACATCTTCCTCCACATTACACAATCATAAAAAGATCAAATTCAATAAATATTGAAAGATCTAACCATTTTTAATGCTTTATGGTTTCATTTATTTCACATAGTTTATTTCATGTAAATAGTTAGATTCCATTGTATCATGTTGACAATTTCCTATAGGTTTTTTTTTGGATATCTTATGTTAAATATTATCTTTAATTTATCTACACCTCCATGTTTTCTAATGTAAACACTCCACCTTCATAAATTTCATGTCCAAATTGTAATTAAAATGACTTTCAACAAAAATGCATGAATTTAACTAAAACTTAGTAATTGTACAAAAAATATATAGAATTATTGATTTGATCCCAAATCTTGATGAAACATACATAATTAGGGAAACACACCATGCCACAATATAAAATTTATAAATAATGTCCTGAATCAATGATATACTTTTAAAATGTTATCACGTGACAATTAAATGGAATTTTTATTGTTAAACAACATTGAAAAACTAATAATAATTACCATATCTAATTAACCTTTATTAATAGGCCTAATTATCCTCTAATGGGAAATTGTGTATCTTTTTGTAATTCCATATTTTCTAAAATTCAAATATTTTTTATTTCTTCACCAAAGATGACATCATTAAGGCAAGTGTGTATGCAAAATGCATGACTATATCTTACCACACTCAACATGCTCTTAAATACCTATTTCACACAAAATATCTTCATGATTTAAAACTATTACATATTCCATGCTTCTATTAATGGATTTTATTACAAATTCCCCATTAAACATTTATGAGGATGAAATTAGTCCTCAACCATTGATATTCATCTTGGATCAATGGCTCACATTTGATAGAGAAATATATCAATTGAGGAGGCCTCCTTCTTCAATAACATTTTTGAGCTAGAATTAATCTACCAAAACTCCAAGAAAATATTCACCAAGTTATTAAATTTCTCAATCAATCATGGATAACATAATGGGAAATCAACATTGGTGAGTGAGTATTCTAATGAAAACCTATAAGTGAGCTCTGTGCAAAAAATTTGAAACTAGTTTTTTCCCACCTAGTAGGGCCCCTGAGTACGACTGGAGTGATCACAGATCCAATGGAGGCTACTACCAATGGCAGTGCCTCTAGGGACCTAATCAGGAATCTGATAGAGGATATTCCATCCAATAGATGGAAGAAAGCACTAATAGGTGAAAAGATGTGTCCCTCAAAAAGCATGTCGAGCCTCCCTATTTCCACTGAGGGCATGGCCCTAAATATCCCAGATGATCTGGTGGAGGAAATCATGGCATCCATGGACCTTGCATTGGTAGGTAAGTTTTTATCATTCCATCATAATATTGAAATGGTAAGGAAATGGGTTCTATCTAGGTGGAAAGTTAAGGGTAGTGTATCGATCACTACCATGGCAAGAGGCCTATTCATTTTTAGATTTATGAATAGGGAGGACATGATAGCTACTCTTGATGGATGACCATGGTTGTATGGCCCACATTCTCTTGCCTTATGCTTATGGAAACTAGGATTTGATCCTAACGTGGACCTTAATAAGTCTGCTCCTACTTGGGTAAGACTGTCAGGGTTCTCATTGGAATTCTAGGATGAAAAAATCTTCATAGCTATTGGCAATTCTATTGGCCAATATGTCACTGTAGATCACACAACCAGAACAAAGTTTAGATGTGTGTATGATAGATTATGTGTCAATGTTAAAATTAATAAGACTCTCCCTACGCCCATAGAGCTAAACTCTAAATATGGGATTTGGACTCAACCAATCACATATGAAAATGCTACCACTTTTTTTCAAATATGTAAAAGAAAGGGACATTTAATGACACAATGCAAAGAGAATCAAATGGGAAGGAAAGATGATTCCTAGTTGAAGGGGAGGATCAATCTCTCAATCACATAAAGACTGGCAAGTAGGGAATGGGGAGAAATGTGGAAAACCTTGACAATATAGAAAATGTAGAGGAGGAGATGGGCAAGGAGGATATATTTGGTAATAGGGGAACATCTGCCCTAAAGGAAAATAAAGTATCGGATGATAGTCCGAAGGCTATATTAGACACAGCTAACCCTTTAGAAAAATAGACTAATATGTTTGAGGAAGGTGAAATAGGTACCCAGATGATAGAGGAAGACAATGTAGAAGATAAATTTTTAAGAGATGGACAAGAAAAAGAAACTCTATAAATATATCCTACTAAAGGAGAAGTAGACTTACAGTTAAACACAGACATTTTCCATGCTCTAGAAGTCAGAGACCAAGCAGGAAATTATTCAGCAATAGATGAAACAGGATAAAATGGCAGTAATGAACAAGAGGAATGGGTTACCCCAAAGAAAAAGAATTGAAAAGGTAAAAAATCTACAAATGTTGGCACTGATCCCAAAAAATGAAGACCAACCCTAATAGAAACAAGATAAAGAGAGATTGCTAGGGAGATTACTAGTGGTAAATAGAAAACACTAGAGACCCAACCCCTCAAAACCCTCTAATGAGAATCTTATCTTGGAACCTGAGGGGATTTAACAGTCCTTCAAAATAGTTTGAGGTTAAAAACTACATTTTACATAATAAATTAGATATTTTATTACTCAAAGAAGTCAAGATGAATGAGGAGAGTTTTAGGAAAATTGCTAACTACATATGGCCTAAGGTGGCTTTTTACATTAGTCTATCTGAAGGGGCTTCAGGGGGGATTGTAACTATGTGGAATACTGATAAAATTTAGGGCTCTCTTATGGATTATAACAAGCACTTCTTGATTATCAATTTCTCTTTGAACTGGTAATTGATCAATGTCTACAGATTGAATAACAGAGCATTGAGGTAGAATTTATGGATAGACTTGAGCAGTTTGAGGAATAATTCCCAGAACACTAGATGGATGTTAGCTAGAGATTTTAACACTCCTATATACCCTTCTAAAAAATAGGGTGGGGTTATTTATTACTCAAACAACATGTTTGACTTTGCTGAATTTATTAATGACTTGGGATTATTGGATATAGAACTGCAAAACCAAAATTTTACGTAGTCCAATAGAAGAAGAGGAAATCAAATGATTCAGGTTAGGTTAGATAGATTTCTTATCTCAAGTAATTGGAATGATTATCATAATATGCATGTGTAGGTTTTTTCTAAAACCATGTCTGACCATTACTTGATTTTCCTCAGTTGGAGAGAACAGGGACAATCTAGACCTTCCCCATTCCATTTTGAAGCTATGTGGATCAAACACAAATACTTTAGACAAATGGTGGCCCAATGGTGGAAAATTCCTATTCAAGGCACTCCTATGTTCAGAATAGTCAAAAAAATCTAGCATATTAAACAAGAAGTTTATGGATGGAATAGATATAGCTTTGGGCAGGTCTTTCAGTAGAAGAAAAACATAGTGGGAAAACTCAAAGATATTTAACAATAGATGGCTCAAGGGGATGATTCTGAAGACACTTTAGAAGAAGATAATGTCCTATCTTCTAAATGGAAGAATATTATGGAAAGAGAAGAGGTTTTCTAGAGATAGAAATATCATGTTTAGTGGCTTAAAGAGGGTGATAGGAACACTGCCTTCTTTCATCTCTCGGCCATGAAACATAGGAAGGCCAACTCAATAACAAAGCTAGTTCTAGATAATGAGATAGGGGAACAAGCTAGGTCTTTCTTTTATAATCTACTCACTAAAAAAAATAATGATGATGGGAATGATAGACCTATGAACCAATTCATTGATAAAATCCCCTGTTTGATAACTAAAGAAGATAATTTGGAGATGTTAAAGCCTATATCTGAGGAAGAATTCCATGATATTTTATTTTCCATGGGTGCATTCAAAGCCCTGGGTCATGATGGCTTCCCTCCTATATTATTTTAGGAATATTGGGAGATAGTAGGAGTAGATATTACAATGACTGTTCATGATTTTTTTAGATCAGGTAAAATTTTGAAATAAGCTAATAATACCTTCATAGTACTTGTTCCTAAAAAATCACAACCTACACACCTTACTGATTTTAGGCCCACGAGTCTATGCTATGCAACACTGTTTATTAATTATGTACTAAAGTGCTAGTTATGAGGATTCAACCTTTACTAGACAAAATTATTTCTCCTGCACAAAAAGGTTTCATCTTGGGCAGGTAGATTCTTGATGCTGTGATCACCACACATGAGACTATTCACTCCATGGATAAGAGTAGAATCCCTAGTATGGCTCTCAAGCTAGATATTTCTAAAGCATATGATAGAGTCTCATGGAATTTTTTATTCCAAGTCATCAGAAAATTTAGTTTTAATGATAAAATGTCTCGCTTGATATGGAACACTGTCTCTTCTACAAAAATTTTGGTTTTGGTAAATGGTGTATCTAGAGGGTTTTTCTCATCTTCAAGAGGAATTCACTAGGGAGACCCTCTCTCCCCATACTTATTCATCATTATGGAAAAGGCATTGGAAAGATACATAAAAGTAGATATAGCCTCAAAAAAGTTAGTGGGCATCAAACCTGCCTCCTCCCTGTATCCTATGGTGGTGCAGCAGTTTGTGCATGATACCATCTTTTTTGGCATCTCATTGATGATTAAAGATAGAAGATGGAAGAATATCTTAAATAATTATGCCATAGAGTCTGGACAAAGGATAAATTTCCAAAAAAGTAATGTGTATTTCTTTAACACTCCTAATGACCTTAGACATATAATCATTGATATATTAGAATGTGTGGAAGCTGCTCTACCAGCAACCTACCTGGGTCTCCCACTCATGGTAAAAGAGGTATCTCCTAATTTTTGGAATGGAATTGTGGAAAGAATGTAGAGGATACTTCTTGGTTGGAAAGGGAAACTCCTTAGCAGTGCTAGTAAACTACAACTTCTTTGAGCCTCGCTACAAGGTATTCATACATATTTCCTATCTCTTTTTAAAATTTGTACATATTTTGCTAACAAATTGGAATAGATTCAAAGAAAATTTTTATGGATTGGGGTGGAAGACAAACAAATAATGTCTTTAGTTAGATGGGAAAAAGTGTGTCTTCCAAAATCTCATGGAGGACTCAATATTAGGTCTATCAGGAACATGAACAAAGCCCTTCTCTCAAAAATTAGTTGGAACCTGATCCATAAAAATAATGATTGGGAGAAATAATGTATGCCAAATACATGCATAGCACTGATGATTCCAACTTTCTTCAACAGATGGGATTACCCCAGGGATCTATGATATGGAATAAAATGCTAAAAATTAGAAGCCTTCTTAAGTAAGGAATTAGATGGAAACTTGGAAATGGCTGGCATATTAAATTATGGGATGATATCTGGTTAAAGTACAAGGTTCTCATCACACAAGGAAACTATGGAGAGATTGTTGACTTGGCTACTCAATTTTTTTAGAGATAGATTCAATGAATATATGGAATATAAAAATGGGATGCAGAGCTGGAAAAATCTATTAGACTCTTGTGATCACTAGCCTAACCTTTTCCTTAGAGTGTGGGAGATTCAACAGTGTGTTTAAGAGATCAAAATCCCTCTCTTGCCCTATGAAGATGAATAGTACTAGTGGCTAGATAAGAATGGATCATTTTCTATAAAGTCTGCTTACCATCTACTCATTCTTGAGGCTCAAAATAAAGATGTATGGAAAAAGGTTTGGAATTATAAACTTATTCCAAAAATTAACATGTTTTGGTAGGCTGCTACTCATAACAAAATCCTAACACAGGATAATCTTCAAAAGAGAGGGTTTACCCTAGTTAACAGATGCTTTTTGTGTGGTTCAAAAGAGGAAGTAGTTTCACATCTCTTCATCCACTATGATTTTTCCCAACAATTATGGGGCACAATACTAAATAACTTTGGTATTGAATCTATAATTTTGACCTTAAAGAATTAATCCTCAGCTAGAATCCAACCTTCGCACATCCTTGTCTTATGGAATTATGGAAGCAAAATCTACTATATTTGAGTTGGATTTTATGGAAAGAGCATAACCATAGAATTTTTAGGGACACTGCCAGAAATGCATCTCAGGTGTTTCATTCTTTTGTTAAGACCCTTATGGAAAGTGTCACCACAACCCATATTCATGTTGTAGAGAAACCCCTATCTCAAATTTAAAACCAAATTGTAGCCAAATGGAAGGTTTTAAACCAGATCCCTGAGTATAATAACTCCAAAATTCTATAGAGACTAAATACTAAATGGATTCCCCTAAAGCCTAACTGGATGAAACTCAACTTTGATGGGGCATCCAAGTTGGATGGTAAATCTAGTGGAGGAAGAATTATAAGGAATGATAAAGGATGGATGATTGCTATCTATGCTAGTGGAATAGGAAGCCATATCAATAACTATGTTGAAGTAATGGCTCTCTTATGGGGTTTAAAATTGGCTATATCCCTAGGAATAAGGAACTTGAGTATACAAGGAGACTCTAAAATGGTCATAGATGCAGTTAATAAAGCATCAAATGTGGGAATTAAGCTAAGATATATCATTATAGATATTCAAATTCTTTTTCAAAAGTTTGCTGGAGTGGAGATTTCTCATATTTATAGAGAGGGAAATAGTGTTGCTGATGTTTATGCCAATCTTGGTCAGCAATTTTTAGGTTGGAGGGTGTGGTGACAATGTGTTCATATTCCCTTAAACATTAGGGATATTATTCAAAATGAGATGACTTGTTAAGGATGAGGTGTATTTATGACAATGATAGCTCTTGGAGGCAATCCATGTGGAGGGGTCCATCATGGATTTTAGAACTTGATAACTTTTGTACTCTTTTGACAATCATTCATGATTTATTATATCAAGAGGTTAAGGTGCGCAGGCATCATTAAGAAGATCAAGGGGAAATGATTTCTAAGCATCAGAGTAGACAATGTCATCTCTGTAGGGTATTTCAAATAATGAGCCATCACATCTTCATTATGTATAAGAGGAAGCAAGGGTTAGAAACCATTTCAAGCTGAAGACTAAATTTAGGAACTCCACAGGTTGGGTCTGCAAATCCAAAATTGGAGGAGACCAAATTTAAATTGAACTAGTCTCCTACTACAAATTCAAAGATAATCCATTGGTTTGGCATTATTGTAAATAAGGGGGTATCAGCCCATATCTAAAAAGGCTTAATGGGTTCGACAAAAACTTGTCTGAGCAATTTATGAGATCCTAGTTAAATAGGTGGGTCATGATTGGTAGAATTAGTTTCGAAATCTTTGAAAAGGTGATTGCTATGGCCACATAAATGACCATGCAGGGGACAAAGCTTCAAAGGAAAACAAAAATTATGTATCTTTTAAGCCATAAATTGTTCTTAGGAGAGGAATAAGAACTCATCCCTTATCAAAGAGGATTCAAGCATGCTAAACTACCCGAGCCATGGGACAGAGTGTGCTTAATTCTCATGAAGTACTTCATGTTCAAAGGTTAATTTACCATGTTCTATAATTACCATCTTCCTCTGTTAAATCACTTCAAGTGAAATGCTATTATTAGTTTTCGTTTTTACTTGCTCTCCTATTTAGAACACTCTATCCTTAGAGTGAAAGCAAAAATGTCTAAAATGCCAGATATGAACCCTATTCCCCTACACCAAGGCCTCATTTTTTTCTTGTATAACTTTCACCAGGCCCTTGAGCCATCCAAGACTATCAGAATTGATAGTGGTGACATTCCTTCCAATTTGGTGTCTGGTGATGCTATTAATGAGTCCTATTTCTCCCCTTCTCCTACCAAAACAAAAGATGTTTCTTTCTCTACCCTAGAAGAGACCCCTATTGACACCCCCAGCTCATTTTTGAGAAATAAGGGTAAGAAGAGGAATGTTGATGAGGAGGAAGAAAATATTAGGGAGACCATGGAGGGGACCCACAAAAATATAGGTAGGGCCACAAGGGGCCAAGGTGGTAAATCTTATAATTATTCCAAAGTTAATAAGGAAGGCTTCTCCTCCAGAGTCCATAGGTCAGGGTGAATTACTGGTAAACCCACCCCAAAGGCTAAACTTCTTGATTATTCAGAAAGCACTTTGGAGGAAGTAACCCAAGAGGAAGAGTCTAAGGAGCTATAAATCCAAGAAATTTCTGAGGACACTGGAGGGAAGTAGGGCACTAGGGATTTTGAGGTTATTGAGGAGCATGGTGCTGACACTATGGAAATTGCTAAAAATAAGGGGAAAATGTATGTTGAGGAATCTGGCAAGGAAATAAAGAATGAGACTAATTTTAAATCTAAAATTGGGGCCTTGAAGGATTGTATTCAGAAGCTAGATCAAATTTTCACTAAGGGACTCCAAAATACAATTCTCCTGAACATGTCTATGCTAAAAAAAGTGGGTAATACTGGGCCTACTGACAATGCAGAGAATATTGAGAAACTTAATGATCTTATAAAATAAATGGTTATGTATGAAGAGACCCCTCTGACTTTGGTCTTTTTATTTCTTATTTTTCTTATTTCTATGTCTGTTGGTTCTCGACTAGTGCCATCGTGTCTCTGAAGGCATATTTTTTTTGCTTGCCTTCTTGTCTTTTTTTCTCTATGAAGGTTTAGCCCATAATTTTCTACCTTACCTTATCAAAAACATAATGGGAAATGTTACTGGAATATCTCCACATATTTACATAAATATTAAGCTCTATATTTTATTTGATAAAAACTATATTCTGATAAGATAGACATCCAAAGGAGAAGGTAAAATTCTGATATTTGTCTTCTTTTATGCTTGTTTATTATTTTTCTCAACATTTTCCAATGTCAAGACATGTACTTGGGTTTTATTTTGTACTCACTTCATTTTGTTTTTATACTGATAAGAAATTAACTCCCTCATAATCATGTGATCACATATCTGCACTTCCAATCTTAGTTTAGATATAACTCATAATCTAGGACTTCATTATGCTGACACATTTAAATATATTATAAATAATTAGTTACACATTAATTAGTATCTTATAGCCAAAATCCTAGTGAATATTTATTTTTAGAGTCAGGCACAATTTTAAGCCCTAGTGGAAGCACATGCAAAAACATATGTAAAACTAAAAGTATTCAATATAAACAATAATGTTGTAGATAATTTAGCAATTTAATCAAGACATGTGTAAATGGTACAAGTACCACATGTAAAAAATAATCCACCTACTTAATCCATTACATTTCAAATACCACCTCATAAAGCAATCAGTATCAAAGAAGATTGCTCTTTAACCTTGGTGTGCCCATAGAGATAGTATTTAAAAAATTGGTTGTAGTGAACATGGCCATTTCAATAAATAAAAATCATTTTGAATAAATCAAACCAAATACTATGTGCTTATTGTATCCAAGTATTTTACTATAAGAGAGGGTGTTCAAGCATCTCTGATATTTAGACAATATGGGATTGCCTATAGGTTTATGGGTTGCCTATGATAGAGGTAAACCTCTAGGTTAAAGGGGTAGCATCCTATATTTGTCTATTAAGCTCACACACTACACTAATCCAATAACTTGGTGGGTGAAAAGGGAATAAGGTAATATAAATTAAACTTATACTAGTGAGGTGATACACCAAAAGATCAGTCCAAAAGCAAACTTTCATATACACTAAGAAGGAAGAATATCAAAACTAACCTCAAATCTATGAACCTCTAACATTAGTATTTATTATAAAGGAACATTATTATGCACATATAAATGTGGGTGAAAATAATGTCATATAATAGAAAGTAATAATCTCTCACACTTAAAGACACACTCAATAAACATATACACTTTATAAGACCTGCTAGAAGAGATATCCATCACATAAAACATGGAAGGGAAACATGGAAGTAAGGAGAGAATATTCATCACTTAACCTCTAATTACACCACTTAACACACTTAGGAAAAATATTTTAGAGATAAAATCAAATTTATATTTATTATTTAAAGGACAAAACAAGTTTCCAAACCATTAGGGTTTTGCCATAATTGGTGTGTACTACATGGAGAAGAGAGAGAAGAATATAAGTGGAAGTTTAATATATCTAAGTATAAAAACATGATAAATAGTTAAAAATAAATTTAATGTGGTTTAAAATAGGTCAATAAGTCCCCCTAGATAAGTGTTTATCAAAAGTATGACATCTTCCCTCAATCTGGCATAGAAACACTTCATCTTCTTCTTTGAAATTGTCTTGATGATGAGGGTTCAAATTGACTATTTGAAACTGAAATAAGGATATTTTACACATTTTAACTATCATTATACTCTGTAATATTTATGATAATAGTTTACATACACATCCCTAGCTGATAGCTTCCTTCTTGACACTTGTGTTTACTCATTAACACTCACTCATTAGCCTTCTTCAGCTTGTCTTCACAATTGTCATCTAGGTGGATTTTATTTTCTCATGGATATGAACTGTATATGTTTTGAGACACCTATTGAATACATATTTTTCTTATATTATATCAAATATACCTTCATGAAACTTAGAAGCTACTTCTCACTTCTAATCTTAGATAATCACCCTACCTTTTCCCTATCTCACTTAGACTTCTTGTAATGATTGTGTTTTAAGAGATTTTTTCATGATTTAATATGATTATAAATTACTATGGATATTTTAAACAAGTTTCTAAATACATTTTTCCATGAATCTTATTTAACAAGTCCCTTATGCATCTATAGGAAACATCAAAACATGTAGAACACCCCATATTAGGATTGTCCATAAAAGAGATAGTACATACCAAATAGGTGATGAGGATATTAAAAGAGTGATATATATGTATAAAATATTTTAAAAACCAATTTAATCCTTTTGATATCATTGTCACTAATTTTTTATTCATCGGGTTTGAAATAGGGTTTTGAGAGGGTTTCAAACATCCTAGATTGTTAAGGATTGTTCATAAAATCCTGACTTTGAATCTCCAAAAAAATTCAATTTAGTTTGATATATAAACCCCATTAAACTATTAAAAACACCTTGGGGTCTCATTCAATCCATCCATACATGTGTGAACATAATAATTTACCCTTTGAGTTTAATACAAGCATTTTTTAGTAGGCCTAATATGGTTTTAGGTCAAAATAAACAACTTGGTGATACTCTATACATAAAAATGGTTTAAAACTATCTATATAATGTTCTAAAATTATTTTTATAGGTCCATGAAGTCATCTAGATGAGATAGAGGCCATTAGGGCATTAGGCCTAGTCTAGGCCTAAAGACCTAGACTGAGTATGAATAGATGTTTATCCACCTAAAAGTCTTAAATGGTTTTATAGGTATTTTAATGCCTTGTTCATCTTCAAACTATACTTATAAATCATTATAATATTAGTCTAATACTATACCCATCATTTGTTTTCTCCTCACATATTAGCCTACAGATTATGTTTTCATGGAGTGCTCTCTGCCTGAAATAGAATAGAGATAATATCTCATATCCATATGACTTAGATAAGTATATGGAGGTATTAATTAGGTCATTAGGATCATATATGTCAATTTAAAAATCTTATAATTTATTTTATCACCCTTAAACATCCAAACTCCTCAAGACTAGTCTTTGAGACTGTGACTATAAGTAGGGTTTTAGATGACTAAGGTGACATTTAGAAACTAGCTAAGTCTATGTTTATTGTACTTGAGAGTCACATTCAGGTGATTTATCAAATTTTAGGGTGTTTTCACTATTATCATCCACTTTTTATCTCTATGAATGTTTTGAATTGCATTCTCTTATGGACCTAGATAAGTCTACGGTATGTATGACCATGTCACCTATAGGTGGTCATTAGAGATATCCATGAGCTCATGTAGGTGTTTATTAATGTTTTAGGTATGTGTATTCATCTTGTTATATCCCTATTGGGTCAATATGATCACTCCAAAATTTCAAATATATAATATTTCCATGAGACTATATTCTCATCCACCATCATTAACACATTATGTGTCTATATTCATACTTGAGATTGTTGTTTGGGAGACCTAAGACCCTCCTATAGGTGAAGATCATGGCCCAGGTTCTCCTTAGCACCAATAATAACTTTTCATATTTGGTTTAACTTATTTATTTCTTATAACTATATTCCCACTCACTAATCAACAACATACTAGGTGTCCTTTTGTAAATTATAATGTTCTAGGTTCAAATGTATTGTAGCTTTACTGAGCATTTTTAGTAGCAAATTGACTAAGTTGAGACCCCTCAATCATTAGTATTTTCAACCAAACAACATTATATTTTGAATTAACTTGATATTTTTGTTCTCAATTATCAACAATGGAAACACAAAACATGTTCAAACTTCATAAATCTTCATCACAAGATGGCACTATATTAGGTACAGACCTATTTTAGAGATATTAAGTTAAAGTTTCATTTAAACAAATTTTATTTCTTTGGTTGACTATAGGCTATTATTTGACTAAAAATTCAAGACTATAAGTCTTTAATGACTCAAAAAACATATTTTAATTCATTAAGTGCATATCACCTATTTATTAGGATTGAATGGTTTTATAACTATCTATAAAAATCTTATAGGTGACTGTAGATAGCTATATACATTAGAGCTCTAGTCATTCTTTTCTCATGTCTTAAGAACCCAATTTTGATCAACCTTAAAGTATCCAATGAAAAGCCACCATGGATGAAATTGACCTTTCATGTTGTTGAGATTTTGAATATAGGTACATCACCTTGATATGAAGACATCTACATAAAGACAACTTTGCAAGTATGGAAATATACCCTCCAAACTATAAAGATGATCTATTATATCATAATGAGGATATTTTTTCCTATCAAAACATGTTTTATATATGAAAAATATATTTAAAACATCATTGATAATATGAACTTACTCTAAAGGAACACATACATAACTTGAAAACATCAGACCATGTAGATAGAAGAGGAAACCTAAAAGTGTTGGGAATGCACAGTTAACTAGGATTCACTATCACTCTTATGAATGGTTCATGAATTACAATCCATGAATCTAAAATATACTTCCATTTGGTTAAATCTCAAAAATACCAATTTAATCCATCAAATGCATCCCTCTCAATTCTACCCCTCCAATCCATACCAATAAAAAAATGGTTGACTAGCCTTGACTTACATAAGAGAGTGAGGAGAGAGATATAATATTTTTGCTCAATTTATGGGTTTTCATAGAAGTATTAATGTGTATGTGAGTTTTATGGAGTTTAATTTTCACTCTTAAAGTTTCTCATATGTTTCAAACTACTATATAGTCAGTACAACTTTAGAAAACTTCTTTTTTTAGAAGAAATCTTATTTTTAACATGGAACCTATAAAATGTTAGTTATGTAATAGTTATCTGACTTTCACATGACATGTCGTGTGTTATACCACTCTTTTTAAACACTATAATTCTTACTAAAATTATACAACTCATTAAATTATCCCAGAGGTGTCATAAAATGACACTTAGGATAAATGAATAAGTGTCACCAATGTAGAACATGTTATTTGACCCTAGCTAAGACTATGGTTAACATTTATAAACCTAGGGGATATTATGTAAGTATTGGGAGAAAAAAATAGATAAATAGAGTTTTGAAAGATATTCTTTGGATATTCATACATTATGTAAGTAGTTGTAGGCTATATGTATTTTGTCCTATCCTCCATAACTTGTAAGAGGATATAAGGTGAACAGTCTTCTCTTTTGGTGCCATAGTATCAGAATAATGTGAATAGTTAGGTACTAAAAATTACTATATATATGTATGATTGTATGAATAATATGATGAAATTTTGTTGAGATCAATATAGACTATGTGGTTATGGTCACCTATTATATTTATTATGTTTGTTTTAGATAAAGGTAAAAACAGGTTTTGATGGGATCCCGAAACCCAAGTACAAGGAAAGAAAGATAAAGCTTCAACTCCCACAGGCAGAACCTAAAAACTACTATAGAGAAGTAGCAAAAATAGGTTTTAAATGGACCTAAAACCACTAGAGAGACCACTAGTCAAAACCCAGATTTAACATAGATCTGGCTACACCATAGATAGAAGATTACAAAAAGAAACCAGAGAACAGGACCAAAAAACATAACCAACAAGAAGAACCAGACTATTCTTCCAGTTCCAAAATCATTTTCACAATTTTTGTACCTTTCATAATAGTATCCTGAGTGGTAGTTGCTTCCAACTTGGCTCCCTCTTGTGTAACCTTCTTTCTTGAGCTTTATCTCGTCCTTTTGATAGGCCCCTCCAAAGATTTGGTCTCCTCACTAGCTCTTTTTCTAATATTGGCAGCTGCAGCACAAATTTTGGATGTTACTTCCTCCATTTTCATTCTGTTCTCCCTAATGAGTTCTCGAAGGTTATTCTCGTAATCTTTGAGCTTGACTGGGATATCTCTTATCTATTTTTCCATGTTAATTTTGTTCCATGCAGCTTTCTGGTTATCTTCCATAATTTCCACTTTCCTTTTGAGATCCTTAATCTCCTTACACATCCAAGAATCAAGTTGGAGAGAAGCCTCTGCTTTGCAATTAACCTAACTCATAGGTGTGTGCTTTCCATCATTCTACCTTTTCTCTCTCCATTCCTTAGAATTCTTATTGGGACTATTCCCGCCTTCTTCAAAGTGATCCTCTCGACCCCTTTGATACTATTCTTTTGTTCCAATTTGAATTTCCATGTCCATTTCTTGATTGTCATCCTGAACTGTATTTTCCCTTTCGTTTCTTGAAACATATTTATTATGTTTGTTACTTGTGTGTAATGTATTGTTAATATCAAGATTAATTCCATATAATTTGCTCTAAATTCTCAATGCACTTTAATGAAGTAATAGTTAATTATAAATCCTTCTTATCACTTGATAATTCTTATCTATCATGATTTTTTTATATATGAATTCTCTGCACTACCCTGCATACCTACGTAAAACCTATCTATCCTCATCTTTAGCATGTTATATTTGATCAAGAACCTCTGATAAAAATGGTGCCTTGAGCATGGAACACTCCTTCTAGAGGAAACTATGATAAGATGGATATCAATAAAGATAAACATTGAAATATGGTTTGACTATAAAGTATGGAATTTCATAGAAGAAAAATCTAAAAGGACTAGTCTTACCACAAGTGAAATTATTTAGTAGCATATACACAAATAAATATATGAATTTTTTTGGTGAGATCTACTCAAACTATTAATTAATTGGTTGATAGGAATAGAATACTATTGCTTTAGTTCTATAATGAAATAAATAATTACCTAGACTGAAGATAAGATAGGCCAGTTATTGAAACTAAAAACTGACTAGATAAGAGCGATAAATTATTGGCTCACCACCACTATTTATGGATACATCACCAAATTTGTAGTGCAAAGGTATATATTTTTCAAAGATATGTAAGACCATTATGTTTGAGGAATTAGAGGATTTTTTTTTAGTGACTAACTCTCTTGATAAATATGTTGGTTGTGGATAAGGCCATGGTGCCTATTGCAAATAATATGGAATAGTCATTTTAGGTGGATGGGGGTATGTGTGCATGATAGTGGATGATGAATAGATGAGTAAGTAAATATTAAACTTGAATATATAATGGAGACATGAGGTAATAATATTTAGAAGAAAAGCATGGATTAGACATGAGAACTAAAATAATAAAATAGATGAAATAATCATAAAAATACCCAAGTAGCTATGAGTAGAGGTAAAAGTAGTAGTAGATTATACGATGAATGAGTGTGAATATGTGATAATAAAAATTATGAATGAAGGATGATTAAATAGTATGATTAATTCTATTAGATAAAATGAGAGGATGAATAATGAGATGAAGATGAGACATGCAAAGAAGAAGGTAAGAATAGTTTATAATTATATCAGATAGATGATAGAGGTAGTGCATAGCTACATAAAAGGGTATTGTCTAAAGAATAGGAATTATGAAAAGAAAAAGAATACTATCATTGGTTAAATGTAGCTTCAATTACAATAGAATAAGAATACATAGGAAATAACCATTCACTAGAAGAGCACACTTACCAATAACCTAATCTTTTCTATTATAATAGAAGCTTTCATCTAGGTGGATAAGAAAGTGATAGTTGGGAAGGACTATTTTTAGAACACATTAATTTTTGGGGTAATAAAACTCATATTAAATATATTATAAATTCTTTTAATTATATATAATTAGTTTAATTTGATTAACAAAAAGAAATAAGCAAAGGTAAACAATGTGTGCACAATAATAATCCTAGTGTGCAGATTAATACACAGGTAAGATCACTTAAAATTCAGCTTCCTCTAATAAAATATATGAAAAAGGCTCAACCTATACTAGTCAACATGATGACTTATCCATTAGGATTAATAAACTTGTCCTATTATAATGGGTCTATAGATCTTGAACAATACCTACTAACTTGTAAAATGAGATGGAAAACTAAGCAAATAATTGATGAAGATGTGAAAAAGTGTGAATTAGTAAGGGCAATAGCTAGTAGAGCAATGGATTTCATACACTGAAAAGACATTCAGTAGGCAAGCCTAAAATACATTGAGGACTAGCTAGTCATATAATTCAAGGTTAAGAAATGCACCAGTCAGACTATATAGGACCTAAAGGAGATACAACAAAATCTAGGGAATTGGTCTACGACTATGACCATAGATTCTCTAATGTAATGAATAAGGTAGAGTTTTATTTAATAGATAAGGAAAAAAATTTATGGTTTGTCCAAGGATTACACCCTATAATTAGGTTTCCCATTATACAAAATCAATATGTTATGAAACCAGATGTTAGAGATGTTACCATGCATGTAGAATAGATTGAAGTTTATGGAAAAGATTTTGTTACCAATTCCAAGATTTCATGAAAAAAATGGAGAAATACCATGAGGTAGATAAGCCTAAATTTAATTAATGGTGTAAAAAGTGTAGAAAAGAAGGACATCATATACATTATTACTCTAAAGTCAAGATAGAATTATATGAACTCTATCAAATAGTTGGGCATGCTATTACACAATGCCATATTTTGTATCAATATAGCAGGACCCTATATAACTTGTATTACAATTTATACAAGTCAACTAACCATGATGAAAATAATTATAGGGATTTACAATAGTTAAAGGAAGGATCATTAAAAATGTATTCACCATCATTATGAAATGAATTTCCTCAATGAAGCCAGTGATCTCGGGCTAAGAGGTAGATAAAGATTACGTGACCTAAATGGGTCCATAATAGATTCTGAGTTCACCATAATATCAACCTCAAGGTCTTGCTAGTTAGACCCCTTCTTCACTAAGATAGACACCTATGTCCCCTCAGTATTAGCATGTAGCACCTTAAAACTCACCCATAATGCAATAACAATAAAGAAGTTAAGCCCCATCATCTACATAATATTAATTTATAATTGTAGATAACAATTAGTAGCATCAACATTGGAACACTACACAACCATAAGGAGGGTATCAAGGTCGATATCAGTCTAACAGAGGAGGAGCTCAAGGTGGATACAAAGGAGGATACCAAGGTGGTAGAGGTAATAACTATCAATGGCCTCCTCTAAAATGCTACCTATGTGGAGAATATAATCACATCTAATGAAACTACCCAATAAACTGACAAAAGTAGTCTTACTATGCATATTGTAGAATATTTGACTAGTATGACATAGAAGATTTACCTATTTTATAAAAACAAAAGAATAAGGCTATCTAGAATTTTAATATGGTGAGTGTGTAGCCTAAAGAAAATTAATTCTTGAATGTTGTGGCATGATAATAACATATATACTAAGGTTTTCCTCCACTCAAGATGTCATAAGATCAAGGGATATAATAAGATAAATAGGATAAGTACCTAGACATAGCTATAGAAAAGATCCTCGTATATGAATATTTATAGATGTTGAAAAACATTCAACATCAAGAGACTATTAATGGTGATGTTATAGTAGTCAATGCACAATTGTGGCCAAACCATGCATATTATGCATCAAGATAGAGTTGTCACTACACTCACAAAACTATTTAAATTATTAAGTACATTTCATAACAAAGATATCTCATAGAACATAATTAACTTGTTACATAACCTAATGGAATGTGTGTAGTGTGGCCAATAAAAGATAGAAAAATTGGTTTGGTATTGCAAGATGAAGAAGCCATAGGATGTTGATGCACAAATTTATATTGAGGTTGATGGTTAAAAAATCCCAAATGATTCTTTGATTTTGTTAGCATAGTTAATATGATCCCTAGATCTACATTGGAAGCTATCGAGTGACCAGATCTAAGCTATAACCAAGTAACTTTGAGCTTGGTCGATTATGAGAAGTTTGAGCCTATTGGTAGACTAGAATATGTCGAGATTAAATTCACAAACTTATTTCTATGGGGTGATTTTGAAGTCATCAACATGAAGACTAAAAAAACACATTACCCTGCATTGGTAGGTAAGAAGTGGGCATATGATGGTCAAATGACTATCAATACAATCCATAATCAGCTTGAGGTAGATCAAGGTGATAAATCTATTATCATTTCTCTCAACAAAGAACATAAGCCTTACATAATTCTAGCTGACCTAGACTTTCCATACACTGTGTAAGAAACTATTTGGATGAAGGTTAATTTTAAACAAAACCAAAAAGCTTTACACATATTTGAATACAACTTTTTATACCATTATACCAAACCATTGGTATAATTACTACTCACTAAGCAAATGAAGACATTGAAACACTGGAAGCCTAAATTAGTAACTACATAGTTGGTACTAAATTTTTTTGTCATCAAAGAGTGTGTGTCTATGTTTGTAAAATCCCCTACTCAATTAAAAGTTGATTTCCTTTATCAAGTTGAATAACACATGTAATAATACATAGATATGACAAGGGAAGGCACTTATACACCCACCTACTCAATTGGGCCTAAGGTGACCATGAACTTTGATCAATGTGAATGGTCTTTATGCATGAGTGATAACTTCTTATGTATTATGTAATATAGGACATCAATTATTTCATTCTATGATTGCAATTTCATATACCGATCATAAACCAATGAGTTAGCACTCTAAATTATGCCTTGAAAGGAGTTGATGTGACATGGTGGAAAAATCATTGAGATAATCAATTAGAGTAGGATGATGCCTTTGAACTCATGATCAATAGGTTCCAACTACCAAATTTTATCCTCACAAATTTACCATTCTTTCAAGAAGGTGAGTGCCCCAAAATTCATATAAATAAATGTGATAAAGTCTAGAATGAGGAATGTGTGTCACCAAAGTATTGAGTTGACATCTTCCACTATACACTTGTTGTATTACCAGCAACATGGTACATGTACCAAGAACACAAAAGGGATACCAAATATTGGGTATAATTATAGAGTGATTTTATATAAACATTTGTGTTTAAAGATGAAAATATATTATTTCACAATGCACTATAGAAACTCAATTACTTTTTATGTTAGGGGTGTGTGGAAGACTTGAGCACTACAACATAATCTACTACACATAAGAACATATCCTCTAATATTAATGAGGCATTACAAAGGTATAGAGTTGCTAAGAATGAAGAACAAGATCTAACCAAACCATGTCACCACATATAATATGAGGTAGAAGACATTAAGGACTTATATTTGATGGTGATTTTGATTTGAAGGATTTATTTGAGCATGAGTGACCTGTAAAACCACTCAATAACACTAGTGCATAACCCATTAAAGAGGTTAATCTCCATAGTATCCAAATTCCCAAATATGAAGGGAAATGGAGGCTATAGGAATTAATTGATAATTAAAAATTTAGTATTTATTATAAACCCATCAAAAATCATGTCACATATATTAAGACTAAGGAGATTCCCATAGTATCAAACATCAGTGACTATTGGATGGAAGATAAGACCTTTGAAGTTTTTTAACTTCTGATGGATTATCAAGATGCTTTTTCCACAAAATTCTTAGAGGTTAGAGGTGTTGATACATCTCTTGGAGAGATGCATATTGAAATAAATTAGTACGGATGGCCTATAAATAAGTGGCCATATAAGCTCAATTTGAATATGAAGCTAAAAGTAAATGCTAAATTAGATAGAATGAAGGATGTAGGAATTATCTATCCCATAGAAAAGGTAGATTGGGTAAGCCCCATGGTAGTTTATCCCAAGAAAATAGGATAAATTTGGTTATATGGGGACTATCACATCTTGAATGACACCTACACAAATGATCCATTTCCAATTCTTTTTATAGACAAAGTTTGAGAGTCTGTTACATGACATGAAGTTTATTCTTTCACAGATAGTTTCAATGGATATCATCAAATATCAATTGCAAAAGAAGATAGATCAAAAACAACATTTTCAATGGAATGGGGTTATTTTGTATAAAAATTCATTCCTTTTGGCCTAAATAATTCACCTATGGTTTTTTCTCATGTAGTGGTTATAGCATTCAAGGATTTCATTAATGACTACCTGGAAGTTGACCTTGATAATTGGGCAGTCTTCTCCTTATTCAAAGAGCATTTGTCTAAGATATGTTTAATGTTAGAATTATGTCAAGCTAGGTACATTACTTTGAATCTGATTGTTTTTTATTTTTCACACCATTTGGTGTTTTTGTAGGACATGCAATTTTTATCAAAGGCATTCTAATAGATCAGGCAAAAATTATAGTCATCCTAAGTATGCCTCCACCTATTAGTTATGCCTAAGTGCACTCTTTAATGGGGTATATAGGCTACTATCTAAATTTATCAAATACTACACATTTATTTCATCTCCTCTAGGAACTTTACTACACAAAAATGTGAAGTTTGTCTAGACTTCAGAATGCCAAGCAACTTTCATTGAGCTAAAAAAATGACTAGTTATTGTGCCCATACTTGTCTTTTTAGACTAGAGTATTCCTTTTCATGTACATGTGTATGCTTCAAGTATCATAGTTATTTTTCTTCTTTCATATCCTAGATATGGTGGGATTTCCATCTTATTCATTTTGTTATCCAAAACCTATCTGTCGTAAATAAAAATTATATAGCCACATAATAGGAAGCATTGGGCATTATGTTCACACTTCAAAAATTCTAGCACTATTTACTATCAACACCATTCAAAGTCTTCATGGATAATCAATCCCTATGATACCTTTTCAACAAGATGATTCTAGGATTATGCATCTCTTGATGGTTGATGTTATTTCATGAGTTTTAATTCCATGTAAATGTATAACCAAGAAGAGAGAATTTAGGACTAAACCATCTTAGCTACATACCAAAAGGAGAAGATACATAATAATTACAAGAAGAATCTCTTGAAGCTCATATTTCCCATGTCTCTATGATTCTGAAGAATTTCAAATCCATTTCCAAATTCTTTGACCAAGGAGTCTTACATACACACTTTCAAAAGCATGATAAGAAGCAGTTTATGACTAGAGCACTACTATATACCATCATTAATGGTTTTTTATATCACTTGGAGAAGGATGAAGTCCTACATAGTGTTGTTCTGGAACATGATGACCTCAACTCTAGGACGAAATTCATCAAGGAGTTATAGGATGAATTTTGTAGGAGAATCCACATCTATAAAGCTACTATAAATTAGATTATGCTAGACAAATTTATTCCAAGATGTACACAAAGTTGAAAAATACTATGATGTCTACTAACACATGGGTAAACCACTATAGAAAGATGCCTTTGTATCCTCTATTAGTTGAGTAGCTGGGGCATTGATTATATTGGACTGATCAACCCATCAAGCAAGAGTATTAAAATAAAGTACATAATTACTACAACTGACTATTTTACTAAGTGGGTTAAAGTTGTTGTAACATCTAGTTGCAGTGTGAAGGATGTAATGAAGTTCTTATATTAAAATATCATTAAAAGTTTTAGATTCCCTATAAAATTAATTAATGATAAAGGAACATAATTTATAAATAATACCATCAAGGCTCTAGTTGAAGAATTTATAATTTTTCTTCACAAAATCATTGTGTATCATCCATAGGCCAATGGCCAAGCTAAAGCATACAATAAAGTACTAGCTAAAATGATAATAAAAATATATAATGTCAAGTGGGATGACTAGGAATATCACATTCTTACAATTTTATGGGAATATTACACACATTAAAAATGGATATAGGATTTACACCATTCCAGTTGGTGTATAGTTTAGAAGTAGTCATGTCGATGGAATATTTAGTACCCAACCTATGCATTGCCATGGTTATGTGACTTGGATATTATTAGTCTCTTACTAATTAGCTCCTTGAAATAAATGAATGGATGTGCTCAAACACAAAGTATCCTATATGTAGGAAGTGCACAAGTAGAGCCATAAAGCATGGCATGATAGGAACTTTTGATAGAAATAATTTCACAAGGATCAACCAATATTATTATATGATGATCATTTCAAAACATACCCTAGTAAATTATAGATACAATGCAAAGGGACCTACATTATACATGACCTAAAGTAATAAATAACTATGGTTTTAAGAGATATTTAGTGAACCATGTTACCATGGTGGGTAAATGGTTATAGGATTAAGCCCTAGTACCAATAGTGTATTGATATGATTCTATAAGTTGAGTGGGTGCTAAGTAACACCATGTAGATTAGGTTTTTTCTATTTTTGCATGTTTTATGTTTATTTATTTTAGTTTTGTTTATTTTCAGATGATCTCAGTAATGACATTTATGAATTGCAAATACCAAGCATTTCATTCACTAGACATGCATAGAAGGATCCACATGTGCCTCTAAAAAAGTCAAAGAAATGTGACCAAAAAATTTTAAGTCTGAGAAAGGTTTGAAAACATCACAATAGAAAGATATCCATTATATAACAACCAACCAATAGAATTAAATTCTATATCTAAAGGTCAATGGATGCAATCTTTAATAAATTTGATGGCTATTTAACATCAGTTGTTCATACCCTTGTAAAAACACTGAATAACATAATCGTGTAACTCCACACATGCACTAATGACTAATTACTTTAATGGCTAGAATTGGATATCGATTTTTCATATCTACCATTACATTCAAAGATGAGTGGATAACTAAGTGTAGTTTTTATGTAGACTCTAATAGGTGTAAATTATATAAAAGCTAAGTTTGAATACCAAGTTTCCATTTCATCCTTAATAATTTTTTCAAGATTTTTAACTATCAAAGATTTGAGATATTTTCTTGCACAAAAAATAGAAATAATTTCAATTTTTTCTTTTGCATAGCTATGAATACTTCACTACTGATTAGGGCTCTCATTGATGCATAAAAATAAGATATGGGTATTGATATGGAACTCCAACAAATAAAGTCTAGTGATAAAGAGTAGTTTGATTACCTCCACCAAGATAAGAAAAAGTTCTTTCACCCTGATCCTATTGATGTTTCATAGTCACTCACCCTTGTAACTCCTCATCGATTCTAAAATATAGATATTGTGTACATTATTTGTATGCCTACCTTTGGTGATCTAAGGGACATTATGTAAGTATTTCTTAGGTGATATAATGAGGTTAATATATATTTGAACTTGAATGAGACTATTATCATCAACACACAAGCCATGGCTTGAGCTCTAGGCATGCTTGCACATGGGGATTCGATGTTTCCATATAAAACAAAAATGCTTCTATGTTTTCAAGAAATATGGGATATATACATGTGGATAAATAGAGGGATTCCCATTAATGAAATTTTGGATGATCTAGTGCATATAATTGTGGAGTGTATAACCAGACAATTTTGGTAGATGACCAAGTCCTCCAAGCAAATTCCCAAGGGCATCATGGACATTACTCATAGGATGATCCAATAAAATGAACAATTCAACTAGCTAGAATAATTCATCAAGGAACTACTCAAAAACATTGAGAAATATCACACCTCCCCCAAATAAACATTCTAATATCAATTCTTTATTTTCCTATTTTCTTTCATGTAGTGGAAGTCCCCAAAGGGAAAAGTATAACCAAATACAAACTATTGGCCAATATAATAGTTTTAAAATATCATTTAGATGTAGGCCCATGGATTTTTTGCACATGAGTGCAAGTTTAAATCTTGGTGGGAGGAGTACATGAGCCTCATCACCACACATCCCTAAGTGCCAACTGATGTCATGTATTATCTAGCTTAGCATGCCATAGTCACCCTACTACCCAAAGGGATTTTTATCACCATCCATGAGATACTATGATCACCTTTCCTAATTATTCCCTTCTTCATCACAATGGATATGGTGCAGGTCAAAGTGGCTTGATAAAAAGTGTTAACATATAGGTGTGTGACCCCTTACAATCTATACCACCTATCACAATCAGTCCTACCACATAAAAACTACAGATAACCACTAGTTCATAGCAGTATAAGTGAAAGTAAAAAGTATATCCTCATTTTTCATCCCCTCTTACAAAGAGAATGACATAAAACACTATGACTTAGAAAGATTACCTGAAGGTGCTACAAATAATGAGATCATGCAACCTCATCTATATGGTCATAGATGAGTAGGAAGTCTACTAGGTCATGATGGCAGACATGGCTAGAGACTAATATGAATAAGAATAAAAATAATTGTTATTTTGTAATGTAGTACATAAAATACAAGTACACAATTAGGTTCCTCTAACTATGTGGGTGAATCTCCCATCCTTTCCACCATCCATCATTATGGACATAATCTGAGAAGAAGTGGAGTAGCTCTAGTGTAGAATGGACTTCTTTTATCCTTTAACTACTCCAACATTCATTGATAATGTCATTTTTATACCCCTACTAGAGAGTCCACTTAAAAAACTTATGCGTAAGCCCCAAACATAAATGGAGGTATGGGTCTCCCCTACCTTTTAATATTACACATTTGGATGACCAGCCATTGTGCAAGAAGCACAACCTAGCCCTACATCTATTACACCACCATTCAGACATAGAATAGTCATGATCAAGAGGAAGAAGTCATAGGTTTCAAGTTCATAAGTGAGACCAGATGATCCTCCACCATTTCTATAGGCTTAATAGGTTGAGGATATTCTACTTGAATTAAAAAAAAACTAAGGAACAATATGCTATCAGGCAAGAAATCAGTCACATCATTGAATACAAACTTAAGGAGGAAATGAAGAGAAAGAAAGAAGAAGCATAGAAAAAAATGCAACACAACAAGCCAAAGAAGTTGAGGCCACACAAAAGTCCAAATATGTAGAGGCAGACATTTATAGGGTCGAAGATATGGATAGATAGGCCCAATAAGTAGTTATCACAACAAAACAAGGGTAGGAGGAGAGAGAAAAGAAGGAAAAGGAAGAAGAAGAAAAAAGGAAATAAGATGTAGTAGTCTAAGTACATCAATAGGTATAGGAAGATTACAAAAATAATAAGAGGATGATGAATCCCTATAATAATAGAAAGTGTAGGCACAAGCATAGGCATAGGCTCAAGATACGTAAGAGCAAGCTAAGACTATGGTCCTAACAGTGGAAGAGTAGAAGAAGAAAGAGAAAGAGGAAGTTAAAGAGAAGAATAAAAGAAAAAATAGAAGAAGAAGAAGAAGAAGAAGAAGGAGAAGAAGAAGAAGAAGAAGAAGAAGAAGAAGAAGAAGAAGAAGAAGAAGAAGAAGAAGAAGGAGAAGAAAAAAGAAGAATAGTAGAGGAAGAATAATAATAGAATAAGAAGGAAGAAGAAGAGAAAAAATAGAAAGAAGAGGAATAAAAGACTAAGACACAAGAGGAAGAAAAGAAAAATAAAGAAAAAAATTAAAATAAGAAGAGGCAAGAAGAAGCACATAATAATAAATAGGAGGATGAGGAGGAGGCCAAATGAAAGACAACTAAATACATTACATGTTAAAGTAAGTTGATAATAAAGGCCACAAAATAACAACAAGAATCGATAACCATGAAATTAACATCAAAATAACCCAAGTTTCCACTAAGAGGTGTTTAGATTTAGGATGTCCCCATAGTCACTACTTGGCACACTACCTTCTCCCTTTTACTTGATATTATTCCATGCCTAGACCTTATATCATATACAAGTACATTAGATGCACTCCCAATCAAGTAGGAGGCTTCACTTGATGTCTCTTGGTTTCCTTTGAAAAAATAACGAGAGGGTGCTACAACTTTTTAGGAGTCAACTGCATATAAGGTTACCTCCTTAGAGCAAGAATGAGATTAGTCAATGTTAGATAATATGGAACTTAGGGCCCACCTACATAAACTAGTGAATATTATTAAATACACTTGCTTAGGTTTTCCCTCTCAAGTAATCAGGTATGAAGTGATGTCAAAATACAATAAGCTCAAGACCTTAGTCTTAAATCTCATAAAGGATTGGTCTGTAGCTCAGCAACTTCATACTATCAAGACAATAGGATAAAGTATGAAAACTGAGGCCATTAATTTTATTACTCTAATAGAGGAGCATCAAAGTATGATTGACATTATATCCCTCGAATCGCATTTAGTTGCATGTAATCTATTGGATTGGAAGCAATAGCTTAACAATTCTCTTACCAATTTAAGTACAAATTTTCCCATAACTATAGCCAACAAGACAACTATGTAAATTTTGACCACATTAATAGATGTGAATGGCATTTCTCTCCAAGAATCCTTTACTAATAGGGACAATGTGTGTGATTGACTCAGCAACTGGTAGTATGACCTACAACATAATTCATTTTCAGGCCTCCAAGTAGAATTCCATGTAAAAAAGTTAGACCAGCTAAGTAGTGAAATATAGATGAGGGTCAATAAAAAAAAATCAAATATGATCATCACCAATGATTTGTACCTAAAAAAAATCATCTATCATGAACCAATGTGCATCCTAAAGTGATCCTCAATTGGCATAACTACAAAATTGAATTAGATCCATTCTATAGTGAGGTGGATTAGGTTCTTAATGTTCTAGTTTGTAAGCCACCATATGATCTTTATCAAGTCATTATGTAGTGCAAGGCTACATAATTAGGTCCAAGGATCCTAATGGTGAGTCCTCTTCCATAAAAATTCCACCTCCTTCTAATTGAGTATTATACAATGCATAATTTTTGAAAAAAATTGTAAACACTTTTTGTTTTGAGATGATTAACAAGATGAGCTAGGCCACGATTGTTGAAAACCTATAAATGGAAGCCACCTATCTATTCCATCCTATTAAAACCCCAAAAGAGTTATAGGTTGGTATGATACTTAGCTGAAAACTTAAGAGGGCAAAAGTAGTGCACAAGAGGTGAAAACCAAAAATGGCACCTTGATCGATTACTATGACTATTGATAGTGTACCCACTTCTTCAGTTTTTACCTTGAGTGCACCATCAAATGAAATTGTGATGTTGTCTCGAGATGAGAGAACACTTTAAGTGTGGTAAAGTGTTGGGAAAAGAAAAAAATAAGTAAATCTATGCAAGATATTCTTTGGATATTCATGTATTATGTAATTAATTATTCGCTATATGTATTTTGTCCTATCTTCCATAGCTTGTAAAAGGATATAAGGTGAATAATCTCCTCTTTTGACACCATAGCATGAGAAGAAAGTGAATATTTAGGTACTACAAATGACTATATGTATGTATGCTTGTATGAAGAAGATGATGAAATTTTGTTGAGATAAATATTGAATATGTGGTTATGGTTACCTATTGTATTTATTATGTTTGTTTCTTATGTGAAATTTATTGTTAATTTTGATCTTAGTTTCATCAAATTTACTCAAAATTATCTATGCACTTTCATGAATTACTAGTTAATTATAAGTCCTTCCTATTGCATAATAATTTTTATCTTTCATGCTTCTACTAAATATGAATTATGTATATTATCTTGTGATTTAGGTACAATTTAGCTATCCTCATCCTTAGCATGTTCTATTATATCAATAACCTCTACTAATAATAAGTTTGATATTACATAGGGGTTGAATTCTTTAACCAGGTGGTCAAATTAATCAACAGTGGTATAGGGACAATAAATATTGTGATTACCATCATATTAAAATCCATACAATTTATATGTGTGTGAAACTTAGGCACTTCATCCAAGATCTACTTGATCAAGATGAAATTTAGTTAGATAAAATTACTTCTACTTCAAGTCAAAACATGGGTATAAAAAAGGACCACTTTTTCAAGAAAAATTCCAATAATTAAAATATAAATAACTACCCACTAAATAATTAAAATTATAATATAGGTTAGAATCAATATCAAAATAATCATGATCAAGGTTGGATTCCTAAATCAATCATATTATATACCATAATGTTTCATATGACTACAATAATGTTTTGGACCTTATTACTAGTAATTGTGTAGCCACTATTAAGATAAATCCTCATGAATATTATAACACACCCAATATGTTACCCCTTACATTATTGGACCACCCCATTCATATCCTAATGACTTTCTTCTAAGTCTCAATTTTATTATTTCAACTCAAACTCCATGATTTACCATTTTAGGTCTTGTACCTCCTCTTTCTAATTTAATTAATCCACTTTTAACTCAAAATTACATTATTATAACTTGAAGTCCATGAGTTATCATCTATTGTCCTTCACCACCCCCAGATTATAATCCTTTACAAGGCCATTTGCCTTTAAAGTCAAAACCATCTACTTATTTCATTGAGAAACATTATGATCATGTGGAACAATTAAACTAGACATTGAAGCAAATTTCTATTTTAGATCTCTTGCATACATTTTAAGTCAATAAATAAATAAGGTATGATATTCTACAATAATCAAAGGTTAAAAATGACATCGATGCCACCCAAATCAAAGCACTTGTGGAGAATTTATCCCCAGTTCAATAGCTTACATTTAACCAAAGTGACATGCCATCCCTTGCTCCATTGTATAATAACCCCTTTATATCGAAGCAATCATTTCATGTCACAAGATCAATCAGGTTCTCATAGACAATGATTCAAGTTTGAGCATCACCTCATTGAAGTTGGTTAAACATTTGGGGTATAATTTAGCATATTTATAGTTAGACACCATCACTATTAAGGTGTATGCTAATGGATAAAGATAATCATAGGGTATTATTTTTTTTCTTGTTCTTGGTGAATCTACTACCAATGATACCATTTCCATGTCATAGATATTGATTTGTCATACAATTTTATTATTGAATGTTCTTGGATCCATGAAGTGTATTCCCTTATACATTACATCAATTAATAAAAATCACAAATTCTAGAATAGAGGTTACTATTACAAGTGATTTACAATCATAACAATATTTTAATTATTTAAAAACCGAATATGGTTATTATAACTAGTTTCTTAGCACTAAGTATGCACCAAAAAAGGACAAGAATGTATCTTTTGAGTCTCTAAAGTCATGTTACATTGACCCAAGTAATATTTCATCTAGTTTTAGTGATCCACATCGCTAAATTTATTCCTATTTCATAAAAATATATTCTTGATCCTATCTATACAACTAAACATAAATATGCTTGAGGCATTGGATACAAACCACCTAGGGGTGACCCCTCAGATCTTGAGAGTGACACAAATTTAGCATCTAACAAAAACAATCCCAAAAACAATATATAATCCTACTATATTATATATAATGTCCTAGCCAACACAAAACTATTTAATTAAAAAATTTCTTTACCATCACATCCACATTCAATTTCCCTCTTACCCTATATTATCTATAAATAGTTGATTATGATCATCAAAATCACATTATACAATCAGATGAATTTAAAAATAAATAATAACTTTTATATTTCCTAGGCCTTAGGGATGATCTACCAATTAGAGACCATAAATAATGATTTTAATTACATTGGACCCTATTACCTAATTTTGAGAACATTTGAACTTCCTTAATCAATAAAATTAAAATAAATAATCACTTTTAGAGTTCTTAGGCCTTAGGGATGGTCTACCAATTAGAGACCATAAACAATGATTTTAATTTAAATTTGAACCTACTACCTAAATTTTAGAACATTTTAACTTCATTAATCAATAAAATTAAAATTAAAATCAAATATTGAAGTCCACTAGTGAAAACCTCTATGAGAAACTTTTGGACCAAGGTAAAAGTAAAGATAAAGATGATTACCTTGGCGTAAAATTGTCTAAGGTGACAATATATTGTTAAGTTATATCACCTCCTCAAGATCCATTGATCCCTATAAGTCCACACATTATATTTTTTTTAGATATTAGTTTAGAGGAATAGAAGATATTTGAATGATTGGATTAAGATTTTCCTTAGGCATTTGCCTAGTGACCACTACCTTCTATGGGTGATTATGAGTCTTATTACATGGTTGATCATTATGGCCCATAATAAAATAAAATATAATAATTACCATTGGTATTAACTATATTAGGGTATGGTTCTACACTGCTTGTGGAATACACCATTAAAGTGAACATTGGTACTACAAATGGTCCCAAAATTGTTAATCTTTGTGTCCCTCACTAAAAAAGAATATGAGTTCATCATTTTAATCAATAAGGATTTAATTGATATATTTTCATGGTATTAAATTTATATTCATAGGCTATATTTATTTTTATTAGTACACCATCTTGTTGTGCAGTTGAATGCCAAACCTATTAAACAAAAATTTAGAAAATGCCATCATGTATTACCATCCTAGTCAATAAATAATTTCATAAATTATAGGGGGTATGATTCATTAGATAGATTAATTATTTTTAATGGATCTATAATATTTCCCTAATCACCAATAATTATTATTATATTCACCTATGCATAAACTTTAGAGACATTAACAAGGCATGTCCAGAAGATGATCTCCCACTATTTAACATTGATATGATTCTAGGATCAACAAATGGATATGAACTTATATCCATTTTTATGGTTTTTTAGGGTATAATAATATTAAAATATCACCAATATATCAACATAAAATATATTTCACCACTTTATAAGGAACATTTTATTCTCAGGTTATGCCATTTGGATTTAAAACCATTGGTGCTACATATCAACATGTGATGATTTCCATATTCCACGACAGGATGCACAATATTATTAATGACTATTTTGATGTTATTATATGAAAATAAATAACTCATGTAGAACATATATAATTTATATAGATAATATTTGAGAGACATCATGAATATAAGGTGTATTTTAATCTAAATAAATATATATTTAAAGTCACTTTAGGAAAATTACTAGGGTTATTAATTTTCAAAGAGATATTGAAGTTAATCCTAAATAGGTTAAATTTATAGACTCATAAATTAAATTTATTTTAAAAATACACCTAAAACATATTAATTAGTCTTCTTAACATAATTCATGACATCTCCCTCCAAATTCAAATAATTGAATAAATCCTAATTAATCAAGTATGCACACTTTAAATCCATATGTAAATATTAAATCTAGATTTTACACCTCACCCAACATCTTCCACTTAAATATCCCACACATTTTGACTCACCCCAACCAATCCATCAACTTACTCAAATTATTTTGATTCATCCCCTGAGTTGTCAAATAGTTTGACTAATTGTTGGTGACTTAGTTATATGATTGTATTTTTGACCTATGAATCAATACTAATATAAATAGTAATTTAACCCAAAAGAATAATAACATTAAAAAGAGAGAAATTTAGTAACAACCAAATATTTAGGAATAAATCCTTACCATCACCTTGCTCCTAGTAGATTCCCTCTAATCATTTCAAACTAATACTCAATGCTATTTGACGTGTATGTGGATTTCTTGATAATGGCTTCAAGATGACTTTAATGGATTCTTTGGATGCTTGAGTGTATTAAAAGAGAGTTTGGATGCTTTATATGGTAGGTATGTGGATATAAATAAGGATTATGGACTTTATAATTACCTTATTCATACTCCAAGCATGAATATTTATAGGTTGATGGAGGGAATTTTAGGGGAATTTTTAATTATATTAGAAGCCACTAGTTTGGAGGATTCTCAAATTTTAGAGAGGATTATCTAGATCTAGGGACTTCTAGGTTAGATTAAGGTATAATATAAAATATATAAGGATTTAATGGGTTTTACGTCTTATATGGATTTATTAAATGATAGGATGATAGGTTGGATATGGTGGTGTTAGGAATAAACATGAATTTTTAATTTATAAGTGGGCTAGTGGCTAGTTAATGAAGTGGAATTAATAGTTAAGTAGGATGTTAATAGGATAATGAGGTGATTAATTGGTCATGGGTGTGTAGAAAGATTAATAATATGTAATAAATTTTTAATAGGATTTTAATTAAATAGCTATTATTATAGTTATAAGATAAATTAGTAAGATAAATAGAATAATTAGATCAAGTGAATTTAGATGCATACATTTTTATCCTCTTTGAAAAGGCATTATGAGTGGGAAAAGTGAAAGGAGTAATGGTATTTCAAAGAAGAACTATTTAATTTATAATTTATCAAATGATGTTAGTGTACATGATTCCCCCTTGAGGGGACATGTGAGGGATAATGATCCAGATGGCCACTCAAAAAGAAATCCTCAGGGTGGCATAAAACTAGGATAATGAGGGTTTGGGATGCCCTAAGTGCTAGTTGAGATATGATAAGATTCCTCAAGAATAATTATAATGGGATAAGGTTACTCAACCTCAAAAGATAAGTCTTAGGCAATGACCAATGCCAAGGAGAGAGGCAGCCTGATTGAGATGATAAGATGGAAATTTTTGAGATGTCAACAAATGTATAGGAAATGAATAAATGAGATAGGTCATGATCTGGAGACCATTCCCTAACAAGGATACATACAAGGGAAAAATATATGTTGATAAATGACATTTTATAAGTTATTAATGATAATATATAAATTTGATAGAAAGTTCATATATCAATATGATTTTATAGATTCAAGTGACTCAAAGGGGGTGGGATGACATTGTATTTTAGTAGTGGATGAGCTATCTTTAGACACTTAAAAATTGGACAAGTGCTTCCTAAATAGTTTAAATAAACCTAAAACCAATGTAGTTTTGACTTGACATGTTAAAAAAGGAGTGGGGAATGGAATTTTATGCCCTAGAAAATTATTTAGAATGACTTAAAATGGATTAAATGTTATCAAGGGTCAAAATTAGTTGATTATATAGGATGGTATCATTAGTGAGAGTGAAACAAGGTTAAAGGTGTAAAATAATAGTGTACTAGGGGTAAAATAAAAAATAGGGGAGTAAAAGAGATTCATTTTGACTCTTGGTAATTGGTGATTGGAGCTATGGAGACAAATGTATGGACCACCTTCCTTGATCATCACACCACAGGGAGAGAGTCTGAGAGTTTCAAAGGGTATCCAATGGAGTACCACTAGTGATTACCTCAACCCTTCTTAGTCATTTTTATAATTTCCACATTTATTTCATTCATTTAGTATAAGTTTAACCATGTAAGGTAATACCACCTCTAGGGGTGTTACCCCTAGTGGCATTATTACAACCACAAAAAGAAAAATTACACCCACAAACTATAGTTTTTTAAAACTTCATGTAGTGATATAAAATTTTAAAATACCATAGCAATAAAAATTTAACATTACAATACCATGAGAGGGATGTGTATTTTTGAAACACTACAAATAGTGACTTGTGATTGTATAAAACCATAATTTGTGAACTATAATTTTAACAAAATTGTATGCGAGGGTTAGTTAAGGGGGTAAGGATTTGATGGAGGGGGATAGGGTAAATGAAGTTGTTAAATGGATAAGGGGTGAGTAATGAGGGATTATATTAGTTATATAATAAAAGTAAAGTGGTTAGTTAGATAAGTTAAATAAGTGGAAAGGGTTTGTTAGGATAGATAAAATGGGTGATTAGGTATAGGTAGATAATAAGATGGGGGATGATTATTTAAATAGAATAAATAAGATTTATGGTGTAGAAAGGGAGTGTAGATTCAAATACTTATATAGGAATGAATTATATGGATTAAATATTTACTATGGATTGATAGGATATTTTTTGGCACAAGGGGATTTAGGAGTATTGGTGTCCAGCCTATGTCATCCATTAGTTTTGCATGAGATTCATAGACTAAATCCTATGGACTATGGGGTCTTATATATGATTGGATTATACTACATTGTGATGATGCTAGTGATTTGGATAGATAGATAATTTATTAAATCCTTAATGGAGTAGTGGTATTCAGAGACTAATACATTTCATTTTGTGACTAGAGAGATGGGTATGACCTTGGAGGTTGTGTTACATATTTACCAAATGCCTATGAGAGGTGATCATATCTACTGGTGATATCAAGTCCTTAGTGTGACTATGTAGAGATTATGTGGGTGGTTAAAAATTGGATTAAAATATCCATATATAGACATTGATAGGGTATTTAGAGATGATACAATTGATAAACTTAATCTAGTTGTGATGTCTCTTATCATTGGCATAGTTTTTATGGACAAGAGAAAGTATTGGTTTCACTTTAGAATAAGGGATGTAGTGACTGACTTGGTTCAAGACTACCATGTATTTTATTAGGGTCTTTTATTACTAGGACATTTGTATAGGGAGATACACATGGGTGCATATATAGAGGCAACCAACTTTGGTCCATCATTTCTATTACAAATTTGTAGTTGGGAGCATATAGCTATAAAGAGACCCCTTAGTACTCATGGGGATATGGATCTATACTAACCTCTATTTTTTTTTGGTATATCATTTTGGGAGTTTAGAGAGCCCATGGTGGAACTATGTAGTTTTATAAGTAGGCATTTGATAGTTTGAGGGTAGAATAGATTACATAGATGCCTAATTGATATGTGTAGTGGGGATGAGATGAGGATATAGATGTGATAAAATTCATGATTATAGAGTTTTATTTTAATATCTAATGTTATTATATTATTGAGAGATACAAGCCATATTTAGTTTAATAATAGTTTGGATGGTAACAAGACATCCCAAGAGAGGAGCACATGTTTATATGTAATGATAAAGAGAGACCTAAATTGGGATATATGTTGGATATGGTGTTAGAAAGGGTAGATTATGTTAGCATTAACCAATTTATGTGGGACTATCAAACACCCATGGTATATCCCAATGTCATAGTGGCATACACATGATGATGGGCACATAAATGGCCTCAGTGATTAGTGAGATGACTAGTAGAGTGAGGAAAAGGGTGATACATAGGTTAATATAGGCATGGGACCATTTAGGGAGGAGATGGGCTTAGATACTATATCCCTAATCTCTAGGTGGGAAGGATGGATAAGATGATTATGTATAGATAGATGGGAAATATGGAGATGGTCTAACACTAAGGGCCATTAATGGTGGATATTAGGGATTGGGTAAGGAAATAAGGTGATGAGAAGAGTAGGTGTGGATGATATGAGATCATCAAAGCCATTGATTAGTGTAGATGATAAAGAATTGTTAGATAGATATGTTAGGAGGTGCAAGTTTGGGCTATAAAGGTGGTAGGGATTATCATCGAGTAGGATAAGATGGTGACAAACCTACAGTACCAAATTATATATAGAAATAGTTAGATGGGAGTTGTACTGGGGAACATTACAAGTTTATTAGGACATGTTGGAGCTACGGAGGCACAAATTACATCCTTTAAGGGATAGGTTACATTATTTCAAGGATAACTGAGCTAGATCTAGGTTTCGGATGGTCATATTACTATATTACAAAGGAATATCTAGTCCCAAGACACATAGATAGTGAAACTATAGGGTAATATCTATTAGAGGTACAATCACTAAGAGGGGGGATGAATCAGTAATATAAAATAATCAAACTTCAAATTATGATCTTGACAAATACTTAATCAACTACCATAAACATTCATGAAGCATACACAAAATTCATAGCAATAAGTAAGAGAGATAATGCGAGATCAATTACATAACAAAACATATGTGGGAAACCCTCTTAGGGAATAAAACACATTGGAACCTAAAATTAAATTCTTATCCTATATAACAATATCCAATTTAGACTAGGTAAAACTAATCAAGAAACTACAATCCCTAGTTAGTGAGACTCTAATTCCATAAGGTGTTACCATACCTATCTAGCTAAGTTGCTACAACAACAACCAAACCTTTAAGTAAGTTTTACCTTGTAAGGAGGATAAAACCACCGTAGATGTTGAGGAACCACAACAACACTTATAAAACACTTCCACCTCTAAACTCATGTCAACAAAATCTGATGATGGACCTCAACTTATCTCTCTTCTCCTTTGCTCACACTCAAACAATAAGCTCACTATTATACCAATAAAAATATGACCAATAGGTCATGCAGATAGTCCTCACTTTGTTATTATATTTAACACATCCTCAGGGCACTCTACCTCTCCTATCCAAAAAACACACACCCTATCCTCTCTACTCTCACTTCTTAGTCACTCACAAAAATCTAGAACCCAACATATTTGGTTCTACTATCTATAGAGAAATATTGATCAACACCATATTGGTCAGCCATTAGGTATGTATTAGCCCTTAAGACATATATCTTACAAAGATAAGTCTCAATAAAATCTCCATAGGTTTTCCATGATAACTATGGATCACCCTTAAGGAACTACACCTTTTAATAAGGTAGGCATAGCCCTTGTAGGTGTCATGTGAACCCATTCACTCATTTAGCATTCCATTGAGAAAAAAAAGAACACAAGACCACTTTATAATTCATAGGTCCATTACTTATGTCCCCTTTGACATCCTAAAAATATGATAGTCAACTTAGCTTGCTTTCACATATGTTCAAATAACTCAAACATAAACGTTATGCACACGGTCATAATGAATGAACACATAGTCAACTTATTAATCATTTTTCATGCTTAAGATATATTTATCACACCTAAAAATTCCAAAAAAATCATCCTCATTTAGTTTAAAATACTCTCCAATATATAATTGATTGTGGGACATCAAATTAACACCAACACAAGCTCGAATATCCTTCTCAGGTAACTTGAAAAACATATATGAAAACATAGTCAACTTTGGAGCTTCATAAATATGTTTTTACACACTTTAAAATATATAAATCTATATTTATATATTCACCTCATATTCCTATACCAATTTTATTTTTATTTCATAAGAAAATTCATCTTCTATCAAAAGATATAATCAAAATATAGAGCTCTAGTTTTTCCTATGTAAAATTCAAATATTTGAATAATAATAGTCACAATTAACCTTTGAACACAATGTTTGAATCTCATGGACTCTCATCTTAGGATCAATAACTCAATGTTAATCTTGTTTAATATTTAACACATAGACCACCAAACTCAAATTTTAAACCACAGTCACTTTGACCTTATATCGTGTCCTCTCAAAATGTTGAATTAATGCACTCCATTGATCTCTGTAGATCAACAAGGTCAATAATGATCACTGTTTATCATTTGTAAAACTTTATTAATGCTCACATGTCATTGTATCATTATCCTATACCTTTACTCAGGCATTAAACATTATGCACATATCCTCATCTTGCTACCTCCTTACTCCTTCAAGCAAATGTGCACCATCGATATTGTTCAAGATTTAACACAATCAAAAATGACTATGGGGACCTTGTAAATATACACTATTAACCATTTTTACACCTTAATAACTTCGTTTTTGCTTTGATGCAAGATCTCAAATTTTTACTAGATTATCTCCTTCCATAGGAGAATACAACCATGTAATCCATTATTATTAAAAATCTCATGCATGTGAGATATAATGCCATTAACATGATTTCTCATTAACTTCTATCATAGAGCCAACCATGTCCAAATATGCTTGAGAGGCCAACTTTGAGTAATAATAACTTTTTCCATGCCTTAGTGCATGAAGTCAAATTTAGTGAAAATGATCTATGCTCAAAACTAAATAAACCCATATGATCATATTATAATTACACCTTCATATGTGTAATATATATTACCATCAAAATTATCACTTGAATCTTTTTACCTCACTGCAAAATTGGTTATAGGAAAACATATTCAATCTACTTGGGAGCCCAACTTTGCATATGCATTTATTTTGATGTGTTGCATCGCATGATCTAGAGATTAGTGAAAATAAACTAGCTCCAAAATTTAACAAACCTGTATTATCACCTTCTCCTAAACCATCCACATGTGAAAATTCTGACCTCATCAACATGCTTACTTAGTTCTTTCTAGCCATATAGTAAATTTGGCCAAGTATGGAAAAACATTAAATTTTTATTGAGAAGCCAACTTGCACCCTCATAACTATGATCATGATTTGACACATGAATTGAGATATAGTGCCTAATAACTAGGTAAAAATGTGATCAAAAAAATATGTATATCTCCCCTTGACTCCTTCCCATGTGGAAATTCTGATGTCATCAAACTATCTACTTAGATTTTTTACCACTAGACCCAAAGTGTCTAGATGAGAACTATTATTAACAAGATGAATTCTAATTATGCACACAATATCTCAAATTATGTATCACTTATTATAGGACCCCTTACACATTCTTAATCCTTCATACTCATCCCTAATCCTCTCAAGTTATGTTAATACTAAAGATTAGCCAATCGTACATAAAAAACACTAGAACAAGCACATTGCACACTTTTTCATTATCATATAGACTATCAAGGATATTCATCCACTTAAAAAGACACATCCATGACACCACCATAACATCATCATGAAAAATCTCCAACAATCTCCCTTTTTATCATTGATGTCAACACTCATCAATATAGCAATATATAGCTCACCTTCTCTCTCTTCAAAGCACTCTCACAACAGGAACTTTCTCGCCAATAGGAAATTTCTCCCCCTTTGACACAATGAAAAAGTTGTCACACACTAATCTTGAGGACTTAAAAAGACTATAAAAATAGGAAATTACCATCTTATAAAGATGATACAAACTACCCCTTACCTTGAGCCTATTTCTTCTTGTCTTGACAACTTCCTCTTAATCCATGCCAACACTCTCCTTAACTAAGCACTACAACCAATGAATAAATAACACACAACCACCAAAAAAATTATGTAACACATCAATAATCATCTTATAGGGACTTAACCTAAAAAATTTGAGTAATTTCACCTTTTGATTACCTTCAGATCTCCATAGACAATGAAGAATCATCATGCAGGCTTACTAGCCTCATTTCTTAAGATACTTCCATGATCACCAAATCTGCATCTACACTATAAAAAATAGGAAACATTAATTTAACTCACCTTATAACATATCTTTAAATACTCATACCTTTCTCTTTTTAATAAACTAAGCAAAAATCACTTTTCTTTAAACTATGTCTGTCTAGCCTCTTTGTAGCCTTACCTATAACTTGAAAAGCCCATAATTTTCAATAGACACATATTCAAGACCTAAAAATTCATATATAGATCACTCTCATATTCCCTCTCAAGAACACCAATTTTAATCACCAATATCATCTATGATAACATACTTCCTTCACAAACCTACTAGTCAATTAATCCTCCATATTGACAAAATGTTTAATAACTTGAGAACCACAAACATTAAAATATATGTGATTCTTGAATTTACCACCCATTTTTCCATTCAAAACATTAATAATTATTAGACCTCAAATCATAAGGCTTACCACTTTTCTAGTAGAGCCCAAAACCCTAGAGACTCAAAATAAGCAAGGTCAACAAACCTCCTTTTGGTCAATATCCACCTCTAAGACTTCTTTCACACTTAGAGACAACCGTTACACACTTCTAGACCAAAAAATAGAGCTTCCATAACTTTGGTAACCCATACATTCTATAACCCATTTTTAGGCATGCCTACCCTTAAACCAAAAATAGAGAAAACTAAGAGCACTAAAAAATCCTCAAATGGAATGTACCTACCTTCAGACCTCAAAAACACCTATATCTCACTAAAAATAAATTCAAAAACCTTTTTGAGCACAAAACACTTATTTATAATGCCTAAAACTCATTAATCCACTTGAAACCACCCAACCTAACTCTATACTACAGCTCCTTCACAAACCTCTAAAATATTATCATGAACTTGTTACTCCCCCTTAACTAAAGACCTTATCTAATTGACATAACTGTATTGAGCACAAAAAATTGATTGTCTATTGAAATGATTCTCTTAAGAAGCATAGACATAGACACCTATAACTCAATGTTCCAAAATAGAAACAAATCCTCATCTTCCATCTCCTCTTTGTTCATCTAATATTTTTAGTTCTTCTTCTTCTTATTATTCTTCTTCTTCGACTTAGGATAAATAAATTCATCATCCACTACAACATTCTCATTTTATTTTATTATTTAATTGATAATACATGGAGATAACACAAATTCATTACATACCTTTTCATCTGAAGAAACTTCATTATAGATTGGAAGCTCATCATTAGGGATAGACAATTGATGTTCTTTACATGATACATGTTAATCAATAGTAGGAGGTTCACTTGGATAAATAAAAACCTCAAGACTAGTCTCAACTAGTACCTTGGTATTTTCCTTGAGCTTAGTCTCTTCACTCTCAACATGAGTAGACAATGAGACCTCTTAGTACTTTTTAACTTCTAAATCATTCTCCACCATAGAAAAATAATTACTTGGACCTACAGTCTCATCATGATTCACACTTTTCAATTTTGGCTTCCATGTGTTAACTCGGCTTATTTTTTTAAATATATAAGCCTGATTAAATCTACTTTGTCCTATAGGACATTGCTTTTAAAACCTAGCAATATGACCTCTCTATTCACAATTATAACACACTATATATTTTACAAGAAATATATCTTACCTTACCTTATTTGGATAGAAATTTTTAGTGTGTCTTATGTCATGATAAACAAAACAACCTCCCATTTTTGAATAGGACTCACCTTGTCTAATATTATGTGGACAATGGTTTGAAAAGTGTCCCACATCAAGCAAATTAAAGAACTTAATTATGCTCACATCTTTTGACTGATGACCCTTATCATCGTCCCATGTAAATTCATTTCCAATAGGTCTCTTGTAGTCTCCATCCCTATGACCAAATTTGTCACATATATAATAGTAAGCATTGAATCTTGCATACCTCCTAGCATTTGGGTATCTGATCTAATTTTTCTTTGCTCTACTAGCAAATTCATTCCTTATGTGATGATTTGTCTTGAAATTATGATTGTCTTGGTTCAAATTAATCTTCACCTTGTCTTGAGTTACAATCTTTTGTTCTTCTTCATATCCAAGAATAGTTCTATCACTATCATGCTTTTGACCACTCAGAATATTGTCTAGATCACATGAGTTATTTTAAAATCTCACAAATGTCTTCACCTTCCTAGTTATATTTTCTATCTTAGATTTCAAAGATTCATTTTTAGAAACATACCTTGAATATTAATCTTCTTTAGCTTTTAGGCTTGTAGATAGAATTTCCAAGTGAAAACTAAGATGATTGATCATATCTTCATGCTCCTTGGTGTCTTCATTCAAGCTTGCCTCATACACATTGAGTTTATCCTCATATTCCTTGAGCTTATATTTCATCTTCTAATTGATATTCTTCTAAATATTTAGTTCTTGAATAGCATTCATCAAAATAGTCTCATATTCCACCTCATCTTCATCATCCTCTAAATCACTCCAAGTAGACTCCTAATGTGAGTAACTTCCTTCCTCAACCATGAACAAGAATTCATCTATAGTAAGACCATCATCTTCATCATCAAATTTTGAGTCACTACCTTCACTATCATTTGATGAGTTGTAATCCTCTTTGGTGTAAAGAATATTTTTATTCTTGAATGATCTCTTCTTGTTGTTATATTTTTTGAATCCTTTCTTCTTTTATGTCTTCTTGTCTTCAAATTGTCTTTCATCATGCTCTTCATCATCTTTATTCTCATGATTATGAGGGAACTTCTAAGCAAAATTACCTATCTCTCCATAGTTTAAACATTTGAAGGGTATTTTACCCTTATTCTTTCCTAAGCCATCGTTAAATTTCATAGTAATCAAAGCAATTAGTTCGTCATCATCAATGTCAAATATGTCATCCTCTTTGGATTTCTTACCTTGGAACTTCTTCTTAGGTTTCATCTCTATCTTGAATGTAGCTTCCTTCTTTGGTGGTATATCATCATTCTTCCTCATCTCATAGGTAGTAAGGATACCATATAATTGATCCATATTCAACTAAGGTCATGACTCTCTTCTATAGTAGATACTTTTATATCAAAATTTGGGGATAGATACCTTAATAAATTTTGGATAATAGTAGTCTCTTCAAGATTCTCTCCAAGACCTTTGATGATGTTTACAATCTCATCAAATCTCTATAGAAAGGATGTCACATAATCTTCTTCTTTAATATTGATACTTTTAAATTGCCTTATGTGAGTTTTTAACTTAGCAAGCTTAACCTTTGAATATCCTTAAAAATTATTATTAAATTTATCCCATATTTCCTTAGTAGATGTGCAATGAATTACTTTAATGAACTCAATTTTTTAGGACCACAAGTGATGGCATTCATTGCCTTACCATTCTTCTCAAACAAATTCTTGTCTACAACACTAGATGGAGGAATAATAGTAGTATAACCATCTATAATAGATTTCAATATATTACACCCTAGGGACATAATGTAGGTATTCATATTAGCACTCCAAAATTCATAATTGGATCTATTAAACAATAGTTATTGGTTAGTAGAGTAACCACCTTGGATATTTTGACTAGCTATTGTACCTTGGATCACCTTCAAGCTATCAAGCTTTTACCAAAGGACCTTATTTTGATACCAATTATTAGTGGTACAATATTTGAGAGGGGTCATGAATCAGTGATCCCAAATAATCCAACATCAAATTTTGATCATTATAAATACTTAATCAACTACCTTAAGCATTCATGAAGCATAAACAACATTTATAACAATGATCAAAAGAGATAATGCAAGATAAATCACATAACACAGAACATACATGAGAAACCCTCTTGGGTAATAAAACCCACTGTAACCTAAAATTGGACTAATACACTATATAACAAGATCTAATTTAGACCAGTTATAACTGATAAAGGAACTACAATCCTTATTTAGTGAGACTCTAATTCCACAAGGTGCTACTACACTTGTCTAGCTGAGCTATAAAAAAAACTAGACTTTTTAGCAAGTTTTACCTTACAAGGAAGCTAAAACCACCTTAGATATTGAGAAACCACAAAAAAACTATAAAACACTTCCACCTTTGAACTGATGTCAATTATATCTAATGATGGACATTAACTTATCTCTCTTCTCCTTTGCTCACACTCAAATAACCAGATCACTATTCTGCCAACAAAAATATGACTAATAGGTCATAAAAATAGTCGTCACTCTATTATTATCTTTAGTACATCCTTAGATCATTCTACCTCTCCTTCTCTCCATAAAACATATACACCAACCTCTCTATTTTCACTTCCTAATTTCTCACAAAAATATAGAACCCAACATCTTTGGTTCTACTATTTATACAACAATCTTGATCAACACCATCTTGGTCAGCCATTAGGAATGTCTTAACCTTTAAGACATATATCATACAAAGATAAGGCTCATCACAATCTACATACATCAATTATAACAACTATGGGTCAGCCTTAAGGAACTACACATTTTAATAAGGCACTTGTAGCCCTTATAAGTCTCATGTGAACCCATTCACTTCTTTAGCAATCCCTTGAGAAAAACAAAAACATAGGACCACTTTGAAATGCATAGGTCCATTATTTGTCCATTTCAACATCCTTAAAATATCAAATTCAACTTATCTTTCTTCTGCATATGTTCAAACAACTCAAACACAAACCTTATCTACATAGTCAAAATGAACAAACACATAGTCAACTTCTTAATCATTATTCATACTCAATATAGATTCATCACACCTCCAAAGTCTACATAAAGCATCCTCATGGATTCTATAATACTCTCTAATAGATAATTCATCATGTGACATTGAAATATCACCAACACAAGCTTGAATATCCTTCTTGGGTTATTTATAAAACATTTAAGAAAACATAATAAACTTTAGATCTTCATAACTATGTATATACACACATTCAAATCTTCAAATCTATATTGACAGATGCATCTTGGAGTCCTCTACCACTTTTATTTTTAGTGCATGAGAAAATTTGTCTTCTATCAAAATTTATGTTCAAAATATAAATCTTTGGTTTTTCTTATGTAAAATTCAAATATTTGAATAGCAATGGTCACAGTTAACCTTTGAACATAATGCTCAAATATCATGGACTCTCAAATAAGGATCAATATCAAACCATCAATATTGACTAAGATTTAACATATAGACTAAAAAACTCAAATTTTAAACTAGAATCACTATGGCCTCATCTCATATCCTCTCAAAATGTTGACTTAATGTGCTCCATTAATCTCTATGGATCAACAAGGTTAATAATAATCAATGCTCATCATTGATCAAAGTGTATGAATACCCTCTCATGGTTAGATAAGTATCATGTACCTTTACTCAGATGTTAAACATCATGCACCCATATTATCTTATTTACTATTAAATTCTTAGATCAAATATACACCATTGACCTTGTTTGAGATTTAACACATTTAAAAATGACTAAGTATGGGGGAGCTTGTCAATATTCATGAATATCCATTTTTACACCTCAATAACTTCTTCTATGCTTCGATGTAGGATCTCAAATTTGGACCAGATGATCTCCTTCCATAGGATAATCCAACCATGTGACTCACTATTCCTAAAAATCTTGTATGTGAAAGATATAATTCCACTAACATGCCTTCTCATTAACTTCTATCATAGTGCCAACCATGTTCAAATCTACTTGAGAGGCCAACTTTGAGTAACCATAAAATTTTTTGTGCTTTATCACATGAACTAAAATTTAGAGAAAATTATCTATGATAAAAACTAAAAAAACCCATATGATCATATTATCTTGACACCTTCACATGTGAAATATATAACACCATAAAAATTTTCTCGACTCTTTTTGCCTCACTATAAAATTGACTATGGGAAAACATAGTCAATTTTATTGGGAACCCAACTCTGAATATGTATATGTTTTGATGCATTTCATTAGATCATCTAAAAATTAGGGAAAATAAACTAGGCCTAAAACTTCACAAACCCATATGATCATGTTCTCCTGATCCATCCACATGTGTAAATGCTAACCTCATCAACATGATTACTTGGCTCTTTCTGGCTATATTGCAATTTTGGCTAAGTATGGGAAAACTATGAATTCTAACTAAGAATCCAAATTTAAACCCTCATAACTTTGACCAAATTTCAATGCATGAATTTAGATCTAGTGCATAAAAACTAGGGACAAATTTTATAATAAACATATGACCATCTCCCCTTGACTCATTCCTATGTGGAAATAGAGACGTCATCAAACTATCTACTCAGATTTTTTGCCACTAGACCCAAAGTGTCTAGATGAGAACTATGATTAACTAGATGAATTCCACATATGCATAAAAATTATGAAATCATGGATCAAATCTTGTATGACCCTTTGCACATGCTCAATTCTCCATACTCATCCTTGATCCTATCAAGTTATGTCAATACTAAATATCATCTAATCATACATAAAACACACTAGAACAAGCATATTACACACATTGTTATATAAGAACAAGCACATTGTATAATTTTTCATTATCATGCAAACTATCAAGGATCTTTATCTACTCACCAAGATACCTTCATGACACCACCATGACATCATCATGACACTCTCTAACAAGATCATGCATATTCAACTAAGATTGAGGAAGAGCTATAAGTGGCCAAGAAGGCCAACAAGGAGGATGATATATTATTATACAGGTAGGGTATGGGGGATATTATGATCCAAATATATTGAAAAACATATGATGCCTAGTACTATAGGTATTTGTATGAGGGAATAGTGTCATAAGATCAATGTGCCCCAATCTATAAATCTAGTACGTCCTCTCAGTCAATGCATCATCCAGCTAGGAGGTCACCAGGATAGGATTGATATAGATTTTTATTTTGAGACATGATGTATATTGTGGATATGAGTTATTTTAGCACATGGATGCACATGGGGTCCATATTTTACTTGTCTATTTTTATTGGACTATTATGGAAATTTATGTGACAATGGGACTCTTGATTATGGCATTGTGATTATGTTTTCAATATGTGATAGATGATATATGGATTTGGTTATTTACATGTGATTATTAGTTATGGATGTATGGATTATGGATTTGGCCTTTATGATGTTGATTTATGGATTTAGATTATGTTATTATATGTTTATGATTATATGAGATGTTTATACATTAGGAATATGATGATGATGAATACATTTTAGATTAGACATGATTATGGATGTTATTTATTTATAATGATGTGTATGATTTTATTTATTATGTGTTGTGTATGACATGGTTTAGAGATAGATGATGTATTATTTTTAGTTTTCATGGGATAATTTTTAAATTAAAGATGTGTTAGTTAATGGCATGTGCTAGGAGATATATAGATAATCATTTACTTTAATCATATGTCTCACAAATTGGTATTGAGTAAAATCATCCTACACCAAGGAGGTGGGGGGTTTAGTAAGTATTCTAGGATAGTCAAACATGAAAGTGGGATGATTAAGTGGAATGAATTTGGATTTTTGGGGACCTTAAGCAATTGGAAATTTAATTAATACTATTTTTCTATGGCACTTTGAATTATACATTTACCTACAACATGACAATAGTCTAGGCCACATTTGATTCAATGTGCATAGGGACTTAAAGTGAGAAATTTGTTAATGACATTCCTAATTTATATATTGGGTTGTCATTTAAGGCCATCCTCATTCCCATTATTAAAAATAACTAGATGAAATATGTATAAAAACTAACACCTAAAAATATGATACAAAAAGATTAAGATGATATAAGAAAATATTTACATGACACAATTATTATTAATAAGATAAACTAATGACAATATTTACATGTGGATATATACATTGAATTTTCAAAATGATAACATATACAAAGGACAAGACAAGATATATACAAATACTAATACTTAAAAATACCATATAACAAAAGTATGCCAAAATTATGGTGAGATCAAGACAAATTAAAGAAGACTAAATACATACATTGACTCTTAACAAGATAAAAAATAATTTGAATAATTTCTAAACATTATAAATAAAAGGATAATGATGATATTAGTTAAAATATGGCCTAATCTCTAAAATGACATAAAATGACTTCTTTGTTTTAAAACATAATCTAAAAGACAACTAAGTAAAGGATAATAATGATAAGTATGTACAATATGACCTAACTTATACTAAGACTAAAGGAAATGATTTCAAGGACATGACTAGATGGATATTCACAATGGAAAATTGTGCTAAATAATATTGATGGAAATTGATACAATGATCTACCCAAATATAATGACAAGTATATAATCTAGAGTGAACTTTTGGGATTCATTTATGTAAAAAATGTATTATAGATCTTGGAAGTAGAAATATTGTATGACCTTTATTTAGTTACGAGGTCAATGGGTGCTTAATGAATTTTGTATAGGGAAGGAGTGGGGATGGAAAAAATTGGGTACGATTGATGATGATGGGAAGAAGAGTTATCTAGGAAGATGTAATTAATATGTAGATTAGGATGTCAAAATGGAATTATCAGCTTGAAAAGTGGACTAGATGTTCTAGATAACTCTTTAATAGGTATCCCCTTTACACTTTAAGTAGTGATCTTCCCCTTTTTGAAACTCATGTCTCCTAATTTCTCCTAAGCATATATTTTATACCCACTATTAGGATTAGGCTCATATAGGAAATGAGTGGATGGGATGAAAATATGAGAAAAGTGGAGTGGTGATGGATAGATGTACACCTAATAGTGGGGTATTATAGATGGAGGATTTTTTTATCTATTTAAGTATTAAAATGCTTCAAGTGTATAATTTTTATGGGCTCATCGAGCTCATCACCACCTAATGTATCCAATTTATTGGCTCTTGATCCAAATTTTGAAATAATAACATAGGGGCCAAGCAAATTTGCTTAAAATTTGCCTTTATTTTCTCGCTCGGTATCGGTGTTTTTCTAATTTTATTTTAATACTAGGTCACCAACATCAAATTATCTATACTGGGTTTTTTGTGATATTAACCCTTAAGTTTATTTTGATATGCCTTAAGGTGATCAATAACATTTTGATGCTTCTTGTATAATATTTATAGATAGTGTGGCCTCTCTTATCTATAGTTATTATCACTAGTCATGCCCTAAAAATATATTCATGATGAGGGGAGTATAACTTCGATGGGAAAGATTAATTGTGTTCCATAGACCAAAGAGTATAGAGTAGCCCTAATAGGTGTTCAGATGTTGGTTCTATAAGACCAAAGAGTTGGATATAATTATACATGATAATTTATACCAGCATCATTGACAATTTTCTTAAGAATATTGAGAATCATTTTATTGGTTTCTTCTACTTGTCCATTACCCTAGGGATAGTCGGGTGTAGAGAAGTTTTGTTCAATGTGATAACAATTACACAAGTCTTCTACTTCTTGATTTTTTAAAGATTTTCCATTATTTTATATGATTTTAGTTGGGATTCTAAAGGATTAAATAATCTAATTAAGAATGAATTTTTATATTTGTAGACCTTTGGTATATATTAGTGTCATTACTTTGACCCATTTAGTGAAATACTTTGTAGCTATGATTATGAACTTATGTCCATCAAATGATGTAGGATTAATCTTGAAAATAATATCTAGTTCCCTTATTGAAAATGGTCATGGGATCATTATAGGTTTTAGTTATTTTTTAAGGGCATGAATGATCTTGCCATGCTTTTAGAAGGATACACATTTACATACATACTAGTAGGAATCATGATCCATTATGGGCCAGTAGTATCCAATCCAAATTAACTTAATGGTTAGGTTCATCCCAATGACATGGCCTCCATAGATACCATTTTAAACTTCCTTGATTATGAGAATAGATTACTTTGATGTCAAGAATCTCAATAAGGTTTGGTCATAGCCTCTTTAATAGATCATGTTTCCAAGGATGGTATAACATGATGTGTGATAGATACAATATTTATGATGGTGTTAATTGAGGTCTAGTAAAAGTATACAATCATGGAGGTAGGTTTAAATGTCATGGTAGTAGGGTAAACTGGGATTAGGTATAACACAAATTTGATAATGAGCTATTGCTTGATGAGTATACATTAATAATTTCTTGACTAGATATTTTACCTCAAGTACATCTTTTGAAATATTTAGCAAAGAACTAGTAGTGGTCATTAAGTTGGTTTCCGTATTACTTCAACTCAAAACTTGTTTAAAAGTTAAAGACTAAAGTTTTTGTTTTAATTGGTTTGATAGTTATCTATGAGTAATTAATTTCTCATCTTTTGCCTAAAAATTTTCATTCACTTATTTTATAATCAACTAAGAATTTATAAAGACTTGAAGATGTTGGATATTCCATTGGATGGTGAATTGTAGTTTGGTAACTAATGCCTCATATTCAATAATATTAATTGTGTATAGGAAAGCAATTTTAAAGGATTTAGGGATTAGATCACCTTGTTAAAGTATGTATTTCATCCATTTTCTCATGTTTGATAGTGTATGAGATAATTATTTCATATTTTAGTGATTTTTTCCTATGTGAAGACTTATTCCACATTATCCAATTAGGATAGTTCTTTATTCCACCTTGCCTATTTATGAAATATATTTCCTATTGTACTAGCATGATTGATTCTAAATAATAAATGATTTGCATTGATTTTATATATCATATTTGCTTCTTCTTTGTGTGATGATTTTTTTAACACTTTATATTCTTGGGTTGGAATTACTTTACCATTATTAATATGGTATTAAAACCCTAAAGAAGTTACAACCATCCATTATCTTGAAATTTTTAGATAATTTTATTTTTTTCCCTTGTCATGCTTCATCCCCTGTTGTAGAGAGGAAGAGTAGAAAGGAGATATTGATACCCTTTTTCAAGGATTTTTTTAAATATATAATTAATTTTTAATATTTTTTTTATAAGATTCACATGGAGATAAAAAAAACTAAGTGGGGCATCCTTTTTTCTTCTTCAAAGCTTGGCATATCAGATTTAAAAGAGAAGCAATGGATCTAAGCTTATCTAAGGAAGATAGGCACTAGAAAACTACTTCATTCACCTAGATATGCATCCTTTTATTCTTCAAATCTTGGTGTATATTATTTTAAAGTATTGGAATTAAATCTAAGATTGTCTAAGTTGGTTTCTATCTCAAATTTATTTTAAAACTCTTCAACTAGGTGTTTTTTAAGAGAATCATTTCAATACATCATATTAACACCTTTTGTGATCAGTGTCACTCTCAAATCTATTTTAATATTGGAATAATCCTTTTTGAGACCCTATTTTGAATAAGTATAGATCCACACCAGCTCAAATAACACCTTATTGTGAGTAAATTATTTGGGATGATTACTATTTTGATATGTTTTACACTAGCTGGAGGAATTAATAAATATCTTATGCTAGCTAGAAAGTAGCTAACTAATGCAATTATTTATTTGGAATATTAAATGAGTGGTAGAACATGGTAATCACATCATGAAGGATAAAAGGTAATGGATTTGGTGAAATTATTTTGAAAAGATACAACTTGATATCCATTGTACATAGCTCCACCCTAGTAAAAGGTACTCTTATAGCCTATAAAATCAACCTTGAACTAGTGAGCAGAGGGACATGAATAAAGGAAACAAATATCTTGAGAAATTAGTTCTAAATTAAATGGCCATCATTAATATTATAAATAGCTTGATTCCATGATAGATCCATTTATATAATCCCAATCTTGCATGTGAGCCCTTGGGTAGATAATTAGTTTAGCAAAGCTTGTATTCCATCTTATATACTTTATTTACACAATATGAACTATGATATGTATTTAAAGCTTTAAGTAATGAAGAATACTAGTTGCATTAGTACATAGTGTATTTTAATTTGTTATTGAATTACACAATGGGTGAAAAAGTTATAGTGGTTTAGTTTGAATATATGAATGTTAAGTTTAGGCAAGCTTGTAGTTCAGATCCGTAATGACATCCCTATGTAAAAGAGGACATAAACCTACTTTGTATAAGTGGCCTAAGTATAGATAAGAACCTATGCTTAGTGATGTTATCCTTTCATAAATCATGAGCCTAGTATGGATGTGATCTAAAACATCTTATTGACTCCTAAAATCACCGAATGATGCTAAGCTTAGTAAAATAAAGGCCTACACCCTTGAGACAATAAAACTACAAAATATAGGATTTCACCTATAGACCATAAGACTTATTCCAAAAATATATTATGCCATTGATTCTACCAAAGCTATTTTTGAGATTACCAAGTCCCATAAGGAATGAGATGTGCCATCACACAACTAACACAGTGTAGACCCTAGTTCTTTCTCTATTGTAATTTGGGTGAGCACATAAAGTTTGTGCCTATGTGAATTGATATTAGTATAGTTGAGTGTTAAATGGTGAGTACTATGGGAACATATCACATTTGAACCTAGTTTTAATGAGTCTAAAACTAACTTAAAATTAAATGAGCACCTAACCCCATGTTTGATGAATGAAAACCCCCAATTAAACTACAACATTTTGGTTCTATTATCAAGACCTCTATTTAATTTTGTTGTTATAATGATGTGATAGAAAAATGATCTGACTCTCCCTTGAGAACATCAAGTGTTAGAGACAATAGGTGGAAGATAAATTTGTGCTAAAGCATCCATTTGTAAAGGATGGAAGTCAAGGTAATGGGTCCAGAATAACCTATATGATGATTTATATGAGGTCTCATTTTGTGAACTACATGATCTTATGTATCATTGGTTGGCTTCTTATGTAACCCATAGAATATGAAACTATGGACAATGCTTTGAGTAGATGAAAGAGCACATATAGAGGCTTAAGAACCTAGATGCCACTTAGACTAAAGATGCATACAAATGGTGACAAGGGTCACTGAATAGTTACATGCTTGATTTTATAGTGTGAATATACTCCTACCTTGAGAAATTATAGCATCAATTTCTACATATACCCAGAGACATGTTTGTGAAAGATTTTGGCATAGAGTTTAAGAAGTTGATGGTGGATTACAACTTTGAAACTATGAGAATGGAAAGATAAATTCCTTTCACATATGATCAATGTAGAAGGGGAGAAGGGGATGTGTAGATGAAGTGAAATGAAAGGATAAAAGTATATTGACACTTGAGATCTTAGGTGATAGGCTTATAATAAGAAAAGACATAGGCTGATAGAATATATAAAACTTGTAAGTGCTGACAGAACTTGTAACGAGTGGGAAGAGCATAGGGAAGGATCTATTGAATTGTAGTAATGCCAAGATGAGAGAAACATTGAATCCATAGATTGATCTTAATATTTGATAGGTGTAGAATGCTTTGGGTTCCTATAAAATTTGACCACTAAAGATGCACTGGATGTACCTACCCCCTTTGAACTTGTGGCATAATCTCATGCATTAGATCCCCCATAAGAAGAAAGAAGAGTGATAATTGACCCTATTATCAACATTAACTTTGATCATTTTATAGACTTGGAGTATAATTTTATGATTGAAAAAAAAAATTCCTTACAAAGAATTGATTGAGGATACCTCAAGACCTTTAGGCACTAGTTAGACAATGCATAACATCAGTGCAAGCATTCTAGTTTAGCTAATGTCATTTATGTAGATTGGGAAACAACCCATTGAAATTGTCCCACTACCATAAGTAAGTAGTATTATGCTTTCAATATCAACAATGTTAGTATCAATAAAGGGACCAATACATAACCTAATGGTTGGAGGTATTAGAAGACAACCACCAAGATAAAAATTAGGTAGAAAGTGCCTTAGATGTTAGTTATTCCCCCATAATAGATTTCATATGAGATGGCCATGCACATTCTAGAGTATCATAGTGTGAAAAATACCATAGAACATGTCCTAAAATATGAACTATAATGGTGTGCTCAAGGTATAACCTAGTCAAAGTGAAAAAAAACATAGTTCATGATAACTCTACTTGATCATGCTTATACCTGGTATAGTAAATTTGATCCTAACTAGGATATGATTGAATATGAAACCTTGAAGGAAGTATTCCTTAAGGAATTCAACATACCCATGTTTGAACAATAGAGCATAATTGTACTCAAGGAGATTAACCAAGGGCTCTCAAAAAGTGTGTGTCTATATGATATTAGGCTTAAAATGCTTCTTTCCAAGATTTTTTATGGCATTCACCCTTCCTAACATTCATAATGGTTTATTGGAGGATTTCTAGTATCATTATGAAGAGCACTATCCATGAAGACATTCATCGACCCTCATAAACTGCCTGATGTCTCACTCAGAGTTGAGGTAGTTAAGAGTTCCTATAGTTGAATTAACTCTTTCATGGAGGCATATATTGAATTTATGGCTAGCCAACTCCAAAACCTAACTTCTAGTTTGGCATAAGATGTTTAAAGTGGATAATGGTACATTGATTGTGAGATGAAAGGCCATAATAGGAATAACTACCCTCAAGGAATATATGCACATTATTTCTAAATTGTGAATTTTGTTATATGATGTTTGAAACTACCCTTTATTATAATGTGATAGTAAGGTTAACATAACCATCCATTTCTAGTTGTGAAATTCCCACACTCATATTACAGTTGACTTCCAAGTAATCGATGAGATGCATGAGAATATAGAGAAGGGCACACAATAAACAACTATAAAAATTAGAGGGAAAGATAACCATGGAAATGAAGGCTATGTATAATATAATATAGGTTATGGGATGAAAATAGGTGCTAGAGGGAAAGGTGGAGGATGATATGAAGAAATATTCCCACTACATTCATGTCAGAATTGTGGTTTGAGAGAGCATTATTAGCATGACTGCCCTACACATCCAACATGTAGGTATTGTCAAGGAACACATCAGCTTAAGGAATGCCCCAAATTTTATAATAAATTAACCCAAGGCAAACTAATATAGGTAAGGGTGCAATAATGATTAGGCATGACCCAAAAATGGAGAATTGGAATCTGAAGGCATAACTAACCTACATGGAGCCAATCAAAGTATTTTTAATTACTCATATTGGATTCACCACTCAACCACCAATTATGCTAGTAGTAGAGTTGCACCTAGAATAAGGGGAATAGAGTGGCGTTGAGTGCATAATATATCTTTAACCCAAAGTTTCACCTTACCTATACCCTACACACTAGAAAAATGTATTGCAGTAGGCTATGAGTGTAATTCAAAAGCTATAAGGGGAGTTCCAACTAGTGTGAGACCTAGAAGCACAAGATTTCACCTATTTTAAGAAGTAATATGTCCAAAAGGTTGAGGTATAAGAGCTAACAGAGATCTTAAGCCTGCTATAAATAGATGGGATGTTTCCCCTATTTAATAACTTGATTTTAGAGTAATTAAGAACTATATCCCATCTATAGATAGGGGGCATCCTATGCCAACCCTAAGATAATTTAAATTGTTATGCTATGAATGAATAGGGCATGAGAACTTAGGAATACATAGAATGTGGAGCATGATCAATAACTCTTGGTGAATGCCACCATTGATCGATGGTTTATATGTGAGGTCCTCACAAACATAATTATTGAGGTCAATATTTTGATAAAGAATGTATGGGAGAAGATGGGTAGGACAACCTTGAGGTATTCCCCTTATTTACTTTTCATGACCAAAAAATCCAATATGAAACCAATAAAAATTATAAAATCACTATTTTATATATCATGGGTGCCAAGTTTTGTGTTTAATTTAAAGTGATTGAGTTGGCTGAATAATATAATTATATAGCACTCCTAGGAAGGCCATGGTACAATGTGAATAACAATAATATTTTCTTCAATAAGTGCTATATGACATTTAAAAATGGAAAGGAAAGGGTAGTGATCACCCACTCAAGTGACCAACGACCCCCCTATGTAGAAAGTATTAATCTTGGGGATGAGATCAACCATATATACAACATTATGGTATAAGGCACCAATAATATCAACCTCAATGACCAAGGAGTGCTTTCTTGGGAAGATGGACAATAACTCTTTGATATGATCAATGTTACTTAAAACTATTGGTTTGAATAAGCTTATGAGATGAATGGTTAGATGTGTCACTTAGTGAGCATGAAGGTGCCAGAACATATGAGGACTAGTTATGTCTAGATTGATCACACTTTGAATAGATGGGTCCCTTATCTTAGAAATAAGTAAAAGAGAGTGTTTCACCTATGAAAAGGTAAAGTTGTCACACTCCTAAGATATCAAGGGAACAAACCCATGGAATAATATGTCCATGACTTTGAATCATGTGTCCCAAAGGAGGTAAAAAGGATGGGCACACTAGTATATACTTTGAAAAGCATTGTCACTCATTGGTGGGTAGTATAAAGGCTTAACTTACAGGCTTGACAAGATGTAAAAGCATCCATCTACACCAGATTCAAGAAAATAAATGAGGACTTGGATATTTCTACATACTCTAGTGATTCAAACCCAATAGTACATGTGCATTTATGTAAAGAACATGGACTGACTATGGCATAAATGCCACAAGGAACTTATGGGTACATGCCTTCTACAAGACCTTGAAGATATGTGCATGAGCATGGTACATTATCAATGATATTAATCATGAGATGATAAGTTGGGAGGTACTTTAAGAGTGATTGATTCACATCTTATCCTTTTCTTCATAGAACTTGAAATTGATCAAGCCACTGCAAGTAATTCGTAGGGTAGTGTTTGAGGACACTACAATCCTAGAGTATCACTTAAAAGGTATTTTAGGGAGAAAGTATTGACACTCCTAAATTTATTTAAGGAAAAAGTTCTCAATAGTGACTCGAGTGATGAAGACATTGATATCTAGAAGTTGCACAATTAGACATCCTTGATAGGAAAAAGGAAGCTCATACACCAAATGGAGGATAACAACCCTGATAAAAAATACCCTACTCATCTTCACAAAGAAGCAACTAAGGGAATTAGGAAATTCAAGGACTCACATCAGGAGAGGAATGAGCCCTAATACATGCTAATCAAAAAACCAAGTAGACATCAGCTTAGAAGGGGAACCAAAGATGGCTACTTTGGGTGCATATTGGTCTGACACAAAGCTATCACAAATTGTGAAACTCTTGAAGGAGTTCCAAAACTTATTCCCTCTAAATTAATGATACATGAAGGTTACCCACCCATCCCTTGGGAAAATGAGTATAAATCTAGTGGATAGCATGAGACCTATCAAAAAGTACCCTTCTAAAATGAACCCCAATCTTCATGCCAAGGTCAAAATAGAGATTGATGGGATGTTGGCCACATGTGTCATCTACCCTATGTACTAATATAAATGGGTGAGCTCTATGGTTATTATAATCAATAAGGATAGGTATATTTATAGTTACATTTATTATAAACTTGTTATCCAAAATTGGCCTACATACGAAGCTTTTACTACTGTATCCTAAATATATTCATCTATAATTATTGTTTGAGGATCAAGGGGAGGAATTAATCCATTTAGGGTTTTGTCTCATTTATTTCTTCTTAATGAGTACAAATAGATAGGACACCAATAAAGGAATTAGTTTTCATAGATAGGTCAATGAACTAGTTCATAATTGGTGACCTTCATAGGTCTAAACTTACTCATGATCCACTTGGTTCATTCAAGAAAAAGATTTCACAATTTTTATTCTAAGCGAATGACTTAAAAAATGATCTATAGATGTGATATGTGCCAAGAAATGTCAACTTAAATCTACAAGAAATAGCCATTTGGATTCAAAAATATTCATCAAGATATGAATTGAACATAGGGTTTTCAAGTGGCATGATCTCAAAATCTAGGATCAAGGATCAATGGCATGTAGGTGATCTCACTAAGTCAATAAGTCAAAAATCAAGATTGATGGTGTGTATTCTTATGTATGAATTTAGATTGATGATATACATTATGAACTAGGTCAATAGGCAAAAAAAGATCTATGGTGCATGTTCAATCATGAAATTTAAGATCAATGGTGAGTATAAGGTCAAAAGGTTAGAGGATTCTTAGGATAAACATGATTGTTCCATGTGTCACAATCATGATGAACTAGTAGATCAACAACATGCATTTGATCATACAAATCAAGGATTGATGGTGCATTTTCAACCATGCCAAGGAGATCAATGATGTGCATAAGGTTAAGAAGTTGATGATCCCAACTTTCATGCAACATGGCCATGTGGCATAAGTGCATTAACTAGATGGAGACTAATAGTAGGGTCCATATAAAGCATGTGAGGATTCCAAGTGGCACAATATAGAAAGAAATCATAGATCAATGACCACAGATGAATTCAAAGCTATAAGACTCTTGAGAATATTGATGGAGAAAAATTGATTAGGTTTTAGGGGGATAGGATGAGGACACATGTCCAAGGTGACCATATTCAGGTTTTAAAACAAGGTAATCATCCTAAGGAAATGTCACATGGGAAGACACATTGGACTAAAATATTTTTTAATGTAGATAGACAAATGTATAAATTTAAGAGAAAATATGATTTAGGCTACCAAAGCAAACCCTATAGATTCATAGGATGTCATTAAAGCTTAGTTTAACCTATCAAAATCCCTCAGATGTAAGTTTTATGTCTTGTTCATGGTTAGGAGAATAAGTAGTCTATATATCTTTATATAGTTATTACTATATAAAAACCATTAAATGGTATTGGTTTTCATCTATAGTAGACCTATGTTCAAGGTTTGAAGTAAGGGAAGATTTGTGATTATAAAAGGAGTGTCTTATCTATTGACATAGTCATATCATAAAATTTCAGTAGGTACATGTAGCTACTTTAAACATACATAGTCATGACTCAGTCAGGTTCATGGATATTAATATTATCTTTATAATGAAGGAAAGTGGAGGATGGCATAGAAATATAAGAGAGAGATTTGATGGTTAGATAGTGTAGGTGGAGCATTAAATAAATTTTTAGAGTCTTTGGAGGATATTCCTTCTTAATAAATCATGACTCATCATCTCAACAACAAATTTTTTCTTCTAGTATGCTTCTCAACCAATGAGAGAACTTGAAGACTATTGGAGCTAATGAAGGTTATTTTATTGAGAAAGGATTATTCCTAGTTGATCCAAATGTGGTTGAGAATTAATAGAAGTTGGTTTTAACTCATTTATTAAATTACCTTTTCTTTCAAACTTATCTCTCTCTTTCCCTTTCTCTTATATATCCCATTTTCTTCCTCATTGTAAGAGGGTTCTCATTTTGTAGAGAAAAAGAGACTCTCATTTGATAACTCAAAACCCTATCAAATCTTATATGAAATACCTACTTAAGCAATAAATATTTTATTTACCTATCTCCTACCTCTGAATTGTGTTTAACAAATCTTCTATGATGGCATTAGAAAGGAATGTCTTCCATGTCCATTGTCCTTATTTATTGCCTATATTTATGTGTTTTCAAGTTATTTGTAGATTTTAAATTGAGATATTTTTTCCATTTATGGATTCTTGGTGTGAACCTTATAATTCCTCTTTGATCAATTGATTCCTTCATGAACCTAGTTTATGAAACACTTATGCAATTAAATCATTTGTGAGAATGTGTGGGTGAAGATTTTCTTATGCTTCATCAGTGTTTATTTCATGATTTTATGAGTTCTCATTTAAATTACATGTATCACATTTTTATCTCTATTAGTAACCCTATACTCACTCTCTATCCCTTTCCCAAGAAAAAAAATTATTTTATGTGATCTACCAAGAGGAAGTCGACCTTCTTTGGAGGTTTAACCCCACTATAATATACCCACAACCTAGGGTTATTCCCATTTTTTTAATTAGTTGGAGGGATCTTGAATAACCCCCTTAGAGGTTGTAAATTAAGTCCATAATAAGACTGTGAAACACCACTTTCATCAATTACTCCTTCCCAACTTTGTTCACCAATGAAGTCTTTGACGACATTATAGGTTGTGAAATTTACACCTTCATTGATGGGTTGTTAGGATACCATCAAGTCCAAATTGAATAAAAATACAATCCCAAAACAAATTTTTTGATAAAATGGGGTTATTTTACATACAACATGATTCCCTTTTGGCTTAATAATGTTTCAATCATGTTTTCCTAAGTGGTGATCACTGTGTTTAAGGATTTCATTCACAAGTTCTTCCAAGTGTATTTAGATGACTAGATTGTGTATGGACTAGTTAAAGATCATTATGAAAAATTGATCCTCATGTTTGAAAGGTGAAATAAATTATATATATATTTGAATCTCAATAATTTCATCTTCATGACGCCATTTTTCACCTTACTTAGGTATATCATTTGTAAATATGGGCTACTCATCGATCTTGTGAAGATTGTAATTATTATATAGCTCTAGACCCATTCCACGTAGAAATACATTTTCACCTTTCTTGGCCATTATGGCTACTATAGAATATTAATAAGGATCTATGTAAAGATTTTGGCACTGCTAGAAGAGCTCTTACATAAGGATAAAATGTTTTATTGGGGCATAACACAAAATGATGCCTTTAACACTCTATAGCTCAAATTGGTTAGTGTACCTATTTAAAATTTTCATAACTCAACAACTCCATTCTGCATCCATGTTGATGCATCTGGCTATACCATTGGTGCCATACTAGTGTAACTTAGTGAAGGTAATATGGATCATCTTATCTCCTTCACAAGTCAAAAACTAACCTAAGTAGAGTAGAATTATATGACAACTAAACATGAGGCATTAGCCATGGTCTACACCCTGCATAAAGTCAAGGAATACTTGTTGGTGACACTATTCATCTTTTCACCAATAATAAGGTTTTTAAGTACCTTTTGATCAATCCCATTATCAATGTGTACATCTTTAGATGGATAGTTATATTTTAATAATTCTAGTTCTCAGTTGTAGTGAAGGTTGGAAAATAGAATTTAGGCCCAAACCATTTGTCCCACATCAAATCTAGTAGTGTAGCAGTGCCTAATGAGGATGACATTCTAGACATATAACTCTATATGGTCCAATTCATCCTTGAAAACTTGGTAGATATAGTAACATGTTCTAATAGCTAGGTCTATAACCTAGACCATAATAACCAAAGAGGAACAACTCATAGTTCATACCACTCCCTTTCAAATCATTAGTGGGGAGATGTATAAATTAATTCATGTTGAATTATTACATTGATATGTCTTAGAACACAAAAGGACTTTATATTACAATAGGAACATGAGGTGGATAGTAGGATACCATTGCAATGGAGATGCAACAATGTGTAAGGTGTTATAATCAAGCTTCTACTGGCCAAGTATATTCCATGATACACAAGATTATACCAAGGCATGTGACATATAATAGTGCATAGGTAAGCCCAATAATAGGGATGAGATACCTCTCATCCCCATTATTACCAAAGTTCCATTTTAAAAAAGGTCCATTGATTTTATTATACTAATTACTCTTACATCAAGGTGCACAGGCATAAGATATATTCTAGTGGTGACCAATTATTCCACCAAGTGGGCCAAAGTTGTGCCAACTAGATATTTCACAAAACCCACAACCTCAAGTTTCATAGTGGATAACATCATAAGTTTATATGGGTGCCAACTTAGTTTGACTAGCTACAAAGGTTCATCAAAGAAATTATGCAGGTCTTGCTAACTAAATACATGGTGGTGCACCATAAGATAATGCCTTATCATCCATAAGTGAATGAAATATTGAGGTATTTAATAATATATTTGGAATGTGTCCCCTTAATATATGAAATATTGGTTTTAAATATTAGGATGATCAAGTCTTAGTAGTAATACGGGCATGTTACATAACCTATAAGTGCATGACCAAGGCTACACCATTTCAACTAGTTTTTGGTGCTAAGGTGGTTATACTAATGGATTTCATAGTGCCATAATTATGAATTACATGTATTGGTCATATATATACCAAGAATTTTTGAAAATAAGGTTGAAAAACTTGGAGTACTTGGATGAGATGTGCACCTAAGTAAGATAGAGTTAATAGATAAAGAAGGCACACCAAAAGCTCTGGCATGATAAGAATATTAAGTAAAAGGTACTAAATATAGGAACATTGGTCCTAATCTATAAATTTAATTACTTCAAGCACTTAGGTAAACTTCCAATTAGGTTATTGGGTGCTTATGCCATCCATAACATATTAGAGATAGGTACATACAAGTTACACATGTTATAAGGTGAAATGCTCCCTAAGAATTTAAATGGTAAATAATTGAAGCATTAAATATAATAGGATGATGTTTGTGCCATCTAAAAATTGGCTTCATAGTCCTAATTTTGTTGTGTTATTCTAATTAGAATAAATTTTGGCATAAGCCAAACATTTCCTTATGTTTTATGTTGATGTGTTATGTTGGTGATGAGTGAATAAGTGGTGCTTTGAGGCCCATAAGAGAACTATTATAGAATTTCCATGCATAATATTAGTAGGTTGAGTTGATCATGGTTGTCTTATAACAACAAAGGATAGATACCTAAGATTATAGGTGTGATAAGGTCACCAAACATGAATAGCACCAAGTGAACAAGGGGAGGTGCATAGGATACTAGTGCACATGAGATGAAATGAGGGCACACAAGTTGATAAGTGTGCAAGAAACCTAGAGAATGAAACACTAGAGGACTAGTGCAAGTGATTTTTATGGGGTAGGACAAGCCAAGGCAAGAGATGAAAGTGTAGATAAATTAACTAGTGAAAGAGAAGTATGCTTGGTATAAATGACAACACTAGAAAATGGAGTTCTAGAGGCTAAATCATGCACATGTATGGCACTACTCTTAGGTTACCATAAGGAAAGTGAAGGTCATTCCAAGGTGAACAAAGTGTAGGAGTAAAATCATCTAGATAAACTAGCATCCACCCAATAGTAGGAAAGAAGTGACTATTTGAAAACACATATCACTTCATCAAAAATACCATTTAAAAAATTTAATGAGGTGATAGTGGAGGTAAAAATATCTACATTAAATGCATAGGTGGTGGTGGATTTTCATGTGTTTAGTGGTTTTCAATAAATATAGGCACCTCTATACCATTACTCACATATAATTAGGATAATAGTTGAGGTTAAGGTATAAAGAGGCCAATGACACATTGGTTTAGGTTACAAACCTTAAGATAATTTGAACTAGACACGGAGAACAAAACTAGAGCTAAACTAAAGCTGAAGTGAAAAAATTCTACCAAAGTGAAACCTTGAGAATCCATGGCCTCCAAATGAGAATTATTGAGTAAGAGAGGAAATTACATTTCATTTTAGATTAAAATAGATGCATAGGGAGAGATAATTACCAAAGAATCAAACAACAAGAAAATTTAGAGACATTGAGGCTGTCATTAATGGTGAATGAAGCTTGAGTTATAAATATTTATTCATATACCCCACAACTATTATAAGCACCTAGAAACATTAGAGGATTTAGCATAATCAATAGACATGCTTAAACACTAGCTAATTTATAATGGGAAAGAAACATATGAGTTCTATTCTATCATAGGTGAAGAAAGATGCCAAATAGGAGTAGATAATAAAGGAGATGGCCATTGTAAATAAGATATTAAAACCAATATAAGGGGTTAGCATCACTGATTTTGAACCTAAGATACTCACCAAAATGTCCTATAGATAAATTTAGTTTCCTTTAGAGGTCCTATTTGGGGAAACTTGGGTGTCCTTCACACACACTTGTAGGCTAAAAGAATACAACCACTGTAACTTGAGAAATATGAAAGAGATAGGGAAATATTGGATGGTTGATAATGGGGTAAATATAGAGGAATTCATAACATTGTTTGACATTTCCATTCAAGATAGGCTTGTGGCCATTGGTGAAACTTATCTCTATAAGTTTTCATGTTTTGGGAAGCTAGAGGAACTCATGCAATTCCTCCTCTCATGCATATATGGAGATCACTTCTAATTTTTAGGGAGGTACATATGGATATTAGCATGCTTATTTGGTAGAATCACTGAGATTCCAAACTCCAGCATATACATCCACCAAATGATGGTGGATGATGTTGAAGTAGAAAGGGTCACAAAATTACTTAGGTACTATAAGGGAGGATTCACATTCCCAATAAAATATATACAAGACCCTGGAAAGAGGGCTATGATGTGCCTCATGAGATCTAAGTTTTACCCCAATGGGAGATGGATAGACATCATCAAGGCCTACTTGTGCATCAATCACCACATGGTGCAAGGGATCAATTTCAATGTAGTCAAATTCATTCTTGAGGAGATGGTAAAGAATGAACTTGAGTGTCAAAAGGTACAAGAGACCTTCAAGTAGGGGTCATTATTAATATTAATAGTCATGGAGGAGATCAGCATGCCCAATGGAGATAAAGACAACATATGGGTCTTCTTGATATATAAAGACTCCCAGACATTGAATTACTAGGACTTCACCTACTCACCTTCCTTCTCCCAAAAATACAAGACCTAAGTGACAGGGTGGTGCACCTAATACATTGAGGTGTTTATCCTAAAATGATACATCCCTAAGGATATTTCCCAAATCATGTTTGGAATGATGACCTTCACTATCATGTAACACTTTTGTGTAGTGTGCTTGTTTCTCACAAATTGTAATCATTCAAGCTTTCTAAAATTCCCTTTATTTTTTCCATAAAGTAATTTAGGGATGTGTTAAGGATAATTATTAATTTGTATCAAATGGACATCTTAGTTAATACCATGGATTTGGAAAGGATTAATTTTTTGTGCTACTATGTGTGCATAAGAGTAAAAGCTACAAAATATGATGAGGATGACTCATATCACATACAAATCCATCCCCTTTAGAGATAAGTCATCATGGGGCACATCTTTAAAATTTACTATGAGATGAATCCAAGGAAGAAGAGAACTGACCCTAAGAAGGATGATGATCACCCCTTCTAGATCAGTGAATAAGGAATGCCAACACTAACATCACAGAATAAGTCTCCCTTGAAAAAGTGAGGAGAGACACTTGAATTAACTCAAGAGTACCTTAGGTTAAGGATCACATTCAGTAAAGAATCAACCCCCTCAAATCTAAATAAAAAGCATGTAACTTTCATGATAAGGATTACTTCTCCCAAAAATAAGGAGAATAAAAGGAAGTATAAGGGGCCCATTGTGATTCCAATAATAAATTTAGTAGAAATGGAATTTGAAGAAGCCCACACATATGAAATGGAAGAGGTAGATGAATAAGGGACAAATGTTTATATTATCCAAGAAAAATTTGGAGAAGATCCCAACATCGAGGATGTCTAAAAGTCCCTCCATGGTAGCACTAACCCCATGCTTGGAGAAGTGGAGAAGCTAACAAGTACCTCATCTGAAGGACCCTCCACACAACCTCTATAAATTGAGGAAGAAAAGAGAAAGGTGTGGAGGAAGATAGGAATGAGTGAAGTAGAATTTTTGAAGGTTTTGGTGATAGAGAAGAAAATAAAGGTCATGAAGGTAGATGGCATGAGTCAGGAACATATTAATAGAGTCAAATCCAAGGAAAAGGTATCCAAGGAAAAAATTATTTAAAAGAAAGGGAAAAGAGAAATGTGGCCAAGAAAGAGAATGAAAAAGAGGTTTCCAATAGTGTAACACCTACTAAAGAGGTTATAGAGAAGTCACATAACACCCCTACTAGCAAATTAGATCAAGCTACAAAGCTAGCATGCCCAAGTAGTGAAGGGGTACCTAAAGAAAAGGAAGGTGATGAAAGTGACTTAAAAACACAATAGATAGGGAGCACCAAAAATATCCAATAAAAATAAGAGGGAAAAGTTAGTGCTAAGAGATAATAAGTAGATAAGAGGGATAATTATAAATAACCCCTATAGGAATATGAAGACTAAACCTCTGAGGAAAGTGTTGAAGAAAGTGGTAGCACTGATAAAGAGGAAGAAGATAAAATTTAGTTGGCCATCACATAAAAAGAAGGCACTATGTTGAGCCTCAGAGAGAATATGCAAAAGGGGAGGATAAATTAAGACTTTTACATATTTAAATACATGTACCCTAAAGCTACCACTACCAAGACATGCTAATAACTTTCCTTTGCATTTTATAGCTACATGGATGATCCTCACTTTGAGGAATCACTAAGGTCATACTAGATGTGGATAAACTTGAATAAGGGCATGACCCCCTTCTTGTAAATATATACACCATAAACCTAGTTAGTTTGATGAATACACTCATTTTTATGGCCATTGAAGACATGCAAAATAACATCATCAATGATGTTAGGGTAGTGAAATGCAATAAAATCACCCAAGATGCCAAAAAATAAGTGCAAATCATAAATTTAAAACTATAGCAACTAGACAAACACATAAAGGCCACTAAACCATCCTTTTTGGTCAGTGTTGATACATCTAACCTCTCTAAGGTTGATAAGTGTGCTATTAGAGTAGATGCTCTCAAGAATGAAACTCAAACTAACATAGGAAGAAGAAGAAGATCCCTATGTTGCATTGTAAAAAGAGCTAGTTGGCAACTTCAAAGAGGTAAAAGACCTGTTCACAAAGCTATAAGAAGGTATAGAAGTAGTTAATGCCATATTCATGAAATTATCCAACCAATCATCAATTATTTATGTGTGTTTTAATTAGGTAAAGGGGTATAAGGAAGAGAATATCACATAGTTATACTCTGCAATCAAGGTAGAGCGTACACAAATAATGGGTAGGGTCAACACACTGAGCATATAGATAAATGACTAGAAGAAGAACCTAGAAGAACTCTTCCATGCCTTGAAAACTAAGGCCAATGAATAAGGAGTAATCCTAGATGGAGGAGTTAAAAATTATAATAAAAGGATAGAATGCTTCAAGAAGGAGTTAGATAAAACACACATGATAACACTTAGCACCTCTTCCATAGAGACAAACAACACTATAGAAAAAATCAAGCTCACTATTAAGGGCTTCAAATAATTAAGCACCGAGATAAGGGAGAGCACACCCAAGTTCTATGTGCCTAAAGCTTTGATAGCCTAGTCCAAAGATGGACTAGCAATTTTGTATGGGGTAATGTTGGGCCCTTACATTGAAAAAGAATGGATCCATACAAACTTGATAGATACCTTATTATGAGATGATCATTTGGGATGATTTTTATTTTGATATCTTTTACACTAGCTAGATGAATCGATTCACACCTTGTATGAGCTAGTAGGTGGCTAACTAATGTAATGATTTCCTATTCATATTTAGGGAGTGGTAGCATGTGGAAATCATAGTGCAAAGGGAATAAGTTAATGGAGATGATAGAATGATTTATAAAATATCTAGCTTGAAAACTAGCAAATGCAGCTCCACCCTAGTAGATGGTGCTCATGTAGCCTATAAAATCAATCTTGAGCCAGTGATTAGAGGGATAAAAATAAAAGGTAGTGAAGCTATAAATAAATTGGTTCTAAATATAATTCCCACCATTAATATTAGAGCTAACTTATATGTTATGATGGCTTCATTTATATAATCCCAAGCTCGCATGTGAGCCCCTGAGTAGATAATTAGTTTAGCAAATCTTGTACTCCATATTATACACTATATTTGCATAATATGAACTATGATATGTATTTGAAGATTTAAGTAATGAATAATAATGGTTGTAGTATTAAATTGTGTCCTTTAATTGAATGTCTTTCCCTTCATTATTAAATTGCATAATGGGTGAAATAATTATAATGGCTTAGTTTTAATATATGAATGATAACCATAGGCAATCTTGTGGTTAAGATCATTAATAGCATCCTTGTATAAAATATGATGTCATCCTACTTTGTATAAATGGCCTAAGTATAGATAAGAACCCACACCCAGTGGCATTATCCTTGTATAAATCATGATCTTAGTAGGAATGTGATCTAAAGTATCCTATTGACCTCTCAAAGTGTAGAATGATGCTAAACTTAGTGAAACAAAGGCTTGTGTCATTGAGACAATAAAAACACCTAATATAGGATTGCATCTATAGACCATCATACTTAGCCTAGAAATGAATTGCACCATTGAATCTACCAAAGCCATTATTGAGATGACCAAGTCCTATAAATAATGAGATGTTCCATGGAACAACTATCCCAATGTGGGCCCTAGTTATTTATTTATTTTACTTTAGTTGAGTTCATAAGGCTTGAACCTTATGGGAATTGACTCTAGCATAGTTGATTGTTAAATGTTGAGTGATATGGGAATGTATCATGTTTGCACCTAGTTACAATGAGTCCAAAACTAACTTGAACAACCTAATGACTGTCTAAACCCATGTTTAATAATGAAACCCCTCAATTAAATTATAACAATCCTTTTATTATTTGGAATCATTTCCATCTAAAAATTATAAGGCATTGGTTTTTTAGAATTTTTTATCATTTTCATATCTAAGTCATGGATATTTATTTTATTTTAGATCTGAGGAGGAATTGAGATCTTGTTTTGGTGTTAAAACTGCTCAAATTGGTGTCATTTTTTGTGCATTGGATTTGCTTATAAGAGAAAGGTTTTGGACTAGTAATAAAGGTACTTCTATTGTTTTTTTTATTTTTTTACATTGCAATATATTTTGTGGCATCATCCTTTTAAGTTGGCATCAATGTTTTTATTCTAGTTCTTTAGAGCTTACCATGATTCATCCTTCTCTTCTTTGGTGCCATTCCTTTTTTCAAGGTTGACCACTATTTTGATTTGTAAGTTGGCATCAATTATATTCTTTCAAAGGTTAGCATTTTAGATCTAGTCCATCTGCAGTATAATAAGAATCTAAAGGAAACCATCTTGATTTGTTGCTACAAAATTTACAAAGACTTTTCCTTTCTTATGTTGGATTTTTTCATCATTTTTCTATTGTGTTAGATCTACTTGTGGGAGGTAGGTGCTTGTATGAGAAAAATGATCTAAGTTTGCACCTTTTTTTGGATCTAGAACTAAAAGCAATAGTATTTTTTCCTTTTTTATCTCATCAAACCAATGTATTAATTAATTATTTGCTTTTACAAGACTAATTTTTTGTTTGAATAGGAATCAAATTTCACTTTCATGTATACCAAGGTAACCACAAGGATATTTTTTAACATTGGTTGGTATTTATGAATCTATGGCTCAATTCTAGTTCTAATGAGTGGTTGGACAACTATGTTATTTTTTGATTTGGTCTCAAAAACTAGTGTGTAGTGTTTTTTAATATATTGACCCATTTTATGGGAAATCATAACACCAATAACTTTTGAACCATAACTCAAATTTGAGTTATATTTTTTCAAAATTTTATGGTTTTCTATTTTTTATCCATTGGTGTCATTAATTTGTAAAAATGCACTACTTTTATAAAGTGACAAAATGGAGGGTGGTCATATTATAGAATATTTTGGGGGGATATCTAAATGCCAATTTTATGCACTCTTTGTATTCTTTCTACTCATTGGTGAGTAGTTAGCATTAATTTTACTTATGGTGTTGAGCATTGTGAGCCTTTGACTACACATAATTACCACACATTGATACGTTGAATAGAAAGCATCTTAAAAAACAAAATATTATGGTCTTTAATGATCAAAATAAAACCAAAACTTTCACATGAATGTGAAAATTTTCAAAATAGATATAAGTTTGAAGAGTGTATGGGCTTGATTGGAGGTTATGTGAGTGATAGAATTTTGTTTCATTTTGATGGGTGTGATTATCCATTCAAAATGTGGAGTAAGTTAAAGGGTGTGTTTGGGAAAGTAGATCACTTGAGATCCATGCAGGTTGAAGTGGAGGACACTTCACTAAATCCAAATGACTTTGCCTCCATTATAGACTACTTCACTATTTTTAAGCATTTGTTGACATAGTTGAAGGGGAGTGGATGAGATAAAAAGGATGAAGAGTGTGTATACTTAATATTGTCTAAGTTGAGTGGACCATTCCAAATATTTTATTCTATTATTTCCCTAGTATGAATGCCTTAGGTGTTTCATTTAGAATGTTAGATCTAGAGTTGTTTTATGAGAGACTTAATAGGGAGGAATAAAAATTGTCTCACCTTGAGTCTTCCACCTCTCAAAAAGCATTACTTTCATCACATCCTAAGACAAAGGAAAAAAAATAAGAGTAAGGAGAAGAATAATCCTCTAACTCAAAATGCACCTAAGCCCAACACTACATCTAAACCCAAACCATCTTCCAAATCCAAAATAAGTCTAAGCTATCTTACTCTTATTATGGGGGACTGGTCATGAAGAGTCTAGGTTCAAGAGAATGAAAGCCTTCAAATATGCCAATAGAAAACAAATTATTTATATCTCTACTCCTTCTCCATGTCATGAACATGGGATAACACTTAATGTTATTGGGAGATCACAGTTACTTGTTTTAGATAGTTGGGTTCTAGATTTTATTGCTTCACACCATATAAATTCTACCAAAGATCCCTTTTGATTCTCTATACATTGGTGTCATTAAATTTTAAAAATGCACTAATTTTATAAAATGATAAAATAAGGGGAGGTGTTATATAATACAATATTTTGGGTGGTTTTCTAGGTGCCAATTTTGTGTACCCTTTACATTCTTTCTACTCTTTGGTGACTAGTTAGCATGTATTATACTTATGGTGTTAATCATTGTGAGTCTTTTACTACACATAATTACCACAGATGGAGACCTTGAATATAAAAAATAATAAATCACAAAGGATTATGATCCCTAATGAACAAAATACAACCAAAATTTACACATGAATATGAAAATTTTTAGTACCAATATAAGTTTGAAGAGTGTATGGACTTTATTGGAGGTTATGTGAGTGATAGTATTTTATTTCATTTTGATGGGTGTGATTTTCCATTCAAAATATGGACTAAGTTAAAGGGTTTTTTGGGAAAGTAGATCACTTCAGATCCATGCATCTTGAAGTGGAGCTCACTTCACTATATCCAAATTACTTTACCTCTATTGTATACTACCTCACTAAGTTTAAGCATTTGCTGACATAGTTGAATGGGAGTGGATGAGATAAAAAGGATAAAGATTGTGTATACTTAATATTTTCTAAGTTGAGTGGCCTATTCCAAATATTTTCTTATAATTTTTCTCTAGTATGGATACTTTAGGTGTTGCATTCAAAATCATAAATCTAGAGTTGTTTTGTGAGATATTTACTAGGAAGGAATCAAAATTGTCTCACCTTGAGTCTTCCACCTCTCAAAAATAATTAGTTGTATCAAATACCAAGATAAAGGAAGAAAATAAGAATGAGAAGAAGAATAATTCAGCTAAAAATGCACATAATCCCAACAATAATACATCTAAACCTAAACCATCTTCCAAATCCCAGAATAAGTCTAGCCTATCTTACTCCTATTATGGGGGGACTGGTCATGAATATTCTAGGTGTTTCAAGATAATGAAATCCTTAGAAGATTCCAGTAGAAAACATAATATTTCTATCTTCATTCTTTCTCCATCTCATGAGCATGGGATAATACTTAATATTGTTGGGAGATCATAGTTACTTATTTTAGATAGTTGGGTTCTAGATTCTGGTGCTTCACACCATATGACTTCTACCAAGGATCCCTTTGTATATGTTGGTTTGAGTTATACTATAATATTGAGGTTGGATATTACTCATTAAATTATGTTAAGGGGAAGGGTAGAATACAACTAGATGGTATCTACATTAATGATGCATTACATGTTCCAAAAATCACCACCAGTCTACTTTCATTATATTAGATTTATCATTCTGGTTAGGGTAAGACAATGGATTTCACACCACAATGTTCTAAAATTTAATCTTTGTTATAGCCACACACTTATTACATAGGTTTTTGTTGATCATAGTTCTTGACTATTCTATTTTGAGGGTTTTAATTATATTCCCCCTTTAAGGATGTGTTTAGTTTCTCATGAAGATTCTAAGAGTTAGATTTGTCATGAGAGATTTAGACACCTAAAATATATAGATTTGAAGGAATTACAAAATCACAGTATGGTAGAGGGTCTTCCTATAATTTCATGTCTTGATGGAGTTTGACCTAGTTGTGCATAGGGGAAAACATTAGGACTCATTTCCTAATGGTATTGCCAAGAGAGATTCTTCACCATTTGACTTGTGTACAATTATTTGATAGTATTTTATACTACTTTCAATATAGATAAGTATGCACTTGCTTTCATTGATAATTTATTGAGGCATACTTGGGTTTATTTCTTCAAGTAAAAGGGTGATGTCTTTTCTCACTTCAAAGTATTTAAGGATTTTGTAGAGAAATAATATTTTAGTTACATCAATAAGCTTCTTACAAATAATGGGGGGGAGTACTTAAGTAGAGAGTTCTATAATTTTTTGTTAGTCCATGGTATTATTCACCAAAATTGTATGCACATACTCCATAGTAGAATGGATTATCAGAATAGAAGAACCTAACTCTGAAGGAGATGACTAATTTCATGATACATTCATGGGATTTACCTCGTATATATTGGGTATAGGTAGTTAATTGTGAAAAATACATTTAGAACCACACACCACATTGATCACTTGAGCATATGAATTTAATGGAGGCTTGGCCTAGAATCAAACACAATTTCTCATTTTTATAAGTCTTTGGGAGCCTTTCTAAGGAATTTTTACCAAAGAAGAAAATAAAAGCATTGGATAATAAGAGAAAACCTTTGATTTTTATACAGTATTGTGAGGACATGGGAACTTATCATATTTTAGTTCTTAATACTCATGATGCTCATTTTCAAACAAATGTATAGTTTGATGGTAATTTCACATATAATGGACCTTCATCTTCTTCCATGCCTTCTTCTTTTGATGATTCACATCCTATAAAGGATTCATTCTTTGAGGATCAAGTTTAGGATATTCTTAAGGAGGTTATAGAGGATGAGGATCTTGTTCACACTAATGTTTCCATAATGCCTTGGTGGGAATGTAATACAATCTATGAGGTAGCATAATTCATATATAATCTTCCACCTACTTTACATCACTTTGCACATTTTATAGGTACTAGAATTTTATGTCAAGCATTATTTGGGGATCCCCAAATTTTTTCACAAGCTCATGGGATACAAGAGTGGGATAATGTGACGATAGATGAATACTCTTAATTTATGAAGAATCACACTTGGGATTTGATCACTCTTTCTAAGGGAAAAAATTGGTTAGGTGCAAGTGGATTTACCATACCAAGTATGTAGTTGATGGGTCCATTGATAAGTATAAGGCATGTCTTGTTGCAAAGGGGTTTTTGAAAGTCAAAGGTATTGACTAATTTGAGAATTTTTCAGCCATTACCAAGATTGATTTTGTTTATCTTGTACTTTGTCTTGATGCATCACTTAGATAGTATACAGATGAACATTAAGAGTGATTTCTTGTATGGAGACTTACATGAGTAAATCTATATGGAGTAGCCTTCTAGGTTTATTCATGATTCTTCTCTTATTTTTCAACTTAGGAAGTTTATTTACAATTTCAAATAGTCCCTAGGGCTTCATATGAGAATATGGATTCATTTATTCTCTCCACTAACTTTGTTCACTACCACTCTAATCACATAGTTATATTTAGCATATTAGGGAGGACATTATTATTCTAGTCTTATATGTTGATGATATTTTTCTCATAGGTAGCTCCTCATCACATATTTAGACTATTCAATAGTTAATTTTAACATATTTAGACATGATAGATCTTGGTATTTTGTATTTTTTCATTAGTTTATAGATTTCATAATTATATATAGGAATCTATTTAATTTATAAAAATTACACACTTGATCTTCTTTAGCATTTTGTCATATTTTATTACAATCCAAGCCCTTCTCCTTTTTAGTCTAGAGTGACTCTCACTAAATCTTGTATTACTCCACTTTGTGATCCTACATTGTATAGGAAGATGGTTAGGAGTCTTATGTATTTGACCAATACCCACCCTAAAATTTCATTTGTAGTTGGGCTTGTATGTAGGTTTTTACATAACCCTCATGATAGTCATTGGTAGGATGTCAAGAAGATTCTATGATATCTATGAGTCACTACTCATTTTGTATTACACTAGACCAAGGGTTCTTATCAGTCGGTTCGGTACAATGATTCAGATTGGGTAGATTCTCTTGATGACATGCATTCCAATTATGGATACATATTTTGTATTGGTTCTTAAACTATTTATTGGTTGTGAAAAAGGATATTTGACTTTAATTTATAGAGGTTGATTATAGGGAAAAAATTATACCGAGTTAGTAGGTTATTTTGATTCGTCAGTTATTGATAGAGTTTGGATTCACACAAGATTCACCCACTGTAGTTCAGTGTGACAACTAAAATGAAATTCATATATCTCACAACCTAGTTGAGCATCAGTAGACCATACAAATTGAGGTACATATACACTTCATTCATCAAAACATTTAGGATGGCATTATTAGATTAGATTATATTCTAACTCGATAGTAGGTTGTAGACATCTTCATGAAGCCTTTTACATCAATTCATTTATAAAAGTTGCACGACATACTTGGGGTTTTAGAATCTATCTTTGGGGGGTGTTCATGAGGACTTTATCATCATTTCATTTATACATATTGTACATGGTACCATATCAGGATTAGTTTTTGTGACTCATACTTTGGATATGCTACTATTTCATTTTTTGGTTATTCTTATCCCCTAGATTCACTTGAGGTAGGGGTGTTTTACAATATATATATCATGTATTTTCTCATGTTTGCTAGTGTATTAGCTAGAAATTTTATATTTTATTGATTTTTTTCCTATGTGAGTATTTATCCCACATTGGATGGTTAGGCTATTTATATATTTTTCCTTGCCTATTTATGCAAGAGCTTTCATATTGTACTAGAGTGCTTCATTCTGAATAATATATGATTTGCCTTATTTTTGAATATCATATATGTATCTTCCTTATGTGATGTTTTATTGATAACACTTCAAATTATTGGGTTAGAATTCCTTTACCATTCATAACACACCTTGTGGGGTTACCAAATAGATTCCTACTCTTAACCCATGCATGATAAAAGATCCATCAAAATATAATTTCCATCTAGTTCATTCCAAAATTATTAGTATAGATTCATCTAAGAAGGTTGTGATTATAGTTTTATGTTGGCTATTGTTGCTATTACTAGTTGATCTAAAATAACTTATCCCTTAATGACCTTTTGATTTACATATTCAATTTCAAATTATCTTAATAACATGACCCATTCATCCATTCTTCTAATTAGGTCTAAATTAGATAACATATATTTGAGAAGGTCAAATTTTGTTATGAGCTTTATTTGGTTATTCAATATATAATTCTTGAGTTTTTGTGAGGTGAAAACTAAATCCATGTAGGATTTCTTGATAGGAGTGTAGTTGATCTCATATGAAATTATAGTCTTGATTAGATAATAAATAACTCTTTATTTACTTTCATCATTATGATGAGCTAATAGATCCCCTATAACACAAGGTGTAGTAGAGATGTATAGAATCAATAACCTTCCTGATAGGGGTGGTGATAAGATTAGAGATTCACTAGATACTATTTTATATTATCAAATACCTTTGGACACTCTAGGTTCTAGTTAAACTAAGCCCCTTTATTTAATATATGAGTGAAGGGATGACACTTATCTTCTAATTGTGATATGAAATGATGTATGTCCTATAGTTTCCCTTGAAGGATTTTTAATTGCTTCATGTTCTTAGGATTAGGCATATCAACAATATATTTCACTTTAGTAGGGTTTAATTCAATGCATCATCTAAAGACTATGAAACCTAAGAGCTTTCCTAAAGTAACTCTAAATACACATTTATTAGGGTTCAATATGACTTTTTATTCCTTGAGCCTCTCAAAAAATCTTTTTAGGACCATTGGATGTTCTGATCAGAGCTTAGAATTTCCTAATATGGCATTCATGTGGTCTTCAACAACATCATGCATCATATCATGTAATATGACTATTATGGTCCTTTGGTAAGTGGCTCCCACATTTTTCAAACAAAAAAACATTATTTGGTAGCATGAGGTCCACCATGGAGTGATAAATGTAGTTTTGTGTTGATCTTTGAGAGCAATTTTAATTTGATTATAGCTAGAAAAATCGTCCATGAGGGAAAGCATACCATACCCTATGGTAGAATCCATGATCATGTTGATAATAGGTAAGGGAAAGTCATATTTAGGACATGCCTTGTTTATGTCTTAAAAGTTGGTAAAAATTATTGTTCTTGCTTATGGTCTAGTAATGGGGACAATATTAGATATCCACTTAGAATAGTAAATAGATCAAATAAAACTAGCTTCCAAGAATTTTTTTAGTTTTTCTTTGACCAATAGGGATACCTTGGGGTGCATTATGTGGATTTTTTGTTTAACCTATTTAGAAATCGAATGAACCACTAAGTGATGCACCACCAAGGTGGGATCTAGCCTAGGTATATCATAATAGATCCATGTAAATACATATATATATTCCTTGAGAACCTCAATGAGGATTTATTTCTCTTTAGATGTGAGAATTCCCCCTAGCTTAACAATTCAAGATTTTCATTTGTTATAATATTTATTTCTATGACCTCCTCAATAAGATAAGGTGATTAATATTAAATATATGTTGGGGCCAATGGTAATTCTTCTCTTGAAGCAAATTCTTTTGGGAGCTCTGCATCTAATTTTGGATGAAACTCCTATTTATTAGGAGATAACTAGATTTATTCTAGACTTGGAGAAGGATCATTATCATCATATTTTTATTATTTGATTTTATTTAGTGACACTTGTTTCTCTCCAAAATATGTAGATTCATTTAGATTAATATAAAATCCTTTTTTATGGTCTCTTGATGGCATAAAATATCTATATCCTAGATATTCAATGATGGCTTCATCATTTTGGAAGATATCAAAAGATGGCTCATTCTTTAGATCCTAGTATATGAGTGTGGGGTAGTGGAGGAATATGTTGATGGTGGAAATGGTAGTGTCAGAGAAGAGATTTATCATACCTAAGTCTTCATAGAGACTATAGACATAACCCATCTCAGTTTTTTCATCAAAAGTAGACTCTTCAAGAACCAAATAAGTATCCATAATGATAGTGTTTAGTTTAATGCCTAGTGGTTTATACCCTAGACCAAGAAATTTTGGATGTTCATAAAGAACTATAGGTTATATCCTACCTTATTCTTCTCTACCTAGTCCTTTGCCCTTAGACTTCATGTTTTGAAGTAATTTTTGAAGTTGGGGATATTTCTATTTGTGAAATTATAGGGCCTCTTCTTTAGGAATCAACCACAAATCATCAATTTCATAAAAATATTCAATGGATAACATATGTACACTTATGAAGGTTTTGGATTTGATTGATAAGTAATGGGTGTATCTTGTCTCATAATAGGGGGACCCATTGCTATGTGGGGATAGTGGTATGTTTTAGACACAAAGGGTTTTATATTAATACTCCCATAACCCTTGGATATGATTTTGAGATGGGTGATATTTAAGGATTCAGATGAAGTAGGTGATAGATTACCAAGTTGAATATATTACATAGATTTAGGATCACAAGAGGACTTATGTGTGTTAGGGAAATATCAAGTACAATTAGATTGGTCTATTTAGCATCTATGAAAGAATTCAATTTTACTTAATATTGTGATTTCCAATCCTAAATAAGGGAATTTGAGATATTGGTGGAGGGTATAGGGCCCCACTCTCATATCATGGATCCAAGGGCATCCCAAAATTAGATTATATGGGAGATCAACATCCACTAGATTAATTAGGGTTTGGTGGACTATGGGTACCATAACTATAGAAAGATAGATTGTGCTTATGGATAGACTTTCATTATCATCATATTATTTAATCAATATTAAGGGGGGGCCTAATGAATATTTAGAGTACCCAAAATTCTTTAAAAAATCAATATTACACAAATTCAAGGTTTATCCTCCATTTATAAGTACCCATGGTATCTTAAGATTAGTGATGGAAATCTCATTGAATAGTGGATATTTATGGTGAGGGCCTATAGGTGGCATATACTAGGCACTGAAGGTAATTTATTGTGAAGGGGATAAAAGACACACTAGATCCTAAAATTGACTTATGTCAATATCCTTGGGCACTTTTAGTTTATTCAAGACTTGATTGAGTATATATTGATGCACAAACAACATCTTGACAAGATCCATAAGAGAGATTTGGGTGGGAGTCTTCTCAATTTACTAAAAGATGTCATATAGTTTATTATAGCATATTGATATTTTCTTAAAGAGAATGAATTTTTGGGATGAGGAGGTGTATGGATCCTTTGGAGGTGCTCCAAGAAATATAATATTACCATACCATGTGGTGACTACATAATTAGTTATTTCCCTATTGAGTTTGAGGATAGTGGATGGTAGATCTGTCGGCTCTTAGGGGTCTTGGATTTTGATGGTATTAATGTAATGGTATGGGATGGAGCGGTATTTAGTTCTATTGGAAGTGGAGGATTGACCCTAGTCCTTTGGTAGTTTATTATAGCTCTGATCATGCTTTGGTAATGGATCTTAATATATACCTAGTTACTAATTCTTGGATTGACTTACTGAAATCTCTTCTTCAACTTTTATTTATATTTTATATATTAAATCTTCGGTGAAGTGCCTTAATTACATTCACTTCTCAGTATCATGTCCTTTAACTATATGATAATGGAAAAATTCATTTTCTTGATACTAGTCTAGTCATGGCTTGCTATCATCTAATGGTTGAATTTTAGGGAGAATGATCATATTAGCAGTAATCAATTATTGTAAGACCATATCTATGGGTACACCAATACTAGTATATTCCTCTTTCCCATTCTATGATTTGGTTTTCCCCTAGGTAAAATTATATGAGAGACATTTTGCTTTATAATAGTAGGGGAGATTTATGCACTTTTTTTACATTCTTTGAATATGTGACACCATCCCCTAATACATTTTTATTCTTTTTGAATACCTTAGGTTTACCTAAAAAAGTATTATCATAGTTCTAACCTTGTTCATTTTGGGTATACAATTTGATTTTTCCTACTCAATGAGTGTTTTATCAATTTGAACACCCTTCTCTAAAATTTCATAGAAATATTTGTCACATTATAGTTTGAACTAGTATTAAATAATTCATCATTGAGATTATCAATAAATATTTTGTCTAGTTCTTTTTTAGGAACTGTGTAATAGAATCAAATAGTGAGGCTTCACCATTATATAAATGATGATAATATTTCCCCATTTATTTATTTGGTGTTATAGAGATATATAATGGAAATATCATGTTCAATATTAAAGGATAAGTGTTTTATGAATTTATCTGTTAGCTATCCAAAACTAGAGATAGACCCTTTAAGTAGATGCATGAACCATTCTAGTTTGGGTCCTATGAGACTTTTAGGAAAGAGTCTAAGTAGGTAAGCATAATCATACACGACCTCATGAAATTCCACATATAATTCTTAAATGTGCTCATATGGGTCCCCTCTCCTATTATAATTTTCCAACTTTGAAATTTCAAAGTGTGTTGGGAAGGGTATTTGTAAGATTCTCATTTCTAAGGGATATGGACAAAAGTCTTCATACCTATATCCCATCACCTAGGTGTGAGGGTCAATTTATTGAAGAGTTTATTTCATCATCCTCCATTATTTGGTAAATGAAGGGTATATTAAGGGATTGGACTTTTGTGATTGGCTTGTTCTTGGTCTTAATGGATCAGGATTGGTGTTTCAAGTGGTTCATCTTGGTGAAGTGATTATTTGGTTTCTAGCATCAAATTGGGAGAGGGAATTAATTTATTGGGTCAATTAGTATAGGTGATCATCCAAGGTATATATCCTCCTTTTATAATTAATGTGATTATTTTGTCGGGGCTCTTGTTCATCCTTTAATTCTTTTTCATGGTCTACAAGGTTGGGTTCCCTCTATTCTTGGTTAGTGATATCTTGATGAGGTAGATTATTAGGTATAGATGATAAATGGATGACATGTTGTAGGATATTTTGATTAAATCTAAGTGGTAGTATTCCCCCCATTCCAATTAATTAGATAAGAATTTAGTCATGGTTTTAATATATGTATTGGTAAAACTATGTTTTAACCTCATCACTATTAAATAAGTCATTTGTGAACTATTCCTCTTCTCCAAGAGTGTGCATATCTATTTTTATTTCTTAATTCTCCCAACTTTGCTCACTTATAGTCCTAAGGATATCATTTTCTTGATTTTATCCTTGTCCCATTCTTAAGATTTGGGCACAAGTTCTAATAGGTATGGTGGATAGTGAGGGTGATGTAAGGATGATGAAGTGTTGTTTTGAGAGAAAAAGTGACTTTGAACACTAAATTCATCTTAAATCCTAGACTAGAGAGGTCAAGAGATGGATGTGGTTTAGATTTAGATTTTGGAGATTAAAGAGTAAAGTGATAAAATATTACCAAAGGTAATAACCTTATAGAGGTTCAATATATTAAGGAGAGTAAAGGATTAGAATACTAAATTCCCTTTCACACCACTAAGATGACAATTGCATGGTTGCTAGGTATGAATAAGAAAGATGATGAGACGATGGGGTGCTATAAGAAACCTAACAAGGTTGTAAACCTTGACAATGTTTAATCAAGGATAGACTAAATGAGGTGATGACTAAGACTAAGAGTGACAGGTGACCACTATAGTATTAGTTCTAAGATAAAACTTAATATTGAAAAGTATTGGTGATGAAAGAGGATGAAATAGTTTGATTTATTCCTAAGATGGGGTGTGTCCTAAAGTTTCTATATGTGTTTTTTTTATTTAGGTATAGGATAACTCAGCTCAAAAATAGTACACATCTTACCATAACACATAAGCTTGCTAAATCACAAGCCCTATTATTAGTAAAAAAAAGGGTGTGTAACCCAATGACTGGACCATCTAATGGCTTCATGGGTCAGTATATAGGTGAATGACCTATTACAAAATATAATAAACCCTCTCAACCCTATTTTTACTTAATGGTAACTTGGGAATTGATCCTCACTCTAGTAGTAAGTTTACTATTATGGTTGAAAGGTCATAAATTAAGTTTACACAAATGTGTCTAGGGGCATCCCTAAGATAAATATATGGGGCCCAAATTTGTGTTAGTAAATATCTAATGCCTAGTTTAGATAATTAAATCTTACCCTTTATGAAATACCTATATGGGATCAATTTATTATCCCAATGACAACTCTCCTTGATATTTATACTCGACTAGAACACAAAGTTTAGTTAATGCATGATGATGAAATATACATCTCCAATCCCTAGTGACTAGGAAAGTACATGGGGATGAATTCCACATCACATTTCATTATTATGAAATAAAAATGTGTTGAAAAATAGGTAAACAAAAGGTTTATTTATGTGACTAACTAGCTATGTGAGAGGATTAAGAGAACAAGCAATAAAACATAGATATATAAAAATTCAATATTAAAATTTTGAACTAAGAAATAATCTTAATAAGAAAATGTGTTAGTAAACTTGTTCTACAATATCCTACTAAGGTTTCTTATAATGAAATTGATTAGTAATTTAAAATGATCAAAACTACCTTTAAACCTGTAAAATTACACTTACACAGTCAGTTTAATTCAAAATCAATTTTAGAATATACAAAACTCTAAATCTGGGTCAATACCATAACTTGTAAATATATGGTTTTGAAATTTGTTAATTAAATCTAATCACGTGGTCAAGAAAAATTGCTTATGTTTAGGGAATAATGTAGGTTAAAGATAATAATGTGGTTTGATAAGTGTAGTTTTACAACCTAAGGGGGAGACAATAAACATAACAATAGAATGACAAATATATAGAGTGATTAAAAGTACTTATAGAATGTTCAAAATATGCTCAAAATGATTAACACAAAACTTTATTTAAGAAAATATATTATTTGACATGCTTTTATAGGATTATTCTCATAATTATGAAGGAAAAATTATATTAAATTCCAACTAGGTAAATTTTATCTAAACTAAATATGTAAAAACCACTTATCAATATGCAAAACTAACTATTAAAACAAAAACAATTTTCACAAAATGTGATATTGTAAAAATTTAAAAAACTAGTTAAGTATATATAAAATAGATAAATTTATAGACTATATATAAAAGTTTGATGTCATCTATTGTAAACTAGATGTTTATGACTAAGATCATAAAAACATGCACTATTATCTATCTCCTTATAAAACCACCTATTTTGCTAGAATATGTCTATTTCAACTCTAAAGAAAAATATAAAAGAATGGTAGGGATAGGTGATTAGAATGAATTCAGATTGGTTTATGCATTGTATCTAGAGGTTGTGAGCACTCCTCTTTGGCTAGGGAGGACTACCTGTAAGTAAGAAAGCACTACCACAAAATGTTTGTTAGTAGATAAATGAGTGGGCTACCAAGATACATGCTTGTTCTAAGAAGTGTGAAACTTCCTTAGAGATGAAATTCCACCTTTGAGAGACAAAAGATTAATAAAAAACAAAAAAGAGGCAAAGAGATAGTAAAATAAAGATAATTTTACCTATATTCACAACTTGAATGCAATATAAAGTAATAGAGTGCAGGTGGTATGCTTTATTTGTATTTTGGAAGGTGGTTGGGTAGGTTTTGGAAAGGTTAAGAAATCCATAGTCATTAGTATTGGTAAGGAAGTGATAAATATCAGTTATGATACCAAGGTCAGTGGGTGAAGGTGACTGATATCAGTTAGGTTATCAAGGTTAGTTGGGGTATTAATTGCCTAGGAGCTTACAGAAGGATTTTTCAAGTCTAGGAAATTGTTTTGGTTAGGTCTAGGAGGTTAGAGAGAGTTGTGTGTGTGTGTGTGTGTGTGTGTGTGTGTGTGTGTGTGAGAGAGAGAGAGAGAGAGAGAGAGAGAGAGAGAGAGAGAGAGAGAGAGAGAGAGAGAGAGAGAGAGAGAGAGAGAGAGAGAGAGAGAGAGAGAGAGAGAATATGGTTTAGATGGATATAGTTAGAGGTTTGGTGTGTCAAGTTAAGGGGAAATAAGAAAGGAAGCTTTATAACTCCCTCATGGGGGTTTGGTCAAGAATGTGTAAAGTGATAGCAAAGTAACTACTTAAAAGACCTATAGAATAAGTGATATACTTAGCTATAGGGTGACTAAATGATAAGTACCAGATGGATGGATCCTATTAGGTAGTTTAAATCAATCCACTGAATAGAGAAAACAAATAGGTGTTATTGGTATTTAAGAGATTGGTTCTTATTTGGATTGACTTAATCAAGATAAAAATAAGCCAAGATGCCAAAATTTGAATATTGACAGCTTGGATAAAAATAAGGATTTTTCTTGATTTCTACTAACCTAAACATCAAGTTGGAGTTTGGCTTATATAACTGACATCAGTAATCCTAATGATGTCAGTCATGGGTTGACTGATGTCAATGGTCTTAGGATAGGTAAAAATTCTATTTTTGGCTAGTTTTCTATTGTTCCTCATGTTAAATGTGGCAACCATTACAAAATGATAAAAATAAGAGGCTAAGAAGGATGTAGTTGATTAGGAATTTAGTTTTTAGGTGAGAATATGTCTTGGGTAGTTAGGATAAAAAGACTAAGTCTTGAGGTGACTCATTAGGTGAGAATTAGTCTTAGATGAGGTGGATAGGTAAGGTGGCATAAAGGGTTTTTAATTAACTTAATTAAGTATTTTACATTAATTAAATGTGTGAGAGGTAAAATCATGGGTTAGGGAGGTTAATTGTTATTATTGAAAAATGGGCTTAAGGGTGGTTTTGACACAGGGAGTTACACATGTGTGTGTGACCTAATGTTGGTGTCTACATTTGCCCATTTTTGTCTTATAATTTACACTAACAAGTTATAAGATAAAAATAGGAGTTAGATACTCCAAGTAGTGGATGAGGTATCCCCCCTCAAAATGGGAATTGATAGAGAAAAAACCAAAATTAAGTATTAGTTTGATAAAAAGTGGATTATATGAGTGGAGAAAAACATGGTATCACTATGTGTACATATACTACTATGAGCTATAGTTGACAAACTCAAGAAGAGGTAAGGTTCAGGAGGACTCAGATAGAAATAACTAAAGCACAACTTGTAAGTGATAACTGATAGGTAAAAATAATCAAAGTTGTAGCTCTAATGGTCTATGTGTGCTAGGTATCCAAGGTAGGATGTGCCCCTAGGAAAAATAAAAGGGTTTCAAGTGACACAGTGAGCTTGGTCACCATCTAAAACACCTAATATACATGCATGTGTATAATATCTAACTATAGAAGAATAACATAAGTAGTCAAGAAAAGCAATGTAAGGTTGATGTAAAAGGGTTAGTAAGTGAGGAGATATTCATGATCTCCCAAAAAAGTCATCATGGGTGGAGATTTATGTGATCTCCAAGTGTGGTTGTCAGGGTTGGAGAGGTATATGTGATTTCCAAGTTGGTGGTCATGGTCAGGGAGATATACATGATCTCTAAACTACCCTAGATTATGGGTAAAATCTAAAAATTTAGGGTTGTTAGTGGAAACATTAATTCAATGGTACTGACATCAGTGACATTGCCAATGTTGGTAGTAAATAGTTTTGATGTCAGTGTCTTAGGGAAATTTTGCCAATGTTGGTAGGCTTAAGTGCCAACATTGGTGGCCATCTAAACTTGATAAAAGGGGGTTTGGTATTTGACCAAACTCATATTCAATTTTGTATTAGAGAAAAATAGAGCTCTGACTATGATTCAGATGGTCGAGCTAAGAGGGGACCAAATGGGAGGCATGCCACCATAAGAGCCAGCTATACTAGCCTAGAGGATATGGAAAGATGAGGTAAGAGTCTCTATGATTTATTTTTAAATATTAATTGGTTAATTTTCTTTGGTTAGTTAAATTGAGAGTTGGGGGGAAGAAAATGTTAATATAGGGGTAAGAAATCAAGCAGGGTATGTTTAGGGTAAGTTGGGAGGGATTTGGGGTAGTTTTTAGGTAAAAATGTAAAATTTTTGGGATCGGTCATTAGGCCCTAGGGCCAAACTAATTGTTGATGTCAGCGGGGTCCATCAACATCAGCCAACATGACTCTGATGTCAACAAGTTTCTATTAATATTGGTTGAAACCAAACACAAATGTCAGCATACAAAATGACATTAGTGACTATGAAGAAATAAAAAATAGGAGAAAGGGTTAGTTTGAATATATAATTGAATTAGTCCACTAACCTAATGGCTGAACTAGCCTCAAAAGACCCTATGTCAACTAAGTGTTACATACATAGCCTGATTAAGGGCCTTAGGCCAATGTAGTTCTCCTAGAGCCTAGGTAAAAAGATCTAAGGTATGGTTAAAAGTGTTTTTAAAAAGAGAGGTTGAGATAGGTCAAAAGACCTAGGGCTTAAAATAGAGGGCATAGGGTTGAGCGGTAGGGATATAAACCATGAAGCCTAGATTTATGATAGGTAGTTGGGCCTAGGGTTGAGAGAGAGAAGAAGTGAAGCCTAGGGTAGAGAGGGAAAAGTAGGGTAGATAGTTAGGTGGGTATATGGCTGAGATAACCTTAGAAGACCCCATGTCGACTGAGTGTTGCCTACATAACCTAGTGGAGGGCCTCAGACCAATGTAGTTCTCTTAGAGAGAAGGGAAAAAATGTGGTGATAGTTTATATTAGAAATTATGTGACTTGAGTTGTGTGTATAGATTCAAGCAAGGATGGAGTTGATGTTATGGGATTGCCTACTGAGGCTACTAATGTGGATGAGGAGGGATGTCACCCTAGATGAGTGGGAACATATAGAAGCTATGGGGTTAAAAGGAGTGTGATGATATTACAGAGTCACCTAATATGTGAGCTTGATGATATCACTGATCAAGAGGTGGGATCACACCACCAAAACCTTATATCTACTGATCAAAGAGTTAACAATGGTGTAGGAGGATGTATATAGGATATTACAATTACCACTCGAGGGTGAGGAGATCTTCACATGCTTGAGAGAGGAGCATGATATGAACATGGTGGAATTATATGGTGAGAATGTGAGTGAGGTGACCTATCATTCAATGAGTTTCACCTATGAGCCATTGTATATGGCTGATGAGGAGTAGTATCAACTGAGCATCCTAATGATGATTGGGATCATAGTGTATGTATTACCAGATGTAGATGGTGCTAGATTTTTAATTGCATTGATGGGTGTGCTAGCATAAATGATTGAGCGACAAACTATTTTAGCATGGGGACCAGTGTTTTTGGCTCAATTATATAGAGAGTTATGTGGTTTGAGATTATGATAGTGATATAGTTTATGTGTCAACCATTTACTATACTATTAGGCATATGAGTAGGAGAGATCAGTGTCGTGTGACATGACTTCTAGCTCATGTAGATGTTGATGAGCTAAGAGTGCTGATGATATTACTTCATCATGAACACGTGGAGAGCCTCAAGGACTCTGAGTCTTAGAGTTTACCCTTTTTGGTTATATTTTATATATGTTATATGTACACTAACTTGTGAGCTAAAGATGTGAGATGTATAAGAGAGATGATATTACGATGATGTATTGATGAACATATATTATGAGTGTATATATATATATATATATATATATATGATATGTTTGTTTATTATGATTTTGAGATGCATTTATGATGGTGATGTGGATAGTTATTTTTATCACGTTAATTTGAGCATGCTAGTTGAGTTAGACTAGAATTTCCCATATATGTGATAGTATTTGCATAGTAGGTATGTTAGCTTCATCTTAGCATTTTTCCATATTTGTGATGGTATATGCTTAACATAAATGTAGTAGGCTTGATATTTCTTGTATAACATTTTCATCTTAGTAGAGAGATAGACATGTGATTTGGGTGGGAAAATAAAGAGGTAGAATGCTCATATATTAGCAAAGACCATAATCATAAAATAAATAGGCTCAATAATATGAGCCTTTTTCATGTTTTGAATCATTGGACCTTTTTGTTTGTTAGAGAAGCATTGTGTTCACCTTGTTTTAAGCGAGTTCAAAGTCCCTTAAAAGAGTATGAGGTAAAAAAGGGTAAATGAGTGAAAGTGTTTGAGGTAACAAAACCTTTGAAGTGAGGAACATATGCCCCTATTGTGGGTGACTCGAGAGCTGCTATAGGCAAGTCCATGACTTAAATATTTTTTTTGGTGTAAGATGATCAATGTGAGAAGCCTATGATGGCATTGTGTATGTGTAGAGGTCATATAAAGCTAATCAATATGAGAAGTTTTTCATTTGGATTCCTCTTTGAGAATAAAGCTGCACCTAGCCATCCTTCAAGGGAGTGGTCTAAGTGTTTGTTTTTTATTTTTAAATAGTTTTCCTTCAAGGGAATAGTCTATTTATATTAGCAAATAGAAGTTATATAGTTTTCCTTTAAGGGAATAATCTACATTGAGAAATAGGACCTTAGATATTATAACTTGTCTACATATTCCATTTTTTTTCTTTTAGTCATGGACAAGACTATAGAAGCTTAGGAGTTTTCTACTTTGAGGGAAAAACCATATCATATTGTATGTTAACTAAGTGTTTATGAGTAAGGGTGAAGAAAAAGGGAGATGAATTTAATACGAGGTGCTCAAGAGATGAGCTTAAGTTAAATGCATGGTGAAGCAATGATAATCTAACAAAAGAATGGTCATAGGTGTAAGGAATTTAAAGGATTAGGCTCTGACCTTCCTTCAAGAGAAGACAAGTGATAATTTTCTGAGCTATACTTGTGAATTATGATATAGAGTCCAAACCAATTAGGAGAAAACTTACCTCATTTTTGTACTCCATGTTCATCACATGTTGATTTTCCTTTAAGATAAGATCTCTAATATTGAAATCTTACTCTTTGAGGTGTTTGTTGTAAGCGTGTTTGATATGATCTTGATAGATTTGGAGGTATTTAAGGGTTATGATATGGTGCTCATCAATAAATTTGAGTTAATCCAAACATTTTTAGCGAAAGTCAATGTTAGTATGTCTTTTAGAGAAATGCAAGAAGAAAGAAGATGAACCTTAAGAGGCAAATAGCCTCCATCCCATAGACCAAGGAAAAAGGTGTAGCACTCATAGGGTTTTGAATGCTAGTGTGATAAGCTCATAAAGCAAAAGGAATGTGTGTGTATAAATCCCTTCTCATATCATTGAATACCTTCATCAAAATTTTGGTCAATATTTTGTTAGGAGCTTTTGTCTGTCTATTTTATTTTGGATAGTATGGTGATGAGAAACTTAATTTGATTTTGAATGTATCACAAAGACTTTAGACAGTCTTTTTTTTGAAAGATTTACCATTATTTGTTATAATTTTATGAGGGACACCAAAATTACAGATGATGTGATGGTTGATAAAGTCAACAATTTTGTTAGCCTTAGTGGAAATGAAAAGAATGGCCTCGACCCACGTGGTGAAGTATTCAGTGGTAATAATGATATAACAATGATGAAGGGAGGAATGAGGGTTAATCTCTGCAATTAGATCTAAGCCCCATTGGGATAAGGGCCAAAAGTCTTTATCTACTTGTAATACATGAATCAAAACATGATGGAGGTTAGCTTGATGTTGACACTTGATGCAACACTGAACATAATTATCATAGTTTTGATGGAGAATGGGCAAATAATAGCCAAGTCAAAGGATACACTTGGCAACTATGTTACCATTGAAATGTCCACCATAAATCCCATCATGGACCTCCTTAATAGTTAAGGGAATCTAAGTACTAGTGAGGCATATAAGAAGGAGACTATCAAAACCTCACTTGTAGAGAAGTCCCCCTAACATAGTGTAAGAAGTGACACATTTTATGAAGGCATGTCTCCCATTATTGGAGAGATTATAAGGGGTAATAGAAATAGAAAGATAATACATGAGTTTTTTTACCATAAGCCATGTGGTTTGGATGTTACATTTCTAATAAAGAGGATGTTAGTTGATACATAGGAGGGTAATGTTAAGTGATGATAGTGACATTAATTTTTGAGGAAGAGGATGAAGAGGGTATGTGTGAGGCAAGTGAAGCCATTATGTCAATAAACTTGTTTATAGATCAAGGAACAATTTGTAAGAGATAAGAGTCAAATGATCCCAAGAGTGTATCTAAAAAATGTTTATACCACTATATAATCTCATTTTTTCATAGGTATTAACCATTAACTTGGTTAACCACTAGCTAAGAATCACCAAAAATGGTTATGGATTTGATACACAAGAAGAGAGTTGTTTAAAGTCCTAAGATCAAAGCCTCATATTCAACCATATTATTAGTGCTTTAAATATCTAGTTTAAATGATAAAGGAAAAGGCTCTCCATCTAGAGGAATAATAATGACTCCTACACCCCCATTATATTGGCATTTAAACCTGTTGAAGAACATCATCATTTGATAAGAGATGTCATTGGTGGAGAGCATTGCATTGGATTCATTAGGGAATTTAAGGTTTGAAGATTGGTTGTCAGGTAAAGGGGTGGCAGCTAGCTGGTCAATTATTTTTTACCCTTGATAAACTTTTGTTGAATAAACTCTAAGTCAAATTTAGCAAGGAGCATGAGCCATCGAGCTATATGTTGGTCATGATGTGGCTTGGAATGCATGTATTTGAGGGGATCAATATGGGTGACCACATAGGTTTTATGATTTAGGAGATAATGGTGAAGCTTAGAGGTGGAAAATACCAATGTGAGGCAAAGTATTTTAGTATGGGTATATGGAGTCTCATAATCAATAAGTGTGTGACTTATGTATTAAACCACCTGTTCTTGATGTTGGCCATATTGATGTGTAATCATAACACCTAGAGAATAGTCTATTGTAGAGATGTATAGGTAAAAAGGATTATTTTCCTTAGGTAGAATAAGAACTAGTGGGGAAAGGAGATATTATTTGAGTACATCAAAATCTTGCTAGAAATTTGTCTTCTAATGGAAGGAAACATGCTTTTTGAGGATATGGTGAAAGGGTTGGCAATGATTTGATAACTAAGAGATGAAGTGAAAAATTAACTAAAGTTTGCCTTGTAGGCTACAAAGTTGTTTGATATTAGTAGGTGAAGGCATCTCTAGTATTGCTCTAACCTTAGCAGGGTTGACTTCAATACCATGGAGACAAATGATAAAACCTGAAAGCTTACTAGAAAGAACACCAAATATACATTTCTTTGAGTTTAGTTAAACATTATATTGGAGGAGATGATTAAATATGGTTTTGAGAATCATCAAGTGATCTTGGTAAAGTTTAGACTCACCAAGTAAGTCATCCATGTAATATTCCATAATTTTGTGTAGGAAATCATGAAATATGTAAGTCATAGCATGTTGATAAGTGGCACCAATGTTATTCAAACCAAAAGGCATGACATGATAATAGAAAGTACCCCATAGGGTAATGAAGGTTGTTTTGTGTTGATCCTTAGGAGCAACCAGAATTTGATTATATCTAGAGAACCTATCCATAAGTGATAGCATATCATAACTAGTTGTTAGATCAACAAGTTGGTTGATACTTGGCAATGGAAAGTCATCTTTTAGATAAGCAAGGTTTAAATCATGATAGTTGGTCTAAATGTGGATTCCTCCAATCACTTTTGTGATAGGAAAAATATTGGAAATCCATTGTGGGTACTCGATGGGTTGGATAGAGTTAACAAAAAGGAGGTGTTGGATCTCTTCTTTGACAAGGAGAGCAATACGAGGATGCATCTTGAAAATCTTCTACTTAATAGGTTTAGCATCTCAATTGGTGACAATGTTATGGGTGATGATAGAGGGGTCAATAATAGACATGTAGTTATATGACTAAGTGAAGGCTTTGATATGGTTATTTAAAAATGTTGCATAATCAACTTGCTTAGAGGAATCTAAAGATTAGCCAATCTTGAGGATATGAGGGTTATCATGACAGGGCAGATTGATGTCAATGGTTGATTCATTTAACATAGCTTATGTTTCAAATGGGAGTGATCATTAGATATATGAATAATTTTCACCCATGTATGTGATAATGTCATCATCATCTTGGCATTAGATAGTGTTAATAGTGGGAGAGTCTTCATCAATTTTTTTAGGATGAACAAGAGGAAGGGACCTTGTTTCCTTACCCTGAAGATAGGTGAGAGGCCACTAATGGATGGAATTTATTGAAAAAAATTTAGGAGGTACAGAAACCTTTAATTTGGTAGGTGATGGTGGAGAAAAAGGTGGGGAAGGAGAGATTGTCTCTTCAATTAGGAAGTTTTAATGAGTTTAGTTGGTTTGTCATATCCCACCCCATGCCTCTTTTTGGCATTTTTAATGGTTTGGCTAGTGGGATATTCAGCAGGCGTATGGGCACCCTGATCATAATGACCCAAACCAAATAATTTATAGGCACACCAATATAGATAGTTGTATGTGAAACTAAGTTTTCTCAAGAAAGAGAATTCACAGGTAAATAATTATGGCAAGTAGGATGGATTGCTGACTATGGGAGCTTGATCAATTCCCCCATTTATGAAATTAGTCTGAAGGTTAGGGGGGCCATAAGGGATACCCATCCCAATTTGAGGACCATAATTTGGATGCATGTGAATTTTTCCATACTCTTGTGGAGTATAAAACATGTCAAGTATCAACAAATGATATTCATTAAGTGATAAATGTTGAAAAGTTTCCTCCATGGGATCCTTGTTAGGAATTTGTGTTGCCAGTATTTATGTAACCATGGGAGTGGAGCTTGTGGAAGATTTAGAAGTATCATGTGGGGAATATGACGTCTTCAATGAAATGAGAACATCATTGGGACTATAAGTCATGTTGCATTTTTAAACAAAGGTGGGTCAATGGGTATAACATGCACTTGCCCATCATGCTCACACTTGACACAATGGTAAAAATTTGAGGGTACACATACCATAGCACATATCCAAGGTCATTAAAGTAGTATGTTATATTATAAATATCCTTATACAACATATAAAATCTTAGGAATTGTGTGGGGACCTACATGGATATGTAAGATAATAGTGCCCACCATAGTAACTGTGGTATCATTAAAGGAGCAGAGTACCACATTGGTTTGAGACATGTAATTGTCAGGAGGAGCTAGTTGTTTGCATTCATGGGTGTAAATAATATTAATACTATCTCCCCTATCAATCATGACTCTCTTGACATGAGTTTGATCAATATTTATGTTAATAAAAAGGGTAGAATCTTTATCTTCAGGGTGTTTAAGTGGAATTTTTGAATTAATGAAAGAAATCAAGGAGATGGAATTAATGTAGATGACCAAAGATATAAGAGATTGAGGATCATCAAGTTATACCTAAATTAATTTCAAGGAATTAATCAAATATTGATAGTGTTAGGATTATTTTGGAATTAACTCATATAAGGGCATTTTCATAGGAGTTTAGTGAAGATATTTCACCATCGAGCTTTGAATAACATACAAATATGTTAGTTTAGGGACACCCAAGATGGAAATATTAGTATTAGGAGGAGGAATGTCTTTGGTGAAGGGATGAGCCTAGGGATAAGTGACCTTTCCCTTACCTTTATCTTTTTGGTTTTGTGACCATGTGGCCACATTAACTATGTTGATCTAAAATGTAGGTGAAGGAAGTGGCAAAGAGGGTATGACCATATATTTAGGTTTGAATTTAGATGGAATAATAGGAGACATTGTAGATGTTAGAGGTGGAATAATAGGAAAGTTAATGGGAGTGTCAACAAAGACAATGTCAACATCAAAGTGTTGTTGAATGACTTATATGAGGTATTTATAACTCTCAATATCATGTCTAAGTGAATGATGATATGAACACACTTGTGTATCATTAAACCAAGATGGCTTCATTCCAAGAGGAATATAAAGCTTAATGGGTGGAATATTTATTATGTAATATTGCAATAACTAACATAGGATAAATCTCTAAGAGCCTGTAAGTTGGCTCACACTTGTTGTGCTAATAGGAGTGGACAAATTTTTTATTTAGGAGTCACAGAGGTGATTTTATGTGGTTCCTTGTTTTGTGGTGGTGGAGTTACATGTCTTTCTAACACTTTCTTGGTATCAGGGATCTTGGTGCTGAATGTGAAAGGCCTACTAGGTGGTAAAGGTAGTAGTGGAGGTAACTTAACCTTTCATTTTTATTAGGTTGATAATACTCAAACTAAATTATAGGGGTGTGGTCCCAAAATTGATGGTAAAGTTGAGGGTTGAATATGGAAGGATAAGAGAGATCTAGAAGTTTAACATTTTTCTATAGTTTAAGACACAAAACTCCAACTTGTGGTTGAGGAGTTAAATCTAATTTCACCTATGGATGAATTAAATTAGATATGGGGCATACACATAAGGGCTTGATCTACTTTAATGTGGTAGATGTCTATGAGGTTGAGAGTTCTGACATAGATGGATGAGCTTTTGGTGATTTTGGTGAAGAAGATCTAACCTTTTCAAATACCTTAGGGTAAATGGTAGTGAGAGAGTTGGTGGTAAAGGTTGACATTCATTATGTTGGATAAGGAGTTTTAAGCTGATCCCAAAATGCTACGTGATCTAGCTTCATGGAGTTAAGAAATTATAGACTTTTTACCAACTTCAAGAAGGGTTTAGATAATGTAGGCCTTATGGCTATATATTTAGAAGGATAAGGTGTTTGGGAAGGAGGGAAATTATTGTTCTCTATTAATTCAGGCCAAATATGATAAATAACCACACTAGGATCTTCTTCGATAGAGATGGGAAAAGAGGCATGGTCTTCCATGGGTGGAGGAGAGGTAGGTGAAGATGGTTCCTCAAGAGGGTAAAGCATAGGTATGATTACTCCTTCAACATGTGTGTAAGGGATATGTAAAGTATGATCCTCCATAGGTAAAATAAGGGGTAAGAGTGGTACAATTAGAGTAGGTACAATAGGTCTCTCTTCTAATGTGGGAGTAGATAACACTAACTCTTCTAGGTTTAAAGGTGGAGTGGATGGGGTACTAATCTCTAATGATGGAGGAGAGATAAGTGAGGAAGGTTCCCCAAGGGGGTATAACATAGGAATGATTTTTCATTCAAAATGTGGTTGAGGAATGGGCAAGGCATGGTCTTCAAGTGGTAAGAGGATAGGTAATATTGGTGCAAAGGGAATTGCCAATGTTGGCTCCTCTTGTGGCAAAATAAGTGGTAAAGGATGATCTTCCTCACATGGGAGTGGAATGGGTGAAATAGGATCTTCTACCTAGGGAGGAATAATAAAAAAACAAATGCCATTGACTATGGGGGAGGATTCGATAGAATGGGTGCCTCTTGTTGAGGGGGAGGTTGAACTAGAGGTAAAGGAAAGACCATATTAACCATATGATATTATGATCACCTAAGTTAGCTATGGTCTAAACAATATTTTGATTGGGTGAATGGCTAGGAAAAGGATGTTTGAACACATCCATACTTTGATTAGGGGGTGCATTAGGATTATCCAAGATGACATCACCCTTATAAATCATATATTGAATAATGTTCTTGAATGTCTTATAATTGTGGCCTTTAACTCGATAGTAGCTGTAAAACTCATCTTCCTTGTACCAAGTTGGAATAGGATGGGATGGGTCACAATATATAGGAGGTTTGATTTAAGGAAGGTTTATGAAACTTTATTAAAATAGTTTTTATAAAATGGATGTATATGAATCCCTAATGGGAGTGTATTATCTTTGTTCATATCATTGTTGGAATTGCTTGGTTGGATTTTAGCAAGTTGAGGAATTAGATTTGTTTGTGGTTGTGGAAGAAGCTAACTTAAAGACCACCATGTTGGCAAAGCCTTTATATTTTTGGTTAGAAGGAGAAGTTTTATAAGAGGAGACATTCAATTTGTAATTGGGGTTCTTACTATGTAACTTGACTTTGCCTTCATCTATAACACAAATCTTGATTTTCTATGCCATTGTAAAGGCCTCATCAAATGTGTGGAAAGTTTGTACTCAGAGTGTGGATGAAATGTGTTTAGCACATGCCCTTGAAAATAACTCAATAGGCTTAGGTTGGGGTAAAGAGAAGAATATTTTATTGATCAAGCCTCTCCAGTGAGCAACAAAATTTGTAATAGACTCGTCATCAAATTCTCTAATAGAATAAAGGTCTATAATAGAAACCCTTTTATAAATGTTAATAGAGAAATGGTCTAGGAATATTTGTGCAAGTTGGGTAAATGAGAAAAGGGAGTGCTGAGATATAGAGCTATAACAATATAAGGCAACTCTTGAAAGAGACATATGAAAGTGTGAAGTAGTAATGCATCATCATGCCCTATTAAATAACAAGCATGTCTAAATGGTCACAAATGCTATTATGGGTCTTCTTTACTCTAGAAATGAGTAAATTTAGGGAGTTCTCATTGGCTTAGATAAGGTTGAATAGGCATAGATGGATGGATGGCTTAATTAGATATCTAATCATAAGATAATATATTTTTGGAACTAGAAATAGATGTCTCTATATTAGACATCTTGTCCACCAGCATCTTGATAAGGTCTAGATGGGGATTAGTCTAGGAAATACCTCCTAAGTTTTAGGGAACCTGATAAGAAGTAGAGGGAGCATATGACATATATTATTATGTTTTCATTGGTGAAACATAATGATAATGAGTCATAGGCCTAGGGTGGAAAGAAAAAGGGCTTGTCCTATTGGGTAAGAGACTATGCTTTGATTGGATGTTGTTATTATAGGTTGGGTTATTGGCATGGTTAGATTATATGAAGGGTGAATCATAACTCAAGTAATTATAGGTGTGAGAGTAGATGGAATAGGTACCACTAAATTTTGAAATGAGGTGTGACTTAATTGAACTAGTTATGGTTGTGAAAGTAGGGAAGTCACACCAGGATTTAGGTGAGATTGGGTAGTTGGAGATGTTAAAATTTGGACATTATTTATGGTTGGATTTCTTGTCGAAGTAGTGGTTTGAATAACCATGTGAAAAATAGTAGAGGCATTTGAAATTGAGTTATTTCCATTAGAGAGGTTGGCATACCATAGATTGGGTCACCTAAATAATTGTGGGTTTGGCTCATGGCAAGGTAATGTTGAAGGGATACCACATTGCGATCAAGAAATTTAGCAAAATCTTGATCTCCTTCAAGCATAATGGGAATTTGGTTGGGCCTAGGAGTATGCTCTATATCTAAATTATGCTTCATGATAGACTCAATAACAAGAGGGGAAGGTGGAAGTGGTTTCCAGCTTGCATAATTAGTAAGAATTTTGGCTTGAGATCACATCAATACCATGCAAGAAGAAGTATAAATAGTCTTACTACTCTGTATTAGTGATAGAATAAGGAAAAAGAAGGTGTGGGTGAAGGTAAGTGAGTTATTTTATCTTGCTATTTTGAGAAAAAAAATTACACAGTCACTGAAGTCAGTCACTTAACCAATGTCGATAGCAAAAGTTTGTTGATGTCAATGGATTAATAGATGTTGGTAGCTAAAATCTACCAATTTAGGTATAGTTAACCAATGTCAGTCATGGTGATATCCTAAGAGATGGAAAATCCAATGTTCTATAGACCTAGAAGTTGAAACTAGGTAAAACAATGGATGCAAGAGGTCTTTATAAGAAGGAAGAACACTCAAAAAACCTAATATAATAGGTTATATAAACTAAGTATTAGAAATAGTGTTGATTTTATGAATCAATGAAAAAACATCCTTACCAACTCCAAAATATAAAAGGCAATAGAAAAAAACAAAATAACATACAACCACTAATTATTAACTCCTAGAGATTAATTTTAGTCTCATGTTGGCTTATACCTTAATCAGATAGTGAGAAGAAAATCTAGTTGTCAAAGGTACTAGAAAGCGATCTAGAGCTAGTTTTAGGTTAGTTTTAGTGCTTAAGAGGAGATTTGTATTAGACCAGGTATGTGGCTTGTTATAGTATCTTACTCCCCACACTTCATGGACCTAAATCCAACCCAAGTCACTCTGCTAAAATATACCTTATGTCTAGATTTTATACTCTACTAGAGAATGGAGTGGGTTTCCCCTTGGTGGTGAAATCCAAGTAGGATAGATGGGTAGGGTAAGGTAATCCACCAGGTGATGAAATCTTGATGGGACTTTTCTCATGTGAGTTTAGATATTTGTTTTTGTGAGTGTGATCTAGTTGTGTAACATAGGTGCACTACAGTTCATTCATAATGTTTGTCATTAACTAGGTGAGCTAATATGCAATATGCAAACAGTGAAGTATAGTAAGTTTTAAACCCAAATCTGAAATGTTCAAATTTGAATGAAAACAAAGATGAAATAAGAGTAGAGAATGAAATTCAATATCCTAATGTGCATGTAAGAAGAAGTAAATAATATATTCTTTTAACTTGTAATAAAAATGATGAATTAATTTTAAAGGCAAAGAGAAAAGAAGAAAATTTTAGTTTATTGCTTTAAAATAGAAAACATAAAATGTTGAATTTTTTATTTTAAGAGAGAAGAGAAGAGGAAAGAGAAATAAATGAAATTTCACTATAATTCACCTATATGAATGCTTAAAATAAGAAATGAACCCAAGGAAAACTCCAGGGTCTCACTGGGTGTGTCAAAAATGTTTTGCTAAAATTTGTCTATTTCAAGTCTAAAGAAAAATAGAGAAGAATGGTAGGGATAAGTGATTAGAATGAACCTGGATTGGTTTTCATGTTGTATCTATAATTTTGAGCACTCAACTTTGGTTGGGGAGGAATACCTATAATTAATAAATAAGTACCACAAAATGTTTGTTAGTAGATAAAGGAGTGGGATACCAAGCTACACACTTGTTCCATGAAGTGTGAAACTTCCTTAGAGATGACATTCCACCTTTGAGAGACAAAAGAGTAATAAACAACCAAAAGAGAGGTAAAGAGAGAATAAAAGAGAGATAATGTTACTATTATTCACAACCTGAATGTAGTAAAAAATAATAGAGTGTAGGTGATATGTTCTATTTGTATTTTAGAAGGTGTTTGGGTAGACTTTAGAAGGTTAGGAAATCCATAATTGTCAACATCAATAAGGAAGTGACCAATATTAGTTATGCTACAAAGGTTGGTGGGTGAAGGTGATCAATATCAGTTGGGTTGTTGAGGTTGATAGGGGCAATAATTGCCTAAGAGCTTGTAGAAGGCTTTTTCAGGTTTGAGAAATGGTTTTGGTCAGGTCTAAGAGGTTGGAGAGAGTTTTGAGAGAGAGAGTATGGTTTAGATGGATCTGGTCAGAGGTTTGGTATGTTAGGTCAAGGGGAAATATGTAGGGAAGATTTATAACTCTCTCATGGGGGTTTAATCAAGAATGTGTAAAGTAATTAATAGTAGATGTAAAGTGATAGCAAAGTAACTACTTAAAAGACCTATAGAATAAGTGATATACTTAGCTATAGTGGTGACTGAAAGATAAGTGATAGAATGGATGGATCCTATTAGGTAGTCTGAATTAATGCCTTGAATATAGAAAAAAGTAGGTTTTATTGGTCCTCAAGAGATTGGTTCCTAATCTAGGTTGACTTATGTAAGATAACAATAAGCCAAGATGCTAAAAGTTGAATGCTGAGAGCTTGGATGCAAATAAGGATTTTTCTTGATTTCTACTAACCTAAACATAAAGTTAGTGTTTGGCTTATATATCTAATGTCAATTTTAGTTGTGGATTGACCAACATTTGTAGCCTTAGAATAGGTAAAACTACTATTTTTGGCTAGTTTTCTATTTCTCCTCATGCCAAATGTGCCACCCATTACAAAATGGTAAAAATAGGAGGCTAATAAGGATGTAGTTGATTAGAAATTTAGTTTTGAGGTGAGAATAAGTCTTAGGTAGTTAAGATAAGGGGAATAAATCTTGAAGTGACTCATCTGGTGATAATTAGTCTTCGGATGAGGTGGCTAGGTAAGGTGGCTTAAAGGGTTTTTAATTTACTTAATTAAGCATTTTATATTAATTAAATGTGTGAGGGGTAAATGCATGGGTTAAGGAGGCTAATTATTATTATTGACAAATGGGCTTAAGGGGGTTTCAACATAGGGAATTACACAGGTGTGTGTGATTTAATCTTGGTGTCTACACCACCCTTGTAACCTACAAAACCATAATTATTAGTCAATATCACTTCTGTAAATGTGTAGTATTGCACCAAGTAATCAAAGAGGTGTTTATAGACATATAATATCTATCTATACAACACTTCCCTCTTCATGAGAGTAGATGAAAATAAATAAGAGATAGCAAGTTATCAAAAATCCAATGTTAATAATTTAAGTTAATGGTTTTAAAGCTAAAGTCAAAAATGACTTGTATAGAGGTAAAATTATAATTTGGACTCAAGATCATAACTACAAATATGTGGTTTTGTTTGGTATGAAATAAATAATCCTAATAAGGGTGATAGAATTTGAATTTAAACATATAGGACAACCAAGTTATTATTAATCTATAAATATTTAAAAAATGTGTAAAAATCTAGTATTTGACTTTTATAATATATCCTACAAAATTGCACTTTGACAGTAAAAAATATGACTAGATAGTAAATTTGCTTTTTGTGAGATGCAGTATTGAAAAAGGTTAAAACAATAAAAATAAATTAATTTTTTATCTATTAGATGGTATAATTTATTCAAAACTACAATTTCATTTGTTAATACCACCTATGCAATATCATAGTTTGTAGAGAAAAATTGCCTTTCACTTGGACATGAAAATTTTGACAAAATCTGGAACTCTCTCTTCATCTAACTAGTCTTGCAAGATATTCTAACAAATATAACATGTAGAATGGTCAATTTTAAATGAGGACTCCTATTATGGTTACCAATGTATGATTTTATTTTTGATCTATGAATCAAAACTACTATAAATAACAAGCTTAACCCAAAAGCACAATAACATAAAAAAGAGAGAAATGTAGGAACAATGAAGAATTTAAGAATTCATCCTTATCAACGCCTTTCTCGTAATATATTCTCTCCAAGATTTTACAATTTATTATCAATGTTATTCAACTTTTATGTGGATTTCTTGATAATGGATTCAAGATGAATTTAATGTCTTTTTTGAATTGTTGAGTGAATTTCAAGAGAGTGTGGATGCTTTATGTGGATACAAGGAAGGCTTATGGAAATTATAATTAACTTAGACATTATCCAAGCATGGATATTTATAGTTTTATAGAAGGAATTTGAAGAGAATTTTTAATTATTTTAGAAGCCTCTAGTTTGGAAAGTTCTAGAATTTTAGAGAGGATTCTCTAGATTTGGAGGCTTATAGGTTAGATTAAGGGATAATAGGGACCAAGTATGGATTTAATTGGGTTTAAGTCTTATAGGGATGTAGGAAAGGATAGGATGATATGTTTGATGGGGTGGTAGTTGGAATAAATGTGAATTCTTAATTTGGAAGGGGATAGTGTCTAATTAATGAAGTTAAATTAGTAGTTAAGTGGGATGTTAGTAGGATAATGAGGTGATTAATTGGTAATGGGGGTGTATAAAGGGTAATAGGATGTAGGAAATGTTTAATAGAATTTTAATTAATTATATAGGATTATAATCATAGGATAAATTAGTGGGATAAATAGAATAATTAGATCAAGTGAATTTAGATGGATACATCAGTTAACCATCTCCATGTTTCTCTCAACCATTTGAAATGGTCATCATCCTCATACATGAGGACTCATTATCCATATTGGATTATTTTGAATATTTAAAATATCCAAATATTCCTCCACCATTGGATATTTCCTCCATAAATATATAAATAAGCATGAAATCCATCACTTTCATCATCATGACTTATGCTAATGAAGTTATATCAAAATCCAATGCAAATTCAAAGTGAATCAAAGATAAAAAAGATCATTTTTCACCAAAATGATGTCTATTTTCACCTTACATTATAAAAGTGATAAACCACATTTCAAAGAGAGATAATTGAATCTACATTACAATGGAAGAATCTTTTGTAACCAAGGTATAAATTTATGTTGTTTCTTTTGTTTGTATCTCTATATTAGTTTGAGACTATTTAGATTAAGATTTATTAGTTTCGATTAAACTTATATAATTTATTTAATACATTTATTTATGCTCAATGAGATTATTCCCTCATATTTTTCATCTCACACTCATCATAATTGCATTTAGAAAACATATTTAATTGGCTTTTGCTTTTTTTTCTTCTACATATGTGTATAATCTTGGCCTTGGAAATTTTGTTAGAAGCTATAATTTGTTTTCTAAAAATTTTCTATTCAGTTGTAAATGTTTTATATATAACTATGAATTCAAGGACTTTAATAGATAAATTATGAAGGTTAGTTGATAAATTATCATTTTGAGTCAATAAATCATCATTCTAAGCTAATTTGAGAAATCATCAATTTAAGCTATGTTGAGAATTCATCATTTTAACTTGAGAAATTGTCATTCTAATATGAGTTGAGAATTGTCATTATGATTGAAAAATCATCATTTTGAGCTAAGTTGAGAAATTATCATTTTGAGTTGATAAATCATCAGTATGATATAAGCTGAGAAATCATCATTTTGAGTTGAGAAATCATCATTCCAAGTTGAGAAATCATCATTCTAAGTTGATAAATTATCATTCTAAGTTGAGTTGATAAATCATCATTTTGAGTTGAAAAAATGGTGAATATATTTATGAAATTGTTTCTAAATTATGAAATCATCACCTCTATTTTCTGCATTTTTTGTGTTTTTTTTCTACTATAGATTTGTGCAGGTCAAATTGTGAAATTGTACTAAAACTATGAAATCATTGCCATCAATTGTGAAATCATTTTTATTATCTATGAAATCATCATATTAACTTATGAATTTGTAATAGATAAGTATTTTTGTCTTGTTTTTTGGGGTTTTATTATTTTATTATAGGTTTCCTTGACTCTAAGCTAAAACAAACACTATAAAAAACTATTTGTATGATGCTTGTTAGATAAATTTTAGAAAAAGGATAGAAACAAACAAAAATATTTTTATTTTTGATACTAATGTTTCATTTCAATCTTTGTTTTTAGTTTCTAGTAATTATCTCACACTTGCTTTATTGGAGGTAATTATTTTATTTCAACATTTTGTTTGTGTTTTGAAATTGTGTATGCTCTTCCCTTAGCATCATGTTGGTCATGATACTTAGGAATCAAAAACAATTTCATAATGTTGGTTTTGTGTATATTATTTTCTTGGCATCATGTTGGTGATGATAGCTAGAAATCAGAAACATATACTAACTTTTTATTTCTTTTTCTAAGGGATTTATTGACTATGGATTTCACCACCATGTAATAGGTCAAACCTCACATACTAGTGAGGTATATAAATCAAGATCCAGCTATTTTAATTACCTAATCAATTTTTTGTTTTAATCACACCATGATGTTAGGTGATTTCATGATATAATACCTAGGGTTTCAATAGTTTCCTTAAAATATGATATTACCAATTATCAACACACTAAAATCCCTAGGACTATGTTGGGTACTTTGAGACAAGACCTAATAGTGTGCATCTACTTTATCTATTTTTTCCATACAATCGAGCCTCAATGTATTGAAAGGTATATCATAAGACTCCCCTTAGATAATTTTGTTCAAACCTTAAGCTTAGAAAAACCTTATTTTTCATTCAACTTTGGTGCATCAATTAGTGGTTAGTACTAAGAAACTACCTTCCACACACCCTCAAAATTAGATTCAGTGGGCCATGGGAATGGCAGGATCCTATATGGTTAGTTCCTTGAAACATTAGGCCATATATGAGATCATATATGAGTAATTAATATCATAAGGCTAAAACATTTTTCACAACCTTTATCATAATTTTTAACCTTTGTGTGCAATTTTTTGGTTATTTAAATTAAGACTATGTTTTCTATTTCATTATGTTTTCCATATGTTGTAATATATTTATTTATAAATTAAATTATTTTAAATCTTTCAAGATATCAAGACATCCTCACATCAATATTTTTCCAAAAACTCAAAGTAATTAGTTTAATTAAAAAAATAGACATTTTAGTTGGTGTTTTTAGTTTAAATATTTTATTTCTTTGAGTTATTTTTACTTCTCTCTAGTCATGTCACCTATCATTGGGAAAATTTCCATGCTTAAAAACTCAAATTCAAGGGCTAATCCATTTTGTAATGATCCCTTTCAATTCACCAACCAAGAGTATCATGTATAAATACATGAGATCATTAAATAAGAAGAAGAAGAAGGAGAGGCTTACCAAGATGAAGGTATCCAACCTCCACCCTCTTATAAATATATCATGTGTAATAAGAATGAAGTATTTTTTTAATCCTTGGTATTTGGAGAAAAATTCTCACCTAAATTTTATGTGTAGAACTTTTAATACTTGATTGTAATCAAATAACATTCATTCTCTAATTCTAATCAATATACCTATCAAGGTTATTTAGAGAGTATCAATTCCATTTTAACATTCTCATAACCTCATCCCCAAGTCTCTCAAGGAAAATGAAAGGCTATCTTATGTGAGGAATCATCCTAAATAAGCCATGGATTCTCTATGAAAATTTTTACAACCCAAGGTAACCAAGAGATTATGCACTTTCAATGTCATCAACCAACCAATCCTTTTGGTAATCTTAATGTCAATGTGAATCCTATTTTACCTTCACATATTTATACAACTAATTTTATTTTGAACATTCCTTAAAACTCACCACTCATCAACCTAACTAATCAAAATTTGACTCTTCATTCAAGTTTAACAATCATGTAATAAGTTAATCCAAACTTGAACATAGGCATCCAATCTAGTATAATTTTAACCTATCCAAATTTGACTACACCGAATTATAATGTACATCTAAATTCACTAGGTTGTGGTCAAGTTAATATAAATTTAAATCTTCATTCAAACTCATAAAATAAACCCAATTATAGTCTTCAAGGCTCACCCATCATTACCAATCAAATCTTGAATACTCATTCTAACTTGCGAATCCAATCATCTAATCATATTTTGATCATTTCTTCATGCATTCCTCAATGTAAATTTAAATAGAGTTTTACCAAATCAATCTTCTTATCCTAATACTCTTGGATTGGCTTCATCCAGTCCAAATCCCAATCCAAATCCAACTCATTTTAATCCTAACCCAAGCACTTCATTTAACTCCAACGTAAATCCTAACTACTATTCAAATCAAAGCCAAACACTAAATACTTTAAATAATCCCAACTTTTACCCTACTAATCTAATAAAAAATCCTAATTATATCCTTAATCAAAACCAATACAACTCAAACCAAAATCCACTTCAACCAAACCAAGATAATTCAAATGTAAACTTAGGTTCTAATCCATCCAGCCTAAATTATAACATGCATCCAAAACAATCCAATCCTAATTTATTTAATCAATCCAATTTTGGTTACAAAACTAACCCAAACTCCATGAAGTTTAATAATAATCCTCCACCAACCAACTCAAAATTTTAAAAATACCCAAATCAACCAAATCCAAACATAAATTTTGCAAATAATCCCAACCTTGGTTTCAACCCAAATCCAAATAAAACAAAATTTGGTTCTAACCCAAATATAAATTCAAAAACATTTATTCTAATGCAAATCTAAACCTTGGTTACAACCCTAATTTTAAACCTTTTTTTAAATGTTAATTTTAACAACGAAACTCTAAACAATTTTAACCAAAACCTAATAAAATTCCACAAAACACAAACCAATTGATTGTCCAACCCTCTAATTTTAATAATCCACCAAGTAAAATGAACCAATTATCCCCATATCTTATACAAGAGTCTCAAAACATAAAGGCTAGGGTTCAAGGCTTACAAGATAGTGGAATTTCTAGGCAAAAGTAGTTCAAATTTGAGGAAATTTTTTCATATCCTTATGATTGAAGTACAATGACCAAACATTTTCCAAAATACTTTAAACTCCTAAAATTTGATAAATACAAAGGTAAATGGGATCCCAAATAAAATTCAACTATTTTCTATCATTCATGTGTGCAAATTGCTTATAACACTGAATACATGTTGCATTTATTCCCATGAAGTCTCAAGGGCCAAGCCCTTGAATGGTTTTGATGCCTTCTAAATGGATCTATTTTCACCTTTGAGGACTTATCTATAGAAATTATTTTCCACTTCTCTTATAACATCAAAAAAAATTTGACCACTTTGGATTTATATAATACCAAACAACACAATGGTGAATCCTTTGCTTCCTTCCTAAAAATATGGAAAGTAATTGAAAGTTGTTTCACATGGTCATTTCTAAAAACCAAACTTGTGAACATATTCATGAAAAATTTAAATTCATAATTGGGACACCATTTTTTACTACTTTTCCCAAGTCACTTTGAATAAATCATTGAAAGGGGAGTTAAAGTAGAAAAACATGAATTAATAGAGGTGTAATCAAAATATTTAAACCAAACATCAATAATAACTCCTCTAAAACAAAAAAAAATTCTTTGAAAAGAATAAGAACCTTATTGGAGATGGTGTTATTGATGTAAAACAAATTCAAAACCCTCAACATCAAACACAAACTTACACTCAACCAATCAATAACATAACTACTCCTGATGGATAACCTAGACAAGGAAGACCTAAACATAAATTCACTCAATCAGGTGACACCAATGAAACTATTTTCCTAAATTTAGCTCATGTAAATATGATCACATATCCTAACACAAAACCCTTTGAAGAAAATGTTCCAAAACCCAATTAGTATAATAAATATGAGTATTATGAATAGCATAGGATCAAAGGGCATTCTAATAATAGGTGTATCCACCTCAAACACAATGTTTAAGACCTCATTGATAGAGGAGACATATAAATCAAAAATCAAACATCCAAACCATCTAATAACCAAACTTTGGGATATACCAAGATCCATTTGACAATCATGAGAAAGGAAAAGGAAATCTAAAACAAGAATAATAAGAAGATAATAATGTTAATCAAGAAAGTAATCCTTTCAATTCTATAGTTGATAGTGTCAATTTTATGTATAATCATGTCAATGTAATTACTTTTCCATCACAAGAGTGCACTATTATTACAAAGCTTATGTTACTATAAGGCATGCAAAGCTTATAATTCCACATGAATCATCCTTTATTGTTAAAATCAAGTACAATATTATCAACCATCTTGAGAAGAAACCAATAAATATTTATATATTAGACCTTCTTAAGACATCTCTTATATATAAATATATCTTTTACAAAGTTCTTCAAGAGTTAATCATCCCTCAAAATATCAATCCTATAAACTTCTAAGAATTAATAAGTCATTTATCTAGTAATAATCAAGTAACATTTTATCATTATGATCCTTTAGGATCGAATTATAATATCCCATTATACATAGAGGTTATCATCTTTAGGCATAATGTGAAAAAAGGTTTTTTATATAAAATGGTATAGCAATAAATTTATGTACTTTATGGCTTATAAAACACATAGTTTATCCAATAATATTGTTATAAATAAACATTATTAGTATAAAGGCATAAGATAATAATGAGAGAAAATCTATAGGCACAATATATCTTCCTTTGATGGTGGGATATATTATTAAATAAACTTGTATTCATGTCCTTGATGTTTATCTAACATTTAACATACTTATTAGATGGCCATGGATACATTCCATGAATGCCATCCTATACACCCTATACCAATATTTAAAATTTACTATACTAGGTGATCTTCAACATCTCTAATAGTGTAAGCTATTGAAAGGAAAATACCAAAAATAAAATTATTTACCATTTACCGATGATAACTTTACTCCCATTTAGGATTATCATTCATTTTAAAAATATGTCCATCCAAAAAATTTTGGTGGTTAGATTAATACACCAGCTACCTCCATTTTCATTGAAAAGGATTCCACCAATGAAGCATCTAACCAACCATATAAGCAAGATTCAAATCAATATTATGTAGAGAAATATTCAAATCATCCTTTTATTGAGCACATTTCAAGTCCACCACCCACTTCCAGAGCATCATCATCCACGCCATCCCATTTTAACATCATTGATAAAGGAATGAATGATCAAGATTTCAAATATGCAAGTAAAACCCATACAAATCCAAATAATTATGGTAGTTAATACCATCAAAATGATAATAGAGTGGTTAATAAATTTAACAAGACAAGACTTTTAGAAGTTGGTTTCCTTTTAGACAAGCATATCAAATATTCCAATATTTTTTGGATTTATTTTGATGAACTAGCTACTTGTTGTTCCAATAAAAAATATCTCATTTCTAATTACATCATGTGTGACATAATAAATTATAAGGGTAAAGGTCTCAGACTCTATGAACAAGGATCCATTTCACCTATCACAATAAAAATAAATGAAGCTAAACATGGTATAAGATTTAATTTGACAATATGCATCTCATAATTTTATAAATAAGCTTTTCTAGTGATTCAGAGGATGATTCTTTGGATAGTAAAATGGTTTACATAACTAGCCACTTCTAAGACCTTTCCCTTATAAACCTTTTTCATGAAAATGTTGTTCTTACACTAGATCTCACATACCCATCCATCATAAAGTGGGACCAACATGCAACACCTTTGTTTGATCACTTTTAGAATGATGAGGCTACTTATGAATTCTTGAGAACAAGGGATCAAATTCTAGCATGTGATCATTCTAAAGGTTTTTCAATTAAGTTAGATAATTCATCATACTTTTGGGAACAACTACATTATAATATCAGTTTAGCTTCTACATCAAATTAAAAAAACTTAAATGAGTATTTTCATCTTCCTTAACCACCCTCAAATTACAAATATGAATCAACTCTCCTTGTTGAATAAATTATTCTTGTGAACATTAGCATAGAAGAGGATCCTAAAATCATTAAACTTTCAATATCTCTTTCTCAAGAATAAAGCAACATATTTACACTTCTACTTCATTAATTCTCTAATTTATTTTTAGGGTATTATGTGGATATGCTAGGGACTGATCTAGAATTTTTAGTTCATAACCTTCTGGTACATCTAGATTCCAAACCAATTAAACAAAAAAATCTGTAAGATGCATCCTAAGATTGTACTACTAGTGAAAGAGGAACTAAAGAAGTAACTAGATATTGTTTTCACATTCCCTTTTGAATATTTAGATTGGATATCCAACATAGTATCATTATCAAAGAAACCATCAAGGTATTATAATTTGCACAAATTTACATGATATCAATAAGGCATGTCTGAAAGATGATTTTCCATTACCCAACATAGACATGATCGTAGATTCAATTATAGCTCATGATATGTTATATTTGATGGATGGTTTTTTAGGATATAATCAAATCAAAATTGTTGTTGAATAATAACACAAAACTACATTTACAATGCCATGGGGAACATTTTAATACCAAATAATGCCTTTTAGTTTGAAAGAATTTAGATTTACATATTAGTAGGTAATGAATATAATTTTCCATGACATGATTCATGACATCATGGAAGACTATGTTGATGATATTCTTTCAAATTCCAAATCTAGAGAATAAGACCCTCAATGCTTCATCATATATTTAAATGCATGAGAGAGTATAAAATGAGACTGAATCTTAATGAATGTGTGTTAAACTTAGCATTGGTAAAGTGTTTGGGTTTAGTTATTTCAAAAAATAATATATAATTTGATCCCTCCAAATTTTCATCTATCATGGATATGTCTCCACCCAAGGATCCTAAACAACTGAGAAGCCTACAAATAAAAATTCAAGTAATCAGACATTTTATATCCCAGCTTGTAGACTTTTGTCATCCTTTCATATTTTTGTTAAAGGACACTCCTTTTAGTCATAACGATAATTGTGAATAATCATTTAATAATATTAAAAAATATCTTTCCAACCCACTAGTCCTAATTCCACCTATTACTAATATAAGTTTTATCTTATACATCTTATCTACTCAGTTTGCATTAGGGACCTTATTAACACATCATGATGGTATTGGGAAAGAAAGAACAATGTATTAATCAAGAAATTTGTTATTTTATAAAATAAATTAATTTAAAATATAAAAGGCATGCCTATAAATTATTTTTACCTCTCAAATATTACAACACTACATGCTCAACAATCAAACCAATGTCATTACTAAGATAAACCCCCCTTAAATATTTTCTATCTAGAACAAATTTAACTACCAAGATTGATAAGTGGGTAATGATTCTTAATGAATTTGATATAGACTATTTCAATCAAATGATAGGTCCTAGAAAATGTATTATTTGAAGCGCCACTCAATGACAAAGCACCTCTTATTGTAGATTTTCTAGATGAAGCAATAATGTCTATAGATGTGTCTCTAGTTTGGAAGCTAATTTTTTATGGTTAATTTACCATTCATGGATCAAGGGCATGCATATTTTTAGTCACATAATATGGGGATTACATTCCCAAGGCTTTCATAATTGAGTTACCATTCAAAAATAACATATAAAAGTATGAAGGTCTTATCGCAGGTCTGAAAATGGAAATCCAATATGGAATCCAACATCTTCTTATTTTTGATGATTCTAAGTGTATCATTAATCAAGTAACCAATGAATTCCAAACTTTTGACGATAATTTTATCCATTAAAAGTGAATGGTGGATAGTTTAAAGTTATCTTTTGAATTCATCCAATTTGAGAAAGTACTAATAATCAATAACAAGGCATCATATGCCATGGCTACCATTAGTTCACTATGTGATTTAATCACAATAAATAAAAAGCTCTTGGTTGAATACTTAATGATACCAACTTATGATACACTTGATTTATAAATGGTTTTCAAGGTGGTTGGTCTTGCATCTCCTTGGTACTCTAACATTTATACCTACCTTAATTATAATACCATTCCATCTAAACTATCACATAGTCAATGAATGTCCTTTATTCAATGTACCTCTTTCTACACTATCCTTGACAATAACTTATATTTTAGAGGCTATGATGCAATTATTTTACACTATTTAAATTTTGAGTAATCTACTTTATAAATTAGGGAAGTCCATGAGGGAATATGTGGGTCACATTCGAGTGACATGGTCCTTGAAAAGAAGCTTTTATTATTATGTTATTATTATCCCACTATGGAATCAAATTCATGTGCCTATGTAAAAAAATGCATACCTTGTTAGAAACATGGGGATCTTATCCATATCCCATTGCAATATCTAAAACATATCATAACACCTTAGCCATTTTCTACATGGGCATTAGAGCTCACTAGAAAAATAAATCCTAGTTATTTATATGGCCATAAGAATATTATAAAGAAAACATAGTACTTTACCAAGTGGGTCAAGGAAATGCCCCTTACTTATGTAACTAGAATTGAATTTCTAAATTTATCTTAAACTACATTGTCTGTTACTCTGGTATCCCTTCCACTATCATTTTCGATAATAGAAAATCATTCATTAACAAGGATGTTAAGGCTATTTTTTAAACTTACCACATCTATCATAAGTGGTCCACACCTTACACCCTATAAGGTAATGTCCAGGCTAAGGCAATGAATAAAAACATTTTGTGTATCCTTAAAATAATTTTCAATGCATTTGGTCATGACTATTATACACATCTATATACCACCCTGTGGGAATACCACACTATCATCTACACACCCATGGTGACAACCCCTTATTCCCTTGTATATGGTAGTGAGTCTATTCTATCAATATAATTTGAAGTTCCATATTTGCATATATCCTTATAAAAATCACTAATGAATAATAATGTCATACTTAAAACCTTAGTGAACTTGACCTTCTAAATTAGAAAAGACTTAATTCTTTAAACCATTGGCAACTATACCATAATCACATTGTCCATAGCTATAATAAGTGGATAAAATTTAGGTAGTTTGAAATCAAAGATCTTTTTCTTAAGTAAAACCAATGTAATACCAATGTTGAAATAGAAAAGAAAGGGAAGTTTGAGCCTAATTTTTTGGGCCCATATGTGGTCATTACTAAGTATGGATCAGGAGATTACATATCATCTATAAAAGATAGAGAAGATATTGATGAGCCTATTAATGTCATTCACCTTAGGAAATTCTATGCTTAAAGTTTTCATATATGTTGTTTTGATATCCTAGGTGTTAAAAAAATTTAAAAAAGTAAGAAAATCAAAAGGCAAAAAAATATTAGAATAGCAAAAAAAAATAGCACAGATCATCCAAAAGTGAAAACTAGTTTATTAGCACTTTCAGTAAGTACCTTCATGAAAAATAGAATTTTAGTGCCATTTGTAATCCATTGTCTATAGTCACCATATTTAATTGAGGTCTGATCATATGAATATAATAAGGGAGGTTATTATAGTGTTAGTTCAAGTAATAAAAACTCAAATAAACACACTAACACTTACAGTCCTAGCCTAGAACTTAGAGAGGGCTTAGTAACACAAGCTAAATGAAAGAACAAAAAAATATAAAAGACACAAATCCTTTACCTTCTTTATGAGATCCAAATGCTTTATTGAGAGGCTTGCTTAGCTTGTGCATCAAGAAATCTTTGGTAAATGAAGCTTGTTCACTCCTTCTCTCCTTGGCACCATTGGCTTTAATGTGGCTTGATGTAGCTTTGGCTCAATATTTTGGAATTATAACACTATTGCAAATATTGTGTCTCTCCAAATTAGAATTATAAATTTGGATTATCAGACCTTGTTGAAGATATTTGTGCATAATAAGTTTTCACCAAAATAGCTTATGGTTCAATGGGCAAGGCCTTGTATTTATAGCTTTAGGAATTAACTCTCACCCAAGGTGAGTTAGGATTGAGTTAAGGCTTAGAATGGGTTAAAAATAAACTTAGGTGAATCAAATATAATACTAATAGATTTAATAGTTTTCAAGTAATTATGATTTAAAATTACTAAGCATGGCTCTCAAAATTAGATATTTTAAGATATTTTTAAAGATCTTGACAACTCATAAAGGCAATGATGAAAGGCTAGGATATTTTGAATTTTTGAATTTCCATTTTTAAATATTAATTAATTTTAAGTTGATAATTCAACTAGGTATTTAATCTAGTTTATCTTATTAATTAATTTTGATTAGCCTTTTAACTCTTTCAAGATTTGATTTAAGTGTGAAAGTTCCCCACTTAATAGGCCTATATGCCAAATTGATTGTTGTAATGCCATAAGATTATTAGGGATGGATATATGAGAGTTTATTATTCCATATGATATAATACCCCAATTTGGGTTGTCTGAACATGATTTTGAGCTTTGATGAATGATGCACAAGTAAATTAGGGAAGTTAAATGATTCTTAGGCTTGATTTGCAATGGTTGGTAGGAATCAGTATAAAGTCCAATCAAAATCTAGTTGTGTCCAATTTTAAGTGTCTACAATTTGTACCTATTTGGGAAGGAATTTCAAGCTATATGCATAGTAACATATTCTCAAAAAATGAAAATGTATTGTATTCTTATGACTTTAACGATAATGGATGAACTATAGATGCCCCCTTGAGGGAGTGTCTAGTAAAGTAGGTCAGTGATCAATCCCTCTAAATGAGTAAATTATGGGACCAAATAGATAAAATAGGGTGGAAAAGACTAATTTTCCTAGAGGCATTTATAATTAGTGGCATATAGATTTTCCCTAGTTAGACAAATAAATAGGATGATTTTCCCATAGGTTGTTAGAATCATCAACATGGGTAGGATAAAATAAGAATGAAATTAATCCATGATTGAGATTAATCAAATTGATATAATGATTACATGAATTTGATTTAAAATTATGGATTTACCTAAAGGTGGTTATAATTAATAACAAAGTTTGAGACACTAATTTTCCCAAAGGAGATTATAATTAGTGGTACAAGCACATGCCCAAGTTAGGATAGATGTGTCAAATTAATGATTTGCCCACAGGAGATTATAATCATTAAGGTGACCTAGATTTAAAAATGATATTTGATTATTCCCCAGTAGGATAAATTAGAAAGCATAACTCAAGGAGATAACTTGTCATACAAATTAAAGATGAGTAGTCACAAACATAGATGTTATGGTATAATGACTTAAGAGTCCACAAACAACTAGGCATACAAAGATGCACAAAGTGATGAAAGAGATGATTATAAGAATAACAAATTGACCAATGTGAATGATTAATTTGTACCTACCTATAAATATATTCTCTTAATTATTATCATTAATACAACTAGAATGGTCAAGGGGTTGATTTGATCAAGATATATGGGAGGATTTTCCAAGGTTACCAAGAAGAAGTTTTTGCAACTCCATTGCTTGTAATATTTCTTGACATGATTTTTGATATAGCACGTGATTATAAACATAATGATAGAACACCTTGAGAACTTAGTTGAAATATACATAAGGACTGACTATTGATCTAATAAATAAGTGAAAATAATGCACCAATGATAAAAACCATGATGATAATTTTGACATATGAAAATAGATAGACTCAAGAATAATCCACAAGGAATCACCCAATGAACATATATAGACTAATGCAAGGCAAAAAAATGAAAGAAATAAATAGGCAAATAAATAAAGTAGACAAACACATAGAAAACCTTGAAGACTTAGTTGAAATATAAATAAGGACAGACTATTGATCTAATAAATAAGTGAAAATAATGCACCAATGATAAAAACAATGATGATAATTTTGACATATGAAAATGGATAGACTCAAGAATAATGCACAAGGAATCATCCAATGAACATATATAGACTAATGCAAGGCACAAAAATGAAAGAAACAAATAGGCAAATAAATAGATAAATAAATAAAGTAGACAAACACATAGAAAACCTTGAAGGCTTAGTTGAAATATACATAAGGACTGACTATTGATCTAATAAATAAGTGAAAATAATGCACCAATGATAAAAACCATGATGATAATTTTGACATATGAAAATGGATAGACTCAAGAATAATGCACAAGGAATCACCCAATGAACATATATAGACTAATGCAAGGAACAAAATTGAAAGAAACAAATAGGCAAATAAATAGATAAATAAATAAAGTAGACAAACACATAGAAAACCTTGAATAAAAAGAAACAAAAAGTATCATGCTATCAACTAAGTCAAAATATATGCATGAAGGCTCAATGGAATGATAAATAGGTGGTGCCCCCAAGAAAGGATACATGAAAAGGGAAGGTCACACCCCTAATGGTAGTGGAATAGAATAGAACCAAAAATGGATTTGCCATAATAGAGAGGATCAAGGATGACTGACTAGGTTTAAACAAGACAAATGTTTTCACCTTTAAAATATTTGAATATTTTTTGAATTTTTGTGGTATCTTAACTTATTATAGATTGACAAGATACCACTCATAAAAATGTGGGAGAATTGGATTATGTTGCTTGAAAAATGGTGAGATCATATGAAAAAGAGGGACTGAGTTGACCTCAACATGAATCAAGCACGACCTACATAATCCCTTAAGGACCTCAGGTCACAGTAGTTCTACCAACACAAAAGGTGGGGAGATCCAACCAGGTAATAATTTTTTTGTAAATTGAGGTAGATGTCAAGGTAAATGATAATATTAATGGCAAGGTGATATGACAATGAATGGTAAAAGCATTATTCCTAATTTACCCTTAATTAGTTATAATTAGGAAACAATGACATAGGTAAGTAATACTAATTTACCCATAGGTGGTTATAATTAGTAACACAAGGTGGAGTACTAATTTTTCCATAGGAATTTATAATCAGTGGTACCAGTCAAATATAAATTAAAGATAACTTTCTATATCCATTTTCATCCTACTTTTATAGATTGTCATTTAAACACAAAATTTTGAAACTATTGAAATAAAAGAACCAACTTAAAAATGGGTTGGGTAGGGTGGCTAAAAATAGGCTTTAGTCTAAATCAGGATGGTATGGTAGAGTGGTATAGGGTAAGGTAAAATGAAGATGATAGGGTGGCCATTGGATATAATGGCAAGAGGGTTACCCCCAAGTGATAAAGGTAAATGGAAGGATAGGTAACAATGAAAAGGCAAATGGTAAATAAAAATGGCAAGGCAAGCATGGTTTTTGGTAATGCAAAGATATGGTATATGGTTTTATTGTTCTTATTGATGTGAATATGTACATCCTGATTGACATATGATACAACTAGAATAATTGACTATGTAATTTTTTATCCCACACCTCTTCTAAATATCTACTCTTTCAATAACCTACTATAAATTTGGACTCCAATGATGTTGTTGTGATCTTTGTTGGTCATTTATTCTATTTCCTTAAAACATTGAGACAAGGCATCTTTGTAGCCTCTATGAAGGAAAGTGCCTCCAGGGATGGCAAATACAAATATATAATGGCTAATAGGTCTGATGTGGTAATGTAAAGATAGATGATGATGGAATATATAATGGTTTGGAAATAAATAAAGATCAAGGTTTTTAGGTACACATAATGTTTTTGATTCTAGATTTGACATAAATTTTGTTATAGTGGGGATAAATACTTTTGAATATGTTTTTGATAGGACCACCAGACATTTCTATTATTTGGACTTGAGAGTAGATACCATCTAACTATATTGTAGATTGGAAGCTATATTGATGTTATATTTGATTTTGTCTTCATTAAGAAATGAAGAACTATGGTGCTCATCTAGTGGCACCTCAATGATGTTTTCACCAATGAAATGGTCTTGATTGTCCCATAGTGCCTCTAATAAGATTTCACTAAGGAATGTTGACTTTTTACTTTGATTGTATTCTACCACTCCTAAAAGGTTTCACTAAAATATGATGAGTTTGGATTTTTATTGTCCCCTATCACCTCCAAAAAATTTTCACTAAGAGGGTGTTCTTTTTCTACATGAATGTGGTCTTGGCCATCTTTATATTTTTCAACTGATATGTCTCCATGGATGTAGTTTAATAAGGTATGATTTTTTAAATCCCAATTGACACTTGTGGGAGGTGTAATTCCAATATAATGGCTAGATTGGTTGGTGGTAATGGCACGTGGAATGGTAATAGAATGTAAAGTTGCAAGATAATCCTCTTAGAATATACTAGGATAAATTATGTCACATCTTAATTAATCATATTTAAAAACTATATAAGGATCAAAAATATATTCAAATTACTTTGTAAGGAATGTGTAACCAATGTTATAATAGCCACAAATGTATTCTAATTCTAAAGCTGATTTTGACTCAAGGGACTCTAAATCCAAAGTTGAGATTAACATTTATTATACTTTTGATGGTAAATTTGATATCAGTTCAAGAATATAACCTAACTTGAATGTTTATTCTTCATCTAATGTTGATGATGCTATAATGATGTCTTGTTAAATTTTTGGTATTGGATAAGTAACATCTTATGATGACATAATGGGCTCCATAGATAGTGGTTTGTCAAAATTATATTCCTCTATGATGGGAAAAATGTCAATAAAAAAATCTATAGAGACTAACTTGTCAAGGGGAGGCTCTTTAAAAATAGGAAAATAGTCGAGGTAATGATTTTACCAAAGGTAGTTATAATCATTGAGAAGTGAATCAACAAAGACTAGCTTGTCAAAGTGAGACTCCTAAATAATAAGTATAAGATCAAAAGTTGATTGGTCATAGGTTGACTTATCATAAATATGTATTTCAATAAAAACATCATGGCTTGGTAGGTTCTCTTGGCCTTAGTTTACAAGTAGTTGTAAAATACCAGTTTTGAATATATCTTGGTCTTCAAATGATTGGATCGGTTGGAGAGGTATTGATTAGCTTTGTTGTGGCTCAATGATCAACATAGGTTTTTTGAAAAGGGGGATGGATGTAAATATATGAATAATGGTTTATGTTTGGATAATTATAGGTTTATAAAAGGTTGGTTTATGGCCTAAGATATTAATTATGACTCATCTAGTCATACTTGTGCAACCTTATTGAGATAATGACCTACCATACTTGGAATGGCCTAAAATGTTAATGATAGGGCATTGTAAAGATTAGTTTCTCAAATTATCCAAATGATGATGTCATAGAATGGTAATGGTAGGGATTTATGGATCTCTATTTCTTACATAAGCCAAAATATGAGTGCCTAAAATGGTAATAGTAAGGTGTTTTGGAACTTGGTTACTTAGACAAGCCAAAGGATGAGGGATTAAAATGGTAATGGTAGGGAGTTGGGAAGCTTGGTTGTTATAGTGAGCTAAAGGATAAGGTCATGGTATAAAAATGGTAGGGCATGGTGAATTTTGGTTTCTTTTACAAGCTAAAGGATAAGGTACTAGAATGGTAATCCTTAGACATTATGGATCTTGGTGGCTTGCACAATCTAAAGGAGGGTTAATGGTATAGGTAGGAGATCATATTCCATGATTATTAAGATAGAGAAGTTGGTATGTTAATTATCCTAAAATAGGTATCAATACATACTACTCTTGAGAATCTTGGATTTGCTCCCCATATTTGGTATTGTAAGGAGGATAAAGATCCATCTCATGAACTACATCTTCTCCATAGGGGTCTTGAATAAAGTCAATTTGTGTGGCCATTCTATCATAAATTATATTTTACATGGTTTGATTATGAGTGTAACAAGAGATATCCAAATTAAATATGAACATTTCAAAAAAAGTCCTAGAGTTACAAAAACTCTAAAAAATAATCTCCAAAGGACAAATGGTCCAAACATAGTCTAACTTGGTCTAGTGGTGGAGCTATATCTTGAAAATGATTTGTGTTAAAACTTGATAAAAATAGTTTAATGTTATAATGTCTTACATTAAATGTCTCACACAAAATTTCAAGTTGTTGAGTAAAAATTAGCATGCCAAACTCTAGGTATATAGTTTTTCAAACAAGTCTAATATAAGAAAATAAAAGTTTATAGGTCTTTTAGAGAAAAAAGGTAGAAAAAATAGGCTTAAAATAGGCATGTGTTAGGTATTCTAGAAAAGGCAAAAAGCTAGACTTTAAACAAAATAATGTATGAGATTTAATCTAAAAAATATGGAACACTTTGGCATAAATTAGGCATATGGATTTTAGACATGAACTTGGTCAATTGGCATAAGGCATGAAACTCTTGGCATATGGAGATAGGTCATTTCTCCTAAATCTAGGTGCAACTAATATTTTTCAAGTTTCATAAGAAATTAACCTAAGTTACACAACCCAAAATAGAAAGATCAATGTCTAGGAAAAAATTACACAAGTCATAGGTAGAAATCAATCAACGTTTGGACACAACCCAAAAGAGAAATAACAATGTCTAGGATAAAATTACACATGTCATAGGTAGAAATCAATCAATGTTTGGATTTGAACTTGTCAAGGACAATTAAAAACCCAACTTAAAAAACTAGGCTCTTTGAACAAACAACAAGCTAAGCAAAAATGAATGGCATAACAACACTAGGTAAAGATCCAAGATACACATGTGGTTTGGTTTTAAACTAGAATTTGGTATAAAGAAAAAAAGTATATGAAATAATTTGAGTAGCATAATGACATTATCATGCTCTAAAGATACGATCAATAGTTTAATTTCAAGACTTCAAGGTACAAGATTTGAAATAAATTGGGTAGTATAACATTACCCTTTTTAATCAAATGACACACATAAAATAAGATTTGTCAAAAGTCTAAGAAAAATTTACGGTGTCAAATGGGTGACATAGTGCCTCCTCAAAAAAAAAGTGATGTATAAAAAAATCATTTTAACATGGCATGATAAACAAAAATAGATAGTTTAGACTTATAACCATGCAATAAAGGATAAAATGACATAAACAACTAAGTATAACATCCTAGATCCTAAAATAGACAAGGTTTCATAATAATATCAAATTATATCAATATACTCACTCTTGGAAGGGTTTTAAGTGTTAATACAAAAATAAAAGTGCATGAAAAGTAGGGTTTTTAGGCCCCCTCTTCTCTTGATATTTTGTACTACAACATGGAACTTTGGTCTACTCACCCTGCATCAATAGTATGCCTATGCCAAGTGGGGTTATTATAAATAATCAATTTTCATGTATTTATAGATGGTTTCAAGTGTGGCTAACATGAGAGATGAATTCATTTCAATTGGATCCATATCAATTAGCTTATCATGAAAAGGTCTTATCCTTTTCACAACCACTACATTTACCACTTATTTAGTGTAGTGTGATGTATGATTTACCCCTACAGTCTGAGTTAGAGTACTAATAATGGATCTTGTTTTAAGCACTCAAAATAATCATCCCAAAAGGTCACCCTTTATTTATATAACCCACCATGTAGTGAGGTTGAAACAATTCTAAGAAATTAATTCCTAGGTCAAAGCTTCCATAAAGAACCTATGAGGATGTGATGAACTCTTTCTCACAAGCCAAAATTCATAAAAATAAAAGACAATTGAAAAGACTTTAGGGTCGTATTTGGCTCACCCAAACCATATAAACTTGGGGAGGGATTTAATTATGTTCTTTTCACACTTTTGGACTAAAATGACCAAGGCAAAGAATGAGTGATTTTGGTCACCCAAGTTCGTTAAAGGGGATGGGGGAGATCATACATGCATCAATCATTTTATGAATATAATTTTTTTTAAATAAATAAGAAATGAAAATAAAAATCTTAATAGCATTTATCTAGTGTGAGAGTTCATTTTAATCACCAAAATGAAGTGTGTAGTGAAGTTTTTATCATCTTTTCATTAGTTTTAAATCTTGAAAAAACTTTGAAAACATCTAAGGTATGAAAATTAACTAGGTTATTTTTAAATTCCAAAGACAAAGTGAGAAAAAATTAACCATATTCAAATTTGATCTTTTCACCTTAGGACTTAAAATTGTTAGAGGGGTTTTCCCTACATAGAAACCCAACAGTGAATGAGAAAACAACATTTTTGATTTTGATCTTGGGATTCTCTATTTTTATGTCTCAAAGATTGATGTTGATCTACATAAGTATTAATGTTAGTTTTAATAAATTAATGTTTCTCAATCCAAAAGGATCAATGTCAGACATAGATTGAGATCAGTTTCCTACAAAACATGGAAAAATAAAAATATATTTTGACAAAAATATTGTTATCCAAATAAAATTTAAAACCAACAAAAAACACTAGATCTTGTAGGTAAATAGTTAGTCAAATAACATTTAGGATTTTAAACACAAAAAAAAAACTAGAAAACTCAATAAAAACATGTTTCACACATTTCTACCATGCTCTTTTCTACACATAGGGGTTGATGTAAGTATTGGGTGGATCGATGTTAGTTCTGGTAGGATAAATATTGGTTCTATAAGGATTGACATAGGTATTTATGTAAACTATGTGTCACTAAAAAATAGAATACGTGAAAAACCAAGATAAAACTTAAATTTTAAAGATTATCAAGCATTCATTAGAAAAACTACGAGCTATATTTTGATTTCCTTTCCTATATAGGATGTTTGGTCCCACTGGGCATCCCATTTATGATCATAGTAATCCAAGAAAGGAGGTTAGTATAGTGTTAGTTCAAGCAGTAAAAACTTAAATAAACACACTAACACTTACACTCTTAGCCTAGAATTTAGGGAGAGCTTAGTAAAAAAAGCCACAACTAGAATTTAGTTAAAAGCTAGTTGTGGCTATTTTTAGTTGTGGCTAGTTTTAGGTGTCTAGTTCAAGTAGTCCATTGTATATTTCCATTTTATTCTTAGTCACTTGTTCATCTCTTATCTTTTAGCATGTTTAATTAACGTTTGATATTTCTCATTATGAACATATGTCCTTGATCATGATAGAGGAACATCTTTTATATCACCTATATTAACCCAATAGCACAAAAAAGCCAAAAAAATACAAAAACTAAAAAAATACAAAACACAACAAAAAAAAATATGAATAACATATACCATATTAACTATCATCCAACATTGTTCGCTCACATTTCTTGGGTGTATTAATCACACATATTTTTATTTAACATTTAACACTTCATAAATTGCTCGATTTTTCATCACTTTTTGTAATGGGAGAACTAAATTTGGTCTGATATCCACACATGGACTTTGTATAGGGTGGATTATGTAGGATATTCTTAGATACATGGGGTATCTAGGGTTAACTCAACCATCATCTTGCCAATCATTTATTTCTATGAGAATGGATTTGTTCATACTTATACTTCCTCATCAATTTTTTAGTAATTAGCCTATCTCTTTGCTACAAATGTATCAAACCCTTACATAGGATTTTAAGCCTTTTGTTATATCTTTTTATGTATTGGTTACTTATATTTTTCACTATTTGATTCATTATTTATTTTATTTTTGTATTGGTTGTGTTTAGCCATTAAGCTAGTTATTTAACTTTATAATTCTCTTTAAATATTAATTTGGTATTTATCTCTTTTATTATCCATAAACATTAATTTAGTTTTTTTAATCTCTTCTTTATCTCTAACCATTTATTTGGTTTTTTTAATCACTTTTCTTACCTTAACCATTATTTTTGTTTTTTTTGCCTTTCTCTATTTTCAAACAACTCACTTGGTTATTTTGTGTTCTCTTAATTTATCCATCATTGGTTATTCTTATTTTATGTCTTTCTTAGTAATTTTGATAATTTTACATCATTGTGTCCTTATGTTGTCTTTCAAATATTCAATCTATTTTTATTTGTTTGTTTATATATATTGTTTGTGTCTACTTTATAAAAGGTGTTTCATTATCATTGTATGTGAATGGTCATGTTTTAATTGTTTTATTTATGTATGTTTGTAAGAAGTATTTTTGTGAATTGCATCATATTATGGTTATGATTTATCTATATCATGACATACATTGATTTTACAAAATTTATTCTTTTTCAGTCTATACGCCTAAAGCATCAACACTCATCAATATTATTTAATATCATTGGTGGTATAAACATTTAATCTATATTAAACACTAATTTTATCAATACTAATTATTTTTGGAAATCCAATGCAAGGAACAAATTAAAAAAAAGCATCTATATAAAATCATTTTTTTATGCATCTATAAATCTAATCATATGTGTCATGATCCATAATAAAATGCTGAGAAAAAATTAATATTTTCTACTATGAATCAAAATTCCATAAATAACTATAACTATACATGTCCATCTATCCATCCATCCATCATGCATAAATAAAATAAAAATCATACAAATTACAAATATAGTCAATATACAATACATAATGTCTATCCACATAGTAAAAATATCATAAAAATTTGTGTGTGTGTGTGTGTGTGTGTGTGTGTGTGTGTGTGTGTGTGTGTGTGTGTGTGTGTGTGTGTGTGTGTGTGTGTGTGCGTGTGTGTGTGTGTGTGTGTGTATCAAAATCAAGTGTGTTTTTACAAAATATACATATCAAAACTATGTGTACATCGATGCAACCATCCTCAACACTATGTCATGTATCACTCTATCCCTATGATAGAGTGTCTAGTCTTAGACTCAGCTCATCATGTCATGGTGTTCCTCATGGAGGACCCATCATGCACTATGTATCCTACCCTAAATATCTCTCTAAATATATAGGTTATATATATCTCCCTAACATAGACCATCTAAATGAGTATTCCATGAAGGATGGTGCCCTCTATGCACATGGAACAACCTCCTTGTATAAACTCTTGTAATATGTGGTCTATTTCATGGATTTCATAACCCTATCTAGGGTATCTATCTACCCCTATCTTGTTAATATTATTCTATCCTATCCTCTCTCTCTCTCTCTCTCTCTCTCTCTCTCTCTCTCTCTCTCTCTCTCTCTCTCTCTCTCTCTCTCTCTCTCTCTCTCTCTCTCTCTCTCTCTCTCTCTCTCTCTCTCTCTCTTCTATTCCATTATGTCAATGTTGTCTAATATGGAGTTTATGTCTCAACATTATGTGTCATAACTCCTAGTGTAATAACAATACCATCTCTCTTCATCCTCTAAACATAAGCTTATAGCCTGTCAACCTCATCCTATAATTATTTGATATTAGTTTCCTACCCTCTTCTATTATCTACATCCCCATATAATCTAGATACATCCCTATGTAACCCTATAATCTCCCCATCACATGCTTAGATCTCCTCATGAATTTTGTTAATTAATGTCTGCTCCTCTTGATATCTATCTATGTGTGAAGGACCAACTGTATCCCCTATATATCTGTGTGTGTGTGTGTGTGTGTGCCATTTGTTGATATCATAGTTATTTCCTCTCCATACTTATCACCCTCATTGTTAGTAAAAATTAATGGAGTATGCTCTCCACATCCATGTTATATATTCACATCAACATCCACACCTAAGTCTAATAAATTCTCCACACCCTCAAACTCAATGTTCTATGCATCATGTAGTTGGATCATCTCTACAACATACGTTTTGCCTCATCCTAGTGTTTATCCCATATCTATCTACCAAATATATACCTCATGATTGCCTACAAAAAATAGAAACCAATCTCTATCTCCATATATGTGATGGTGCATATGGTACTATCAATCTCAATGACCACTATGGTACATCCACAACATCCATATAATCACTCCATATTAGTTTCTATAACCTCCACAAACTATGGTCTACTATCATTAGATTAATAGTCATCCACCAATGTGCTCTCTCTCTCACTTCTCATGCAAATATGTGTTGACCTACTAAAATGTGCTATCTGATCTAGAACTACCTCATCACCCTATCTAGGTGATATATATCTATAATTTAATCATCTATCCTAATCACATAATATTGTATCATTATATAGTCCATATATAAGTCATCCTATATCTACTAAAATATAATCTCCCTATATGGTCTCGAAGTGATTTGATCATCACCTAGCTCATATATCACCCTCCTATAAAAGTCTAAATCACTTAAATGTGGTATGTGAGTCCCAATAATCATATTCCATGTATATTCCAATGTCTCATCCCTATAATGAGTACTCATATGATCAACATTTGTCTCTATCATGATGTCATCCCAACACTAAACTTGTAATAGTGTCAATGACCCATTATGCCTCCCATATGTATAAACCTCATGTTGTAAGTCCATGTATAAATGTGATAATATGCATGGACCCCATATAAACCTATGACCCATCTCCATCATGTCTCTAATAACATAGAATAAATTGATCGAACACAATATCCCTCTCTTTTTGAGTAGCATAACACCACTGACAATGGCCATTAATACCAAGGTCAAGGAATCCATCTCCAATCACATGTTGTAATCAATATCTACTCTAAAAATTGAAATCAATCCATCACAAAAAATCCTATATAATGTAATTTCTAGTATATCATATCCCCAATATACTTATCTTCCTCATATCAAAATATGCATAATCTGATATACATCCTCTAGCATCATAGTCATCTCCTATGTAGGCAGGTAAAAGATACTAATTTCTCTATTCCATTTCTTAGGTAGCACTATCAATATATCCATTTATTCAAAAATATTTGGTATTTGTGAAATGTATGATAAATTAGTTACCTATAGAACACTGAACTTGTATTTTATGAATCCAATAAGCTATTCTAGTGTATAAAGCCTCCACTCCTATGTAGTCATGACTGGTAAAACCTCCTACAAATAAAATGCATTATGCATAATGTTAATAATATTAATTAGTATAATAATCCATCTACCACTACTTTAACACATTCAAAAAACCAAAAACAATGTGCAAACAACATTTTTTATCATATTATTTTTATGCCAATCATCATTATACTTATTTATATTCACAAATTTCCTCCTTTCCTCTTACAAATCACATTTTTTACGTCTCAAATTCACGTTTTTGAAGTCTATATTGATGAAATTAAACTTAATTTCCTCCATTTCACCCTCTAGTGCATTTTTAATACCCATTATCTCATTTTTTCCACTCAGTTCAATACTTTCACTCCTTGAATCTTCAATTTTACATTTCACTATTTAACTTCCACCATGGAACGATTTTGTCACTTATGTTGATGAATTTATTTCTTTGTTTTATGATTTCACAACTACCAAACTACAAATTTGTAAAACCCAACCTAATATTTACCCCCAAATGATTTCTTGCCATTGATTTATGAATTCACTATATAGTTTCATGAATTTTCAATTTGTTATAGTGAATTCACAACTTTCTACTGAATTAATAAATAGCTCATTTGAAAATTCATTTCTAACTAATTTAATCCCTAATAAATGCAAATAAGTGAAAAAATCAAATCATAAAATTTCACTTATAAGATGCTTTTTCCTCTCAGGTCTCTCATGTCTCCTCACTCACTCTATATGGTGCTTATGGTATGGAGTATAGTCTATTTTTCAACAAGCTCTTAGAGCAAATATCCTAATAACTCTACAAATCAAAATGCACCAGTGAATTTCAAACCCCCAATTATCCTATTTATATTCCCAACCCATTTAAAATATTTTACACCCCATCCATCTAACATACCCATTTTTCATTAATTTTCATTTGAATTTTATGATAGGCTCATTAAAATTCTTTTGAATTTATTTCAATAACTTGCAACTATCAACCAAGTAAATTTGAAAACCTATATATTTTTCCATTTTTAGATCCACAACTTATTATTGTTGGGATATATCATTACCACATCTTCTCCATTGACCCATGCATAATAAGAAACACTAAGCATGAAATCTTTTAATGATTAAACATATTGTTTTTCTGATTAATACTCTAGTTTTCATCAACTAGGGGCATCCTATTTACACAAACTTAAATCTTACAAGTTTGACATCAATTATAATAAATTGATTTCTCATTATTAAAAACCACTTTATTTTTCTCCATTTTTAATTTATTTTGAGTGTTTATCCATTTTATCACACAAACCCTTTAGGGGGAATCATCACACTAATTCTCATTCATTTAGGGAAATTTTTAAATTCTTAATCATCAATGCTCTACTTATTATACAATTCTTTGAAATGGTATTTCTTTGCAACACTATTTCAAGGAGGAGAAAATTTAGACACCTAAATTACATTTAGTGTCTAAATGAACCTAAAACCTATTAATTATCCTTATTAACATAATTCATGACATCTCCATCCAAGTTCAAATAATTGAAAAAATCCCAATTAATCAATTATACACACTTTAAATTCATATGTAAATATTAAATATGGATTTTAAACCTCACCCAACATCTTCCACATAAATCTCCCTCACATTTTGACTCACCCAAACCAATCCCTCAACTTCCTCAAATTATTTTGAGTCATCCTTTGAGTTTTCAAATAGTTTTACTCATTCTTGGTGACTCAGTTAACCATCTCCATGTTTATCTTTGTCATTTGAAATGGTCATCATCCTCATGGATGAAGACTCATTAGCCATCATGGATTATTTAGATTATTTAAAATATCTAAATAATCCTCCACCATTGGATATCTCCTATAAATATATATAAATAAGCATGAAATCCATCACTTTAATCATCTTAAATTATGTTAATGAAGTGCTATCAAAATCATAAGTGAATTAAAGCTAAGAAAGAGAATTTTTCACCAAAATGCTTCCCATTTTTACCTTTCATTATAAAAGTGAGAAAACACATTTCAAAGAGAGATAATCAAATTTACATCATAATAGAAGAATATTTTTCAACCAAGATATAATTTTGTTTTATTTCTTTTACTTGTATCTCTAGCTTAGTTTGAGATAGTTTAGATTAAGATTTACTAGTTTAGTTTACACCTCTAGATTTTCTTGAATACAAAATTTGTCATATAATTTCCTCTCACATATAATTTAAGATAAATCCAAAGCCTACAAGGAAAAACTTATCCCATTCACATATTAATTTCATAGTTTACTAGCCATTTCCATCTTTTCACTCACCTCTTGAATAAGGGCACCATATTTAAATGGAACACAATTATTAAGAAGAATTTGAGCATTTGAAAACTTATTTATAAAATCCATCGGTTTTGGCCCCACCAATTCTAGTAAATTCACTATTCATTTACATTTTAGATTCTAAACATTCCTTGGGTGTACTTTTTGGCCCAACATGATGACTAGGGAAAAGAATGTGAAGTATATTATTTGAGTAGGACATTGGTCACTTATGAAAATTATTATACACCTATTGAGAAATTATTTTAGAATTGGTCTTTGCATCCCAGAAGCTATGTCACTACATGTTGAATAATAAGACCATTATAATTATAAAATTCAATCTTCTCAAGTACCTTATTTCAAAAATAACATTAATATGTCATATGTATAAATGTATTATGATATTATATGAGTTTGACATCAAATATATTAATCAAAAATCCATGAAAGGCAAATACTTATAGACCAGTTTTCCAAATCACCTTTGTTAGACATATGTCCTTTGAAAATTCATTTCCCTAATGATTTTATCTTTACTCTAGATGAATCACATCAATATAAGATATATTTTGATGGGTTTTTGATATCTTGTGGTTCCATAGATGGTATTATATTCATTATTACATATGGTGGATCTCATTCCCAAGGAATTTCAAATTGGTTTTCTATGCACAAATAATATTAAATAATATGTAACACTCATTACTAAACTTCACCTCACTATGCTATGGAACATTCAATAGTTAGTTGTGTATGGAGATTCATAATTGATTATCAATCAACATATGGAGTAGTATCAAACAAAGGAATAAAATATCATGACCTACAAAGGCACGGTTGAAAATATCAAAACAAAAAATTGAATGCATCTAGTTTGAGAAAATACCAAGAAATAATGACTAATTAGCTGACACATTGGGTATTCTTTATTCATTAATAAAAATCTCTTCTAATGTTTATGAATATAAGTTACTCATTGAAAATATTCTTATGCTAAAATACATTCTTCTGAAATAATAAATGTTATGTGATATTTTTAATCCTAATTTCCATTGGTACTAAGACATACACACCTACCCCTAAGACCACATCCTTTCCATTTACTTATTAAGAAATCAAATAATAAATTACTCATAATACATATCGTTATACTTTAGTCAATGTTACACTTTATCAAAATGTTCATATGAAACACTTATTCATTTTTTAAACTTAAGTGAATGCAAATTAGTAATTAAAGATGTGTTGAAAGGGTTTTTTGGGCCCCACACTAGTTGAATAATACTTTCTAAGAAACTCATTTATAAATGATATTATTGGCCCATAATGGAATAAGATTCTTGTGATTATGTCAAGAAGTGCCTTTCTTGTCAAAATCATGGTGATCTAATTCATTCTCCTTCATAAGAATTTTATCCTATCACATCTCCTTGGACATTTTATATATGGGGTCTTGATCTCATAGGAAAGATAAACCCCACATCTTCAAATTTACATAAGCATATCTTGGCTACCAAAAAATATTTTAATAAGTGGGTTAATTCAATCCCTCTCACTTAAATAAATGGTAAGCAAATATCTAAATTCATTATGAATCTCCTCATTTGTCACTAAGGAATCACTCTACTATTATATATCATAATGGAAATTCATTCAATAAAAAGGAAGTGAAATACCTCTATGCATAATTCCATGTCTCCCTATTACCCTTAAGGCAATGGCCAAGCTGAGGCACTTGTACATACTAAAATTTTATTTATGTAGTAATCTATTCTTGTACACTTGAAGAATATACATCATGGTTATGTCTTTTAGTTATATTCATTCCCACTACCAAAAGGATCATGTTCACCATCTCTTTATTCCAAAATTGTTCATATTTTATTTTAACCATTGTTATTATGATGACAAGGACTTATATACTATGAAAAAATATCTAAACCTTATTATTGTCATTCATTGCTAGTTTTAGACTTGTACCTATTTTCCAATTTCCTTGACACATGCATCCCAAGTGAAAACCTATATGGATGCAAGTTTCTAACTTTCCTATAAAGTGTTCAATGCCCAAAATTAATCAAATTTTCAAAAAAAATATCCTAAAGGTTATCATAAGTGCTTTAATGTGATATTTTTCCTAAATGGATTGGTATATATACAAGATCAACCCCCATGTATTCGTCACCTAATAATCACTATGAAGTCACATACAAAACTATAAAGGAATATTAATTTGTGAATTAAACTGATTAAAACTACCATTTTAACATATCATTCATAGAATTAGTACTTACATAGGCCTGAAGCACTCAAAGAATAATATATGAGACATATTTTCCAATTTACAAGCTAGGCCACTATATGTCATTTATTATCAGATGTTTCATCTTGATACACGCATGAACCAACATGTAGCAGATAACTACATAAGTATGAGGCCATATTATAATTATTAGATATGTAGGTAGAACCCATTAACATATGGTTCTATGGGGAAGCTTGACACTAGGGCCCACTAACCTATTTTTACCATAGTCACTCTAAGGGTGAAGAAGCTAGGGTTTGATCATTTTACAAAGAGAGATAACCTATGTGTCTGATATGAAGACAAAAATATAGGATATATTAAAAATATAATACTCTAATTAGTCACATCCATATATATTTAGTATTCTATATGGAAACTTGTGTCATAGTCAAGCATGTACATATATGTAACTATCTAAATATGACACAAGCATTTGAGGCCATATAAAGAATATTCTTAAAATCTAATGATTATTCCAAGATAAGATTTTAGTCCACTTATATCATGTTACATATCATACCTATGTGATCATATTAATAAACTAATTATTGATTATTACCTATTCATTATAATATCTCTCAATAGCTACACTTTACAATTTTTAACAATGTCGTCTTTAGAACTTCATAATATTATTTATCTGAGTTTCCATTAATTATCCTGCTCATTAAATTAGTTCACCATACTTGTGTAAAAGCTAATATAATACTACTTAACCTGAGATAAACCCCTTAATTAAACATAGGGTTAAATATTTGGTAAATCTAACTCTTTAGTGTCCAAATCCTAACTCAACCTAGGGTTTCATATTTTTCTCCTATTTCATATTTCTAAACTAAAAATATTTTGAAATAATATTTATATTTATTTTAAAAGGAATTAGTTATGGATTCGTATATAATTCACTTCCTTTTCCAATATTTAATAATATCCCTTGTCTTTTATATTTCCTACATGGCTACATTAACCAAAAACCTAAGAAAGGATAAGAATAAAGTTTATTTATACAAATCCTTTTTTAGTACTATAGAGTTTATATCAAAATGCCAACATACATGCTCCTAGCCATTTGTTACACCTATATTTTATTTCAATGATAGCTACCATCCCTCACCCATTTTCTACCCATTAATTATATCAGATTCCATAATCCATGTTATCATAACTTAAAAGGGTAAATGTGGCCAACCTATCCCACCACATGTTACTACACAATAGGTTCCTTTTAATCCTAAACTTGTTATAAAATCAAAAGTATGTGATCTTATTAACCAATTGAGAAACACACCTACTAAAATTTCAATCCTTGAACTCCTAAAAAATCTACTATCTAAAAGGATATTTTATATGAAAAATTACATGACAACCAAGTGCCAAGTGATTTTAATCCAGCCTATAAAAAACTATGAAAACCTTATTACCTTTGATCCAAAATATTTTCCTTTTTCCATACAAGTGAGGGTACTTCATAAGGGAATCAAAAGAGTGTTAGTTTATAATGGTTTGAGATTAAACATTTGTGGCATGGATTTCCTAACCACCATGGGTAATAGCATAATATTATTCAAAAATATGATATGAATATAAAAGGATTTGATAATTCATATATACCTCTAGTTAGCTAGATCATATTAGATGTGTCATTGGGGCAAAAAACAATTCCAAATACATTCCAAGTAATGTCTCACTAATTTCACCATAAATTGATTTTTGGTAGACCATGGATACATACCATGGAATCTATCCCATCTACATTACATTGATGTGTCGAATTTATACATGATAGGACATTATTCACAATTATATTGATAATAAACCTTTCAAATTTTATAAAATGATTCATTTTGACACAAAAGGGATACTTAAATTGGTACCATTTAAACAATGTATTCCACTTGAAAATATACAAAAATATGAAGTGGAGAAGTCAAGCACAATAAACCCTTTACCTCGAGAAACAAAAAAATAACTAACCACTAAAGTGAACATATATGCACATGAAGAACAATAACCATTACCAAATATGTCAATAATGCCAAAAAAAATCCTACATTTAAGTTTCCTTTATTGGTCAATATTGAATAATAAGATGTAAAAGTTTTGGATTACTATGATAATGATGATGAACTTCTGCATAATATGACTAATTAAAAATTGAAAAAACTTGGGTTCAATCCACTTGAGAATTTATCACATAGCCTATTCACACCTACATGGCCTAGTACATGTAAGTTAAACTCGTCACTAGAAGATACAAAACCACATTTAGATAAGGGAAAGGAAAAAATATTAGATGTACATCAAAATTATTTATATTCAATCCATCCCTCTTGGATACAATAATTAATCCTACCTTACAAGGGACCAACACATATGCACTATGTGAATAATGTGGAATATTGTCATACTAGAAAGTGCTCATGACAAGACAATATAAATATTATCACAAATATTAATGGATCTTATTTTGAGCATATTGAGGTTGATAAAAATAATTATAAATAATTTTTAGCATTTGCTCATTATGGTAGTTCAGCTATACCATGGAAGATTTACAATATTCCTCAAATTTTCTAGAATCATATGGATACATTTATATACTTATTGCATGTGGACCAAAAATTTCCCCAACAATTATATGGGTAATAGATTATGAGCCACATTTAATATTCCATTTTGGTTAGAATTGGTTGGGCAATATGAATGTAATAGTGGATACTACCAATATGTACCTTAATTTTCCTTATGAATTAAAGGAGGTTCACCTTATACATGATGGATATAATCATATACCTATACCAATTATGAATGGTGAACAAATGTAAATAAACATTAAATAGTTATAAATCACTCAATACAAACTATTGTATTAATAAAGTGGATTATTAGGTGGTATTATCCCCTTTAAGGATGAATAATTCTATGATTAATATATAAAATATAACAAAATCATTCAAAAAATTAAAAAATACCAAAAAAAACTCAACATGTTCCTAGATGTATTATTTCCTATACATATGTTGTTTTCTCCATGTTAGTATATAGCATATCATTCCTTTTGATGTACACATATGTTTCACACTTCATTTGAATGTGATACAAACATAACCAGGTATACTATATATACATATAAAAATGTTAATATTTAATTCCACTCACATCCTGAGTATGTTGGGGGAATCTACTTATTTGATCATGATACACCTTTTTTACATTAATCTATGATCACTTTTTATGTATACATAATATTTCTAAAATTTAATAATTACCGATGCTTTCTCTCTTGTAGGAACTCATCGAGTCTCAATATCTATGAGTGCACACCCTAAGGGGTGCACTAAGAAAGGGTTGGGTATACCATTGGTGATTTTTAGGATTGATTTCCCTTTATTACCACTTATTATTAATCGAAACTTCTCTAAAAACATTCCCCTAAGCTTTGTCTCCTCTGTTGCACCTTCATCTAGTCATTTTACACCTTCATTAGTCCCTCCCTATCCTAAAATCCTTTCTAATGGTTTATAATACAATGTCAACCCATTCAAACCTATAATCTAATTGAGAAAACTCATTTAGGGTTGAGGTCCACCCCTAGCTGACCTAGACAAAGACCTACTTTGTTTTTATTAATAACAATATAGAGTCAATTGGGCTGACCCTGTCAGATAAACTTTAAAAGAGGATTAGGGTTAGATTAAACTATGTATACACATTAATTTCAACTTTATAAAATAATAAGAGTAAAATATATTGTTTATTTACTTATCTACCATTATACTTAAGGAACATAGTTTAGGGTTTCAATACTTCACTTGAAGATGTAGATCTTGTCTTGTGGAGAAGTATTTAGATGCATAGATAGGTTACATAACATAAATATAACTTATCCTTGTTATCTTTACATACCATAACAACATATTTTTAATCACCTTGGCCAAGGGATATATTAAGGCTTGATGGGTTCATCTTTAAAGGTAAGTATTCCTAAATTTGTTCCTCCTTTATAAGAGTAAATAGATTTGCATTTGTACTTCTCCGCAAGGTATTAGGATTTCATATACATTGATGTGAGTATATATATTATATGCATGTTTAATTTTATGTTTATTTCCCCTAATTTGTGCCAAAATATTTTGTGACCACTAGATTAGACTTTATTATGATTTTGTCATTTATAGACTATGACTATGAAAACATAAAACCTAATTAAGGTTATTTCATAGTTTTCTTATGTTGACCAAATTTGAATTTTAGTAAAATTGGATCAACCACTACATAATTAAAATTTTAAAATTTTCTCATATGTCTAATAAGGTCTCATGTGTGTTTAAACATCTCACCTATCCTTGTTGTAACTTTGGTGTAAGCCCATCTTCCTTATACTTACCTAGTCTTGAAAAGTCAACTCTGGTCAACTTTAGTCAAAGGATCAAATTATTTTATAAATGTTTAAATATGGTCATTTAAATGTTTTAAGTTGTTTATAAGTCATGTATTAAACCTTTTTCCATGTTTTATATGCCAAAAATGCCTTTTAGTTATATATTTCGGTTGTTAAATGACTTGTACATATGATTTAAGGAAAAAAAGTGTCACCAAGGAAGATTTCAAAGTTAATGGGGTTATAAAATGTCAATAATAAATTATATGTATTCAAGAGGCCATTTAATACATGAAAATAGGGAGATATATTTGCAAATAGACCATTAATGGCACTTGTATGGACTTGGTGAGCTCACCTTCAGCTAAAAACATGGGCCTATTGTCTCTTCAACTCCTTAAGATCTTTACCATGTATGGTATGTAGATTTTTGGTTGGGAAAATAAAATTTACTTCTGATCCTTCTTTCTTGCCTTTGAAATCCAAGAAGGGTCAACTTTGAATGCTTTATACACTCCATATAGTTGGGATTGGGGGGAGTGATCTTGGGAGTTAAAAGGGGTCTGAGTTATCTTTAAGTCCATGGTAAGATATTTTAGTTTCATAGCTCCTCCTTTATGAACCATATATAAGAAGACAACCAACTTTTTATTCTCTTACATCCATGAGGGGTCCCTATTTAACTTATTTTAGAATATTTTTCTTTGGTTTGAAAGATTTGATTTTTTCAAGTGTTTCTTAGGGCTTCTCCATAGGTTTTATGTGGTTCTCTTGGTTTTGGAGATCTCAAGGATTAAAAAAATCCTCTTATAGGCTTGTTTTTGCTTTCAAACTAGCTCCTTTCACACCTACATGTATCATTTGTAGATTTTAGAGGTGTTATACAAAGAAATGGTTGATAGGTCTTGGTATTCATAAAGAGTGTAAGGTTGTATGTTAGAATATAAGCATGTTCAAGACCCCTTGGTAGCTCACTAGGTGTTGAGAAACCTTTCCATTAAAAGAGTCTGAGTTTGGGAACTTTTTCCTAAGTTGATAAAATAGAGAGCTCCTCCCTTTTTGTGATTTGATTTGGATATCTAACAGTGGATCTAGTGACGGTTAATTGTGAGATTTTTATAGTCCTACCATGGGGATAGCCACTTATAAGAGAATGGGAATATAAAATTAAATAAAACTAGTGTTTGAGGTTCTTAAATCATGATTTTACACATTAAAATTTTTTAGTGTCATCTATGAATTTATAGGACTAAGAGACTCCTAAGATCAAAAAGTAAAACTACAAAAGTCTAAATCCTACACTAGATAAATCTTGTGGGTGAAGAGCATACCATGGTGCTATGGAAGATAAGGACAATATGAAATGCAATTTTGAGACTCCATACTAGCCTAAAAGCAACATATAGGTCTCATATGTACAATGGAGCACCTACAATTGGGGACCTCACATTGGGATAGAGTTTGACATTTATAAGAGAAGTTAACATGATGAGATATCATATGAATGTAATTTTAAAGTACATGATGACATAATACACCCTTATAAATTAATTCCAATCTTATATGGATCATTAAGGCCCTAACACCATATACAACCTTGTATATGGAGATACAAATAGTGAGTTAAGAATAAGGTTTTCTTGGTGCTAAAGGAGACTATGTTTTAGTTATTTTGGTATATAAAGGATGTAAAAGTGACCATAGGGGAATATTGATAGGTTTTTCAAAACTAAATTAATATTTCTTCATGACAAGCACCCCTTCAAGGTAGAAAATTAATTGATTGTGTTATCTTAGGCAAGCAGACTATCTTAATCATGGTGAAAGGGAGCTCAACTATGAACACAAAGAGTTTTAGTTTAATTAAAGAGAATAATAAGTTTTCAAGTGATTATTATGTTCATGTTTGAATATATATTACTTTCACATTGTGATCATGTCTCAAAATAATGAAATTAATCTATAGGGGTTCAAAAGCAAAGGGATAATGACTAGTATTTGATGACTAAAGTAATGTCCTAAGATTTTTCAATAGATGACACTAATTTTAGACACATGATTGGTGATATTATGTGATTAAAAATAGGATTAAATAAATCCATGATCAATATCACATGAGGTAGATTAACCTATAGGACATCTTAAAACAAGAAACATAGTCCAAACCAAAAACACAATCTATAAGTGAGCAGTCTGTTTAATTTTTTGAAATCTTGGGAGGTCAAATGACATGATCAAAGTCCCATTTTTTGTAAAAAGAATATTTAGGGGTTGGAAAATCCCATACATTATTTTTGGATATAAAAGTATGGTAAGTTTCCCCTATTTGGTCTCAAATAGGGGGTACTTCCCCATGCCTAAACCCTACAAATCTTGAAGAATGAGGACAAATAGGTGAACTAGATGATAGGGAGACCATTAAAATAAGTATGGAAAGTTGGATCACATATAATACCACATTTAAAAACTTATTTATAGGGATGAAACTAATTTTAATTATCTAAACCATCTAAATTTATAGTCAGCACCTTGAACAATGGTAAAGCCTATTGCTAGGTAAGGAGATTATTTTCATATACAACCTTGATAAGGCACTATAGATTATTTGATCATGATTGAGGGATGTCATAATATGTGGTTTGTCTGATAATAATAAATTAATATTAATTATAGGGTTCAAACCACCAAAATTTACAAGCATGCTTTAGAGCTAATACTAAGCCTAACCCCAAATGAGAGACCACTTTTAGTTATAGCCTTGGGTAAGAATTATAATGATTTGGAGAATGTTAAATAAGGTAATAATAATCTATATAAGACATAAATTTATATATAGGTTCACCAAGAATCCATTTCTTGGCTTAAAGTGCACACAAGCCTATGTAGAATGCTAAAGGAGATCGAGTGACCAACATAGTATGCTTAGAACTCCCATGATACTTTTCATGGAGGTTAAAGGTGTTAAATGATATTAGATAGGGTCATCATTAATCCCTTAATGTAATTTTTATATAATTATAATTTTTAAAATTTATGAACAAATGCTAAGAGTTCAAGTGACTCTAAACCCCTCTCTTAGACCTGATGGAGAAGACACTACAAATGGAGTATCCAAATGGGGAGTAAAGTCCAAGGAGATTATTTGGAGTTGAAGAGGACTCTCTAGGGCCATATTAAATTTTATTAAGGTGTAACTTACCTATATATATTGTGTAAAACAAGGTTTTTCTTAACAAATTTATGTGTTTTTTAGGTATGGAGAAGCTTCAAAGGATAAAACCACTTTTAAGAGAGATATTGGGAATTTTTAAAATTCATAATTTAAATATATTAATATATCTAATATATTAAGTGTGATTATCATCTCCTTAATCTTATCCAATCATAGTGAACAAGCAATGAACCCTTAGTGAAAATGATGAAACTCTAATTGGGAAGCCTTTTAAGGCTTGATTTATGAACCTGATGACATGGACACTCTTGATAGGTTTCATTCCTCCTTTTGCATGGATTATATTATATAACTGGAAGAATTTCGTGTGCCAAGTGTGAGAGGTGCATGAAAGAGAGTAATTTGTAATTATTAGATATGATTGCTCATGGCCAAGGGAATGTGAATGATTAGAGACCACTCTAATACATGTGGAGGATTTCTAGTAACCCCTCCCACTTATATCAACCATAAGACCTGACCCTACTCAATTATGAGGCATACTAATGAGGGAAAATAGTGAAGATAGTTTTTTATGCAAGTAAAAGAGCATCTATGCCACATATGGAGGAGTTAGATAAATGTGAGATACATTTGTCCTTGTTTTCCTTTAAAGACATATCTCATTCTTGACTACATGATATTGTAACTAATTCTCATTGCTTGAAAAGTGTCTTAGTGACTCTTGAGATTCAATCTCTCTCTCTTCTCTCACAATTCCTATATATACTAGTCTTTTTGGTTGTTGTATTCATCTCTCTACCTGAGTATGGTGAAGCCCTACTCAATTTTTCCTTGAACTAATAAATAATGTTGTTTTTATCTCATTCATGATTTCATTAAGTGAATGTTATGGTTGTTGGTCTTGTGTAAGTGTATTTTGCTTACTGTGACATGTTATCCTTCTTAGTGCCTTATGTAGTTTGAAATCTCTCTTTCACAAGTTAGCAAGAAGTGTCTAATGTGGATTGTAGGTATAGTGAGAATCTTACTAATTAGTTTTTATAAAATAACTATTGTCTAAGTCCTCCTAGCCTAAGTTCTCTTCAAGACCCCATGCTTGAAATATTGATGTAAAAGAGGAGTGCTTAATTAGATGAAGTGTATGTGTAAGATTATCTTTGTTTCCAAGTGTATTTTAAGTTATGTGAGTATACCATATATTTGGTGTATCACCTCCCATACATTAGATTTTTTTTCAATTATCTCTCTCCCTTTTCACCACCCAAAGTTAGTAGTAGGTTCAATCTTAAGTGATACATCAAGGGAACTAGCCCTAATCTAGAGACTCGCCTCAAATCTAGGTCACCCATAGCCCTGAGATGTTTCCATTGTGCCACTTAAATGAGTAGAGACTTGTCATCTCCTCAAGGGGTGCAAGTTCAAGTGAAAACAAATTTATTAGAGGCTTTGGAATCTTCCCTATTTATTTTATTATGATAAGAGATACCTTAGATAAGTCTAGTGGATACATATTTGTCATGACCCCAAATATCAAATGTATCAATAATTAGAAGTGTAAGTAGGATTTATCTTCTCTAATATATGATTGATTTATAGATTAGTTCCATATCCCTTTGAATACATTCTGGTGAACCCAATATGAATCTAACCTTTATAGGTTTTATTTCATGCTATCATTTTTATCATCATTTATATTTTTAAATATTTCTAGTTCTTTATCAAACTAGTGAATATAGTTTTAAATTTATGTGCATATGTTTAACACATAGTCATTTCAAAATGATTCAAATTTATATATGTAGGTCTTTACCAATTAAAAGTTACTATATCAAGTAGTTTGACACAACTTTATTCTTCAGGTCCAGATTAACATACATAGTTAAACAAGTTAACTATGTCTACTATTTTTTTCTATTAACTTAAAAGTCAATAAACATAGTCGAACATATCAACTTTGTTTGTTATCTCTTGGTTAACACATAGGTTTTTTCAAACTTGGTCAAACCAGTCAAACCAATTGAAAAAAATTGAAAGAAGAATTTGAACATCATAACATAAAAAATTTCAAGCTAAAACATCTTCAAGCCCACTAAAGTTCTTTTATTTTCTCTCTTTATCATTTAAATTCTTCGTTCAGTATTGTCTTTCACAAGTTTGTAGTCTATAAAATTATAACCTTATAGCTAACTAATGTGACCTAGTCAACTTAGTTCTATAGTCTATCTTCTATCTAAGATACATAGTTGACCTATTTGACTTTATTTCTAAAGACCTTGCTTCTACAAAATAATAATGACCCAGTAACTCTATTCAATACTATTTGCATATAGGGCCACTTGAATTAACTTTGTGCTATTATCAATAAAGGAATTAACATTTATTTCTATTAATTAATTCACCTTTCCTTTTTAGTTATTTTCATGCTTAGAATAACTCACATAACTTAAATATGTGGGTTTTTAAATTATTATTTTAGTTACACCATTTTACTCTTTTGTACATGTATGCATATAAATATGCTCAACCTAACCATTTTACTAATCTCACTATTTATCTTAATTAATATCATAACCATAGTCTTAATTAAATAATTAAATCCCATCCCCCTTATTTATTTCTCATCATACTAACCTTACCTCTCCCCACTACTTGATTAATACATTTAAATCACCATTATCTACTAATTAATCCCACTTATCTATTATTTAGATATTTCAAATTTCCATGACCCCACCTACCTACCTACCTACTCCTAGGCTTTCCTACAAGACTATCCCCTAATCCTCACCTAATCCCCTTCTAATCCTCAATTAGTCCTATATAAAACTAGAGGCTTATAATCTATAAAATATTTCCTCATCCTCCACATTTTCTAAAAATATCCATTTCTAGAGAATTATAATTAATTTTAAAATCCTTAGAATTCCCCCTTCTTTTAGAGTCTTCCTCTCTAAAAACTTCCAATGGATTTTTAATTCATTGGAAAATACTCCATATATTATCTATTTAAACACACCATATCCATCCATTTCAAATAACTAGAAGATAAATAGAGAATTCATGTCCAATTTATGCTAAAATATTTCATCAACATAGTATTTAATCAAGTCATTGATCAAGTTTTCATCATGCTAAAAATCTGAGTCTATCCATAGCAATCCAACAAGTAAAAATAAAAAATCATGGATAAATATATTTGAATATATTGGAGATAATCCAAGAGGAGTAAATTCAAGCTAAGAGTGTTCTTAAAATTCTAATTTTCTTCCATATTCCCTCCTTATTGATGTTTGGTAAGATTTAGGTGAAATTGCTATTTTTCATAGTTTAAATTCATAAGCTAGAAATCATAAGCATTGATTGGTGACCATGGTGGGAGAAACAATTTAAATTAACCACTTTTTTAGTTATAAGTGTTTTGACATCTTGTAGGATTGATTGAATGAAGGAAGAGCTCTAATCAAATTTTTATGTACAAGGAAAAAGTGATTTTGATTTACAAATTATGATATTACATCAGCAATGCTACCTAACAAAATGTATTTTGCACAAAATATACTATTTAACCTATAATAGATGACTATTTTGATAGTTCCTTATCCTTTTGTAATACTAAAATTCAAAAAGGGATTTTTTCTACAAAGTTGAAGTTTTGAAGTTTAAATTACAATTTTGCAAAAACTAGTTCTTAAGGCAAAATAGTCACTCTTGCATAGATATTTAGCCTTATGTGTGTTTATATTAACCTATTTATTTTTTAGTAAAATTTAAAAAGGGAAGCATTTTTAATATTGGTATTTAGTTTATATTAATAAATATCATTGATTTACATTCATGATATTGACATAAAGTCATGATATTATCTTTGCAAAAAATGATTTTGACCTTTTGATTGAAACTATTAGGTTAGTCTACTAATATTCATTGTCTAACACTTGTCTATCTTTATGTAACTATTATATTTTCATAGGAGGAAAGAGGATCTACTTGGAGTGCTATGAATAACTCATAGATACCTCTTTTTCTTCCTAGTTTAAAACCATAACTTGTGAGACACTTTTTTGTATAATATAGGTATTTTTTCTCAATAATTAGTAGTTTTGACTTAAATACACTAGACAATACATTATTTTATAAATAATAGATTTTAATCTCTTTTATATTATGGTATAATCTAAAAAACTTTTACACCTAATATAATTTTTACCTTCTAACGTTATGTAAATATATCACCTTTTTAATATTTTATTAGTCTAACTGCTAGATTGTTAAAAAAATTAATGTAAAATCACAAATTATGACTTGAGATATTATATTTTGATTCAAATTATTGATTAATAAGTAGAGGTTTTTCATAAATCATACACTTATGATCACATACAATTAACCATCAATAAACCCACATTTTTACTAGTTTTGATATTTCTTAGGACCTATGATTTATGATCTTTGGAAGTATTTTTCACTGACTGTGTATCTATGGCTTTACCTTATATATTTGTATTTTTACACTCATTTTTTCATTAATTATCCTTTATTAAATGTATTTTTTAAGATAATTTATAGTGAATTTCAAATCATTCCAAGTATTTCCCAAGTCTCAAGTTACATTAATCATTAAGGGCACTACCCCTCAACCCTACCATATATTATGATAGGGAGTGTGCCTAGGGTGTTTCCCCTAAACCCCACAAGGTAAATTACCCTTTACCATTCTATGTGTGTCTCTCTTAGACCCCCATGTTGTGACCCCTCATATAAAAAATGTTATAATGTAAAATCATGATTTTTATAGCATTTTTATTAAGGCTTATTAGACTAACATTTGTTTTCTTGCGTGGGTGAATCTAGTTGAAATTTTGACTTACTAACATTTTCTCTACTAGGTCATATTGTGTCTAATTTCTTGTCTTATAGGTTGCCCCTCTAATATTACCAATTGAAATTACTAATCACGTGTCTTGTGAGTTGTCTGTCAAAGATATTTTAGTATTTTGATACATCATCTTCTAAATATTTTGTATATATTTTATATATATGACATCCAAATTAATTAGTTGATAAATATTTTTGTCTATTTGTGTTTCACTTAAGGAATATAGTGGTGTATTCTCTTCTCCTTGAATGCTTGCAATGATTCCTAGAGGATCAAAAACCACTAATAAAACCTCCCCAATTTTATTTTATAGGGGCAACATGATATGTAACTGAAATCCATGCACTTCCCATAAACTTAACAGAATAATGACCATGGATTTTAATACTATGCACTAATCCAAACTTTGTGTTTTGATAGATTATAAATATTAGGGATAACTATCATTAGGTTAATCAGTTAACCCCATATAGGTCTTTCATGAAGTGGAAGAGTTAATTCTCTGACCAAGGAATTAGACAACAACCTACACATAATTGGGCCCCATTGTATCTATAGTATATTGGGGGTACCCCTAGATATCATGTTTAGCCTAGAATAAGACCATCAGCCATAACAATCATCTTATAATTAGATTTAGTATCAACTCCAATGTGATTACCATGTGTAGATAGGGTTGAGAGAGTTTTGGATGTTTCGTAATAGGTCATTAGCCTACAATCACACCCGTAAAGCTATTGGATGGTGCAGTCATTAGGTTACACACCTATTAGTTTACTAATCATAGGTTGTGGTTTTCTTGGTTTGGTGAGTGTTTTGTTATACCCGTGTTGTTTGTGAGCGAAATTATCCTTTCACCCAAACTTATATACACTTATACTGGTCTTCATATATCATCATCTTGTATTTCCTTGTATCATCATTATATCATTGTATACATCATTATCAATATCCTCTTGTACATATTTTATTTGTATATTTGTGTACATCTTGTTAAACCTATTTCATCTTGTGTTCAGTACTATCTCTCATCACCCATATCATCTTAATCACATCCTATCCTAGTATCATCCATATAGATCTAATCCTTACACTATTAATTATATATCCTAATAAATTCTTGTCATATATTTATCATAGTTTATCATAATCTAACTTCATATTAGTCATCCCTAGTGTCATAAGACTAATTACACCTTATCTATAACCAATCACATCTCCCCTTGACTTACCCTTATACATAACCAGTCATTTATCTTTACCTTGTATAGTTTCCTTGTCTACCATCTTATCAACCCATTCTTAATCATAGTCTATCCTGATTCATCCCCCTATCTATACTAGTCCTCTTGTCAATTTTGTAGTCTTACTTTGGTCCTCATCCACATTGGCAAAAAATTATTGTCATATCAGGGTCCTCATACTTAGCTTTCTTGTGTCAAATCAAGTTTTAATCATAATCACAATCCTATCAATTAAATCACCTCATCAAATTTGAGTTGATAATTTTGGTCTTGATCTTGTCTTCAATCTAACTAATCTTTATTCAAACTCAATCTTTCAAGCCAGTCTATCCCCTAGTTGAGTCTTAGATATTATCATAACTCTCCCAATCAAATCTAATCTAAATCATCAAAGTCTAGCTCATGTCCTTATTTTTTCTACTTGATCTTTTCTTATCCCATCAAACATTACATCACACTAAACATTTAGACAAAAAATGTACACTAAAGTAACCCTCTATCCAAATTTGTTCCACTCATCCCATATGAATTCCTCAATCTTTCCATTCAATCTCATGCACCTACCAATTCACCTCATATGTACTTTATCCCATCTTTATCCATGGAACATAGAACAAATTTATTCAATACCTTGATTTGGTAATGCCTCATTTCCAATAAGAATGCACTCCTTTCATGCTTCCTTGACCTAAGCACTCCATATCCTATAGACTTTGATCCCATCCATATAACATAACCTCTAAACTGCACTCATCCATGTGAGTCTAATTCAAATCCTCCATCCACCAATCATATCCATTCATCTACCCTTTCCTTTACTTTCAAAGGGAATACTATCCTAGAAACACCTTCTAATACTAGTCTACTCACTCAATCTTGTCAACAACCATATGATCCAAAATCCAATACTCTTTCATCCAAGTTATAGAGTGAATAGAGCCCATATACTCCTCTCCATATATCATTATAATCCCTATTCCACTATCTTATTGTCAATGACATGATGGTCTATCTACCCATACAACATCTTAATCCCATCAAACCTAATCCATCTTGGTGTAAATCACACTAATATATATATATATATATATATATATATATATATATATATATCATAAAACCTGGGGGGTACCATTAATTGATGTCATAATTTCTAAACTTACATCCAATACCTCATTGATTATGCTGACATTGAAATCAAGAATGAATTAGATGAGTCTACATGCGTAGGTGAACAAGAAGAGGAATTCCAAGATTCCATTCCTAATCATGATCAAGCCCTTCCCATTCTAATCTAAGGCTAAGACACCATATCCATCTTCTATGGTCCCCCTATCTTTGACAAATCCTCCATTGAAGATGAGTCTATTCCCTATGAACTCAGTCCTCATGAGTACTTCCATGGGATTATATTTGTTGAATCCATTGTTCTTCCATCATCTTCCTCTAACCCATAATATCAAAGATGCCACATTGAGAATTCACTTGTGGATAATGAATCTTATACTAGAAACATTACATATTATACATTAAATTCAATAAATGTGTTATCTATATTGATATCATGTTCATGGCCTATATCTGAATCAAATTTCTCATCAAAAACATCATCTTTCATAGACATTACAATAGATTTTGACTATGCCTTCTCTTTTGAAGATACCTATAATTTAGATGATAATAAATCAATAAGCATATCTATTGATCCCAATTAGGATGATGAAGTGATAATAGAGTTCTTGAAATATTTAACTATCTAAGATTGCCATTTTGAATATGATCCTACCTTAGACATGTTTCTTATAACTAGTGTTAGTGATCCTTTTGCTAACCTTTTATATTTTATTTGATGTTGAAATTGGGTATCCTACGAGCCCCTACGAGGACCATGTTACCTCATCATCACTCATTAACCGTGTTATACCATCTCCCCCACCATCATCCATATTATACCCCTTTATCCCTATCAATGATAATTTAATCACCTCCCTCTATATGGACGAAAAATAATATCCATAATTAGATCCTTCTTAGAGCAACATATATGTGCCACAAATATAAAGGTCCAAGACCATATTCAAACATTTGTCCATAATAATCAAATCATAATTAATCCCATAAGTTAAATTCAAGAAAATTTAAATTGTCAGCCTAATAAAAAAGTGTCTTCCCCTAGTGAATCCCAATGTCAGACACTAGGGGACCATCAAATTAAAAATAATCATCATCTATCAAGTTAATTATCAATCTCCTCTAGTGAAACCCAATGTTAGGCACCATGGGGTAGTCAAGAAAAAATCAAGTCTAAAACATAAAATAATGTCAAAAGTACTATCAATATAGCTAATAATCCTTCAAATTATTAGATCAAATAATAATTTCATAGTTGACAAGTCTTGGATCTCTTGAAGTCTTTTATCATATGGCATTGTTGACCAAATTTTGACTTCAAGTCAAAATTGGTCACACCCCCTAAATTAAAAATTTCATAGGGTTTTCATGTGGTCTTGTAATGACTTACATGGTCCCTAAAAGTCTTCATAAACCCTTATTATCATTGTTTAAGGTTAGTTTGGGTAAGTTAAGGTAATGTATTTTTTGGGTCATTTAGCGGTCTAGACATGTCATTGAGAGATAAGGCTTGGTAAAGTGGTTTCATAGTTTTTTTGGAGTTTATCAAAGTCATTTTAGGTCTTAGTCATCTTTTAATAACATTTAATTCATGTTTGGATACTTTAAGCTCCCTAAGTGGTAAATCCATAAAACATATGTTCCAATGACCTTGGAGTAGTTATACAACTATCACACCTATCATCAAGTCAAAAAAAGGTTAAAATATTGTGTTTTAATTCCAAAGAGAGGATTTAAGAGACTTATATAGACTTGTTGAATTCACTTACTAGTAAAAATTTTTAATATGGGTATCTTTAGATTATAAAATTCAAAAACAAGGATGGGAAGAAGTTTCAAGTTGAATAATTGCATAAATCTCTTTCTCTCTCCTCCATCACTCCATTCATAATATCTTGAAGGCCAATTTAAACTACATGGTAGGGCCATACATGTAGATTTAGGGGTTAATATTTTAGTAAAATTTTGGGACCCATATGGGATTCTAATTTGTATCATTGGTCATTTGATTGAGATCCTTATATTTATAAATAATTACTATGGATCTAGACTACTTTTTAAAGAATCAAATCCCCATAGGTTGAGCTTTATGAAAATCCAGTGCAAGTGTGAACTCTTTGGCTACATTAAAAAATTGGAATGAGTTTTTATAAGTTTTTAATTTTTTCATACACCTTAATACACTATGTTGGAATGTGTGGATGGTCTTTTGGAAATAAAAATTTCTCTTATGCATAGTTTGCATGTGACTAGAAATATTTATATGTTTTAGGGTTCTCTAGATGGTCTAATGCATCTACATGTTCTCTAATTTTTTTATACCATAGTTAAAATAAATTAATGACCTATAATCATCTAAACATTTTATACTAGTCTCAAATGGTCACATTTTCATTCACCTTGTGGACTATGCTATAGTGTGCCTTTATAACAAGCTGATTTGAGTGGGTTTGAATATGCATTTCCAAGGATATTGAGAGTTTTTTTTCTTTATAAAGGTTTTTATGCAATTAAATTATGATATTTCATTTATACTAATCATTTTTTCACTCTTCAACTTCCAAAACATAGGGTTGCAGACCTACCAGTATGTAAACCTCTAGATTTGTAACTCCAAGAGAAATCAAATATTATCAATGTTCAAATTTTAAATTATAAGCATGAAATCATTGTGATGGTTTAAATTTGAAAAATGTCATATAATAATTATCATTTCCAAGGCATCTAAAGAAAAGAGATTTGATGACAAACTAACAAAGTTAATGCCTCTACAGAGGACTTTGTGTTTGTGGATAGTGAATACAGAGGTTATGAATTTCCCTAAGAATGCTAATGGACTTAAGGGTAGTAAGGATAATCTATTAATGAATTTATACCATTTTTATAATTTCATGGTGGATTTTAAAAAGGTTAACTCAAAGCTACAAGCTAAAGTAGTCACCTATAGTTACTTTTTGAGGAAGTTATCTTGATCAATGGGTTGATAAAGTAAAGTTTAAAGACATTTTTAGGTATTAATCCATCAAAAAATAAATGATAGATCTATTGGTAGAATTAAATAATGATAATATAAGTCCATGAAAATATAATACATCTAAAACCTAAGATGCTCACCTATATTTAGACTGAATAGTCTGGTTACTATCAAGCCTATAAAAAGGGACAATGTCATTCAATGTGATATATTAGTTGAGAAGTGATATGAGTAAGGTAATTTTAATTTCATGGAAGATATATCTTATATATGTTTATTCCTTTAGGAATAAGGAGGATAGCCAAACTCATATCTCATGGGCTTAATAAAATGTAAACCTTCACGGTATGAACTTAGGTTGTAAGATGAGCAAGTGAGTTTCAAGGTCTAAGAGAAGGGGAAGAGTACCTAAAATAAGTTGTGGTTTTAATTTGGATATTATTGAAATAAATAAATCATTTATAAACCTAAAATGAGTAAAGGAAATAATCAAAAGATAAGGCAGTCAAACCCTAGACACTATAACTAGTCATATAGCTATAGAGCTTCCTACCTTTCTAAGAGAAGTTGCTTGTCTATAGTGAGAGGAAAGAGTATACAATTAAATTAAGACATTTTAATGGTATATATGATAAATTAAATAATATAAATCCCAATAAATTTTATAGAGTGAGGAGTGGAGAAGCTTTGTTTAGGCCTAATGGTCTAAATCTAAGCAACACAGTCCTATCTAAGTCTATGTGAGGAAGATGTTTGCTTCAAAGGTTTTGAAGTCTATGTTAATTATAAAAGGATGTTTCCATGATGATGATACAATTACAAGTAGACCTTAGACATAAGTAACAAATAATGGAATTCATATTTAGACCCTGTTTAGTCTTAAATAGACCTAATTCCATACACATGTTTATATGGGAAATCAATGGTGAAGTGAATTTAGTTGAAGTGAGACCATATATACCCTTAGTATATGGTTATAAATATGGTAAAACATCTTATGAATATATATACCTCCTAAAAATGGAAAATAGGTTAATACATTTAGTTAGGGTATGTTAGGTGGGTTGGCTTGAGAATCCTAAGTATCACTTAGAGAGTTTGAAGAATAAATTAAGATTAAAAAAATTGGAAGATATCAAGGAGGATATTACAGACCTCATTTAGGTGTTTGGAGATCAAACCAAACTCATATTTGGCACCTACAGGACATAATTCTCTTAGCCCTTATAGAATGCCTACTAGTAGCCTAAGAATATATCTTCTTTTGTTTAGTATAGTACAAAGGATTTTCATGGTACCTTGGGGTCCTAGGGATATTTATCTATCCTAGTGTACTTAAATTTTTTGAAATTTTTTGGAGTATTAGTGCCTTTAGTTATTTGAATGATCATTAAGACCTTGAGGCACTTTCAAGTGCCTAGGATGCCAAAATGACATGATGAGAGAGAAATGGATTTATATGCCTCCATATGGATTATATAAAATCTAAAATGACATGAATAATGTCTAATACTACCTTGATAATCACCCCATGCCACTAGTCTATACTTTTAGGTACATAACTATAAGACATGGGCCCTAAAAGATTATTTTTAGCTACTTGATAGGTTTATACAAGGTGTTAGAACTATAAAATTGACATGGAGAATGGGGAGAATGTAATATTATTGAATCACATGTTTATTTTGGTTTTATCACATTTGGGAATCCTATATATTCAATTTTTAGTCTCTAATTAGTGAAGCCTAATTGAGACCTAGTTAAGAGAGAGAAGTAGTAGAAAAGTACACTTCCACTCACTCTCAAGACATGAAACTGAACATGACAATGTAATTCCATACTAAGTCCTATAATATTACTTCATATTCTTTTTAAAATTCATAAAAATCTCTAAAAAAGGAGGTTTTAAGGATTTTAGGGCTATAAGGAATGAGCTCTAATTGGAGATTTTGGTAGAGAATGAATTGTTTGTGTTGCTTTGAGACTTAAATATAGATAATTATAGGTCAATTATGACTTTAATATGCCATCCATGAATATGGGATCATATAAATAAGATACATTCAAGTTTTGACACTTGTATGCAAGATTGGCCTATGAAGATGAAGAGTCCTCCAGACACCTAGCAAGAGAATGAAGTGATGTGTTAAAGAGAACTTGAATGGATCAATTGAGAGGTGTCAAGAGTAGATCAAAGATGTAAAAAACATGATCCAACCATAAATAAGGCCAATTATCCTTCAACATACCAAGGCAAAGGGTAGTTTTGGAGAGCTAGTCAAGGTATTAAGTAAGCATTCTAACTCCTACACCACTTAGATCAAGGGAACATCTTTAGAGGTGATAAACATGGTGTTTAGGACCCATTAAATTAGTTTCATAACTCCTCTCTTGATTTAAACTCATGAGACACTTGCCAACTCTCTCTCTACTATGCCCTTCTCTTCTTCTCTCTCACTTGTGTTATATATTGAGACTTAATTGGACAAGTTCGAATCCTTCACCTGGGTATGGTAAAGCCTTGACTATTTTAAACCTTTGATAAATGAAGAACAATATATTTTTAAATTTTTGATGGAAAATTTCAATGTGAATTTTAAACTACTTGATCTTAAGAAGTGATAGATTTTTCCTTGGCATGTTGTCCTTGTTAGCATTCATATTTAGTTTGTAAACCTATCACTAGGATAATTCATAAGCCAAGTATAAAGCACTTAAAATCTAGGTCAAAATAATCATTTTAAATTTTCAAATCCAATCATTAGTTGTATTCACATAGTGAAGGAACATAATTTCATGATCACACTAGATAAGAGAACTACATGTAACTTTATTTCCCTCATTTGAGTATTAGATACATAAAAGAAGATAGGAGTGATTAGGTTAGATTAACCTAGTTCACTTATCCCATTTTTTAGGTTTTTATCCCTCACAAGAAAATCTATGGTTTCTAATCAAATGAGGTTAATTTTTAGATTTACGTACTTCATCAAGGTTTAATATCACAAACAAAAATTAGTAAAATATGGTATCAAGTGATGGTATATTCACTTAATTACACTTCTGCACATTTCAATTATGACCAATAATTCAATATTAACCTATGATGTTAACCTTCCTAGTTTAGGTAATAAATAATATCATATCATGATTTTTATATAAGATGAATAGCCTATTTGATATGTGGATTATTATGGTTGATTAGTTGGTTAACTAATATTTGATTAAGATTAATGACATATGCTAATTATGGGATAGTTTTTGTTACTTAATTTACATGATTATGTGTTATGAGTTAGTAGTATTTTTATATTTTTTACTTTGTGATCATGTTTGATTAGTTATATAACATTATTTTATGGATATGATGATGTTTCAGGATAATTACCTTAATTTTTATGAGGTGGATGCAGAATAAATTCATCCCTCAGAGTGCAATGGAGGGAGAGTCTCATCAGAGAATGTGGTTTAGATAGAGACATTGGGGGATGATAGAGAATAAATCTATAAACCCTTTTCACACACCACTTAATATATAATGTTTCATAATTAATTGTTTGATATAGATAACATATCATGTTTTGTGTAATTTTATTTTAGGTGATATTTAATATGCTTTCATGTATAATCTTGATTACTAATGATGATCTTGTTGATTGTTTGAGTGATTTCAGTAGTTTTATGATTTTGTTATTTTATAGTATATAATGTAATCTGAGTGAATGAATTAATCTATGTTTTACTTACCTTACTACATTGTTAGGTATGATTTCATAGTATAATGATATGATGCTTTAACAAATTTCATTATTTTTATTTGATTTATAAGATTTAAATAATAACAATGAAATATTATTATATATTTTAGATATATATGACAAAATATATAAATAACATTATTTTTAAATATATTTTTATTCAATTTAATTGTATGACCCAAAGTTTGATTATCATAATATATGAATATATTGTTTTAATTGTAAATGATTTTAGGAAATCATTGTATTTGATATGTATGTTTATGGATAAACATAGTGAAATGGAATTATCATCTTATAATACCTAAGAGTATTTCCATGTAATATAATAATTATTTGATAGATATAAATTACATGGAAATACAAAGGTTATCAACTAAGATAGTCATCGCATGGAATAAACTTGGGGACTATATGAATTTATTTACTTTATCAAATTTGGGAAGCCGCTAATTATTTGTTAATTTAATGACATGAAAATTTTATAACTAACATAAAATGATTATATGGAGTTCTATATAATTATTGGGATAATTAGGGTTTCTAATCATCCAATGACTCTGAGTTAACCATAATTTGGCAAGAAGCATGGGAATTGGCTATCGATGCATGGTGGCAGACTGTAGAGTTCTATTGAGAAAATTTAACATGAATTTTATCAATTAGTTTTTCTTAAAGGGAATGGAGAAGAAATTATAGGAAAGCAAGTTGACGGAGAGAAAGAAAAAGGAAGGAAAAATAAGTGTTGGGGGATGACAAAGAGATATAAAAATTTGTAGTCAAAGAGAAAAAGGTTAAAGGATTTTGAGCTTAGAAACTTTAGCTTACTTAGCATAATATTTAGGTCAATTTTTTATTTGAATTACTATGTGTTAGTTTTGGATAAAAATTGAATTGAATTGATATAATAATGTGTTTTCATTCATTTGAAATGATTTATAAAAAAATAAACAGGGGGTTATATGCAAGGCCTTATGGAAGGCTTTACCTCCATAGAACCCTACATATAACCCCTTAATATTAACTAGGGTAAAGGGTAGGGCCATAGGTGTTTGTCTTGTTTAAATTAATCACTGTAAAAACTACCTTTAAACCTAAGTCAATTCAAAAATGATTACAAGTTTCATTGAATTTTTGTTTAAGTTGTTAAATCATTTTGATTAGGATATATATAGTCAATTTTTATAAATGGGTATACTATATATGTAAAACATTATTTGACTATGTAAAAAAATGGAAATGGGTTTTTTTTTATTCACTTAGAAGTATGTATATATATATATACATACATACATACTTCCAAGTGAATAAAAAAACCCCATTTCCATTTTTTTACATAGTCAAATAATGTTTTATATATATAGTATACCCATTTATAAAAATTGACTATATATATATATATATAATAGGTAGAGGTGTGTATATACACACTATAGGACCTTGATAGTCTAGGGTATATATACACATTAGTGTATATAATAGTACACACACACACACACATATATAACTATATATGAAATTATATATATATATATGTATGTGTATATATATATATACATATATATATATATATATATATATATATATATATATATATACATACATACATACATACATACATATATATATATATATATATATATATATATATTACAATGGGTAATAACATTTATAATAACTGATTTGTTTTAATGTTGTTTTATTATGAGATAAACTTGTTATTATAAGAATTTTTGTATGTATTCAATAGGATAAATGGACCTATGAGTAAAATTATATGGTTATAAATAAATACAATCTATATTCATCAAGTTATGATTTTAGTTTATATTGAAAAGAGTTAAAAATAACTGGGTTTTATTTCATATTAAATGACTATGTTGAACTATGAAATGAGTTTGAAATATATACCATAATTGACTTAGTCTGTAAAATGAGTAGGGTTTTTCTAAAGATAGTGATATACTATGGAATTATTATTAGTTCAACTATGTGGAATGATTGATTATTGGGAATTTATATTTACTTTAATTTCACTATGTCAAATGTCAATATGTTTGGGTTATATAGATAAACACTTGATTGTATTGAATGTTTGTCTGATGAGTTTATGTATTAGCTTTGTAAGCAAAATTATAAATGAGGTAAATGTAGAATATTGAGTCTTGGTCAGGTTAATATACTAAACATATATTGAGTAGATAAAAACATAAAATTATTATGGCTCCTCATTTTAAAAGAATGAATAAAATCTTGAATTGGAATGCATTCAGTTTGGAATCCTTGCATAAATAATAGTATGTGCAATACGTTTTAGTATAACTCATAAAGATAAATTGATTTTTTATTATATTTATGTTTGAAAAAATAAATGTTATGAGTGTTCTGTTAGATAAAACAATAAGTGTTATATAGCTTATGTACACTTGGATTTTATAATGAATGATCTTCAATCTTATACTGTATGTTTTTAAAGTATAAATGTATGAAATGTATAGGTGTTTAGGAAATTCTTATATAAACCTGAAACATTTCTCCATATCGATATGTTTGTTTACTATGTATATTCTGTGTAGTATTTAACATAATAAATATTTAGAAATATATGTTATATGTTGGATGTTTGATTGAAATTATAATTTTATGGAATTTAATTTTTAAACCATAGATCTTTTGTAATTGATAAAATATTGGATTTTGCTACATTTGGGAAACGTGAACAAGTTTTAAACTAGGCTTAAATAAATAAAAGTTAAGGGAATAAATTTTATAGTTACATAGTGATGTTAAGTAATTGGTAGTCCAAACATGATTCTTGCTTAGATGGAAAGATTCTATAGAGGACTATATTTTGATTCTATTTATTATTTCTTAATAAATTAAAGAATAATAAATTCATTACATTTCATTTTATGGAATAAATGAATGAAAATGATATTTCGATTTTTAGCATATTTAATCTACTAATAGGGAATATTCTATTATAATCTAATGGTTTTTATATTATTTGATATTTTACTGAATATGACATTCATGACACTAATTAAGTAGTGGATGGATTCCATAGATTTAATTATCTCCATCAATGTAATATGAGTAGTAATCTGATCAAGTGGTGTGTATGAATTTAACTGATCCTAGAGATCATTTACTATTGAAAACTTTGGCCAAATTATTATTTCATAAACATTATCATTTCATATGTTGATATATTTTTCATATTTGTGCGATATCATGTTAGAAAAAATGTCTTTATGATACACATTATGTATTAGATACATTCGAACACATGGGTTATATTTTGTTACTCTATATTCCTACACCATCATTATCTTCCCATTCATGAAAGGAGGGCCATCCCCTTGTTAGGATATAGTTTGGGTGATCTATGGTCCATAGTTGGTGTGGAAAAGCACTCAAATTATGTTGTCCCTCCCAACTAGAGTACTATACTTGAGACTACACTTGAGATTATATATTGATGCTTGAGGTGTGGAGACTCTACTCCATGGAGTTTTGTATCATGTTTATATTTTGACATATTATTATGTATTAATGAGAATTGTAACATTTATACATTATACTTCTACACCAATGGTTGTAATGTTGTATCAATCATGGTTAAATTTTTACTATTTCATTTATGATGAGAGCAATATCTATTATTGTTTCAATAATGTTCATGATTTCTATATTTGTTCATGGTGATCCTTAGCTAAGTGGATTAGCTATATACCTTTTTGGTTAACTAAAATAATACAATTAGTTAAAGATCACTAGTTAGGTTTCTCATGGTGAAATCTATATATTGAATATGAGTAATTATTTAAAAAGTAAAATATTTCTATGTTTTGGGAAAACCAAGTTGGGTTGTTACATTATGGTATTAGAGTTAAGGATCAAAATATAAGACTTAATGTGTCCACTAATGCAAACTTATCATCTTGATAAGAAATAAGAACAATGGTATGTTCTAGACTAGGAGTTGAGTGTACTTCAAATACTAAACCCCTTATTGATACAAATTTGTTTGCCACTAAGCAAGATATAAAGTTAGACCAAATACTCATAACTATACAAGAGCTTAGGGACCAAATTATGGCCCTAGAATAGGAAATGCATGGCCATGAAGAGGAGAATGCTTAAGAGGAACCTCAAGAACATCTTGATGATCAAGAATATCTTTATGAGTAGAGGCATGAGGAAGTACTATAGGATGCAAGATCTTGAGTAGTTAAAAATTTGGCACATGACATGAGAAAGTTGAATCCACCAAATTTTAAAATAACTATATTAAGGGATGAAGCTAAAGTAGGCTAACATAAATAGAGAAGTATTTTGATGTTTAAAATTATTCAAAAGTCACGAAATTAATTTAGGGAAATTATTAAATTGGTGGTAAAGAAGTGACTGGGTGGGCAAACAAGAAGCTCAAGATGAACCTTGACTCAACCACCACCACTTGGGAATAGTCTGTGACACTATTTAGGTCATGATGAATTCCTTACCTATATTTTAACCAAAATATTATATATTATTAGAATATTAAGCAAAGGGGATTTTATAATGAATGACTATTGGGAGAAAATAACCAATCTTATTAAGTATGTACCTCACTATCAAGTGGATGAGAGGTTCATAATTGGAAAATTAATCATGGAATGTAAACCCCAATTGGATATGAAGTAGATATGCATGATAGATATAATATGGGAATGAATCAAAGGTCAAATTTGATATGTGTTTAATAAAATTAGAGATTAGGTTGTCTGAGTTTACTAAATTAGTAGATCTTTATGCAACACTATTGGGATCACATGATGTGATCCTAGGATTCAACTGGCTTGAAAAGCATAAGGCCAAGGTTGAATATTTTTTTAAGAAGGTTTAGTTTCAAGATGATTTTAGAAATTAGACATAACTTCAAGGTGAGATAAGGGAGTTAAAGCTAAGGTAGATTATTGTAATTCAACTCAAGAAATCTCAAAGGAAGGGATGCCAAAAATTTATCGTTAAGATAAATGAGATGTAATAATTTAAGGAACCATCTATCAAATATTATGTTTTCTTGAGAAACTTCCATGACATATTTTTAGAATAATTACTAGGATTTATACCTGATTGTAAGTTTGATTTATCAATTGATATCATACCTAAATCAGAATTGTAGTCTAAAGCATCGTATAAAGTGACAACCACTAAATTGGTTGAGTTAAAGGCATAGCTTCATGAATTATTATTGAAAGGGTTAATTCAACCAAGTGTATCACCATGGGGTACTTCAATTATCTTCATTAAGAAGGATGACACTCTATGCCTATGCATAGATTATAGGATGTTGAATAAAGCAATGATCAAGAATAAATTTCCATTATCATGCATTGATGATCTCTTTGATAAAATATGAGGGGAAAAATATTTTCTCATATTGATCTTAAAGGAGGGTATCACTAATTGAGGATATGTTAAGAGGATATTCTAAAAATAATGTTTAGTACTTGATATGGGCACTATAATTTCATAGTGTTACCATTTGTATTGATAAATGTTCTAACAACATTTATGAATTTTATGAATAGTGTCTTCAAAGATCACTTGGATTATTTTTTATTGGTATTTATTTATGGAATCCTCATTTATTACAAGGATGAGTAATAACACTTAAAACATCGAGAATTTGTTTTTTAAATGTTTGTAGAAGCATATATTGTATGGTAAGTTGTTTATGTGTGCATTTTTCTAAAGGAAAGTGTAGTATTTAGGTCATATTATCTTATCAAATGGTATTTTAGTGGATCCATCAAAGATAATATCCATAATGGAGTGGACAAAACCAAATAACATGCATTAGATAATAATTTTCATGGGATTAATGGGTTATTATAGGAAATTCATTTTTAATTTATCTAAGATAGATAATCCAATTACCTCTCTTCAGTGGAAGAATCAAAATTTCATCTAGTTTGATAAGTGTGAAGTGGCCTTTCAAGAACTAAAAAAGAGGCTTAATTCATCACTAATTCTAAGATTTCCTTATCCTAATGGTCAATTCTTAGTGATCATTGATGCATCTGGGGATGGACTTGGAGGATTTATTATGTAGGATGGTTCAATAGTATCCTATGAGTTAAGGAATGATCTAGGTGGATCTCTCCATTTGTGAAAAAATAAAAGTTTCCATATTCTAATAAAAATGATTTCACAGCATAGATCTTGTTGAGAGATTTTTGACACTTTTTTTGGTTTGAAAAATGGAGTCTGGATGCTCAAGATATGGTCATTTAAAGATTTGTCAAAAAAAATCACTTGCAAAATTTGGCACGTGATTCAAAAAACATATCGACATTTGGACATATCAGAGGTCGACACATGGCATAGTTGAGGAATTCCAAGTGGACCAATCTCCATTTGACACATGGAAAATAAATAAGGGGCAAAAAAAATTGTTAAGTGTTTTATTTTTTTGCACATGATATTTGACATTTTCAAATAGAAACAGGCGCCAAACACAAACACTAAGTGCATCTCTCATGACTAGGCATTTGAATAGGCTAGGTGGCATCTAAAGTTGGCACCCAAATCTTTCTCATTTGAGAACTTCAATGACTTTGCTATTTTAAGCATGCAAAAGAACCACTCCTAGTAAATGTGGGATTAAAAACTTAAGTCAAGCACCTAAAATGGAGGGAAGAAAATTCAAATTGCATGCTTGGCACCTAGGGAGCAGAGCTTGAGCACCTAGAATGGAGGAAGGAGGTTTTGTACCCTTGACCTCCCATGTAAAAGGCCAAGGTCTTGACCGCTTCAGCCATGATGGCTGAAATGTTATAAAAATGAGTAATTTTTACTTGTATTAACATGGATTTCTGACTATGTTTTATTTTAAGAGGCCGAGAGCTAGATCGAAGCTTGGAGATAGCTACCAAATGGAATTTTCTCCAATATCCGACCTTGTACATAATAAGTGAGCCTTTTTAATTATGTTTTGTAATTAAAAAAATAATGTTATTATTATTATTATTTGGATATACCAATAGATTGAATGAAGGACAAAAGCAATTTCGGAAGGGGATTGAAGACTGAGGAAGGATTCCATGTGACCGAGCTTGAGTTTATCAGTGAAGGTGGAATTCTTAGATAGAGATCAGGCCTGAGGGAAGTTGTGTAGCGTTTCAATAATTTTTAAGCCATTTGTTGCACAAATTTAATAGAAATGGTCCTCACTATTGGGTAGACCCAGAGACGTAGGCAATCAATGCCGAACTCTGTTATCAATTTCATGTGGTAATTTGTCATGATTGCATGTTTTATTTTCAAGTATTATGATTTTTAAGTAATCAAGAACTCATGAAATATTTGAAAAATTGACAATTTATGACATTTAATTTTTAAAACAAAATTTGGTTTTATTGGTGCATGGAAGATATCAGTTTTTTTGACAATTCTAATCCAATTCGATAACCGAGAATAATTTGCCAAAAAATTTGCAAGCTCTTTTAAGTATTTTCAAAAATTTGTAAGTTTGAGAAAATTTAGAATCCATATGTTTAAAACTTCACTTTGAGTTTTTCAGTGGTGTTTATGGATCAAGTTGGTATTAGAGTAGTTGATCAATAAGATTTAACAGTTGGTTGTTATTATTGCTTCTATTTTTTCATTTGTTTCAATTTTGTGATTCGATAGGTGAATTTAGAAAGTTATCAAACATAGCCAAGCTTGATGAGTTTGAAACATATAACCAACAAATCCGGGAAGAGAATGCTTTCTTGAGAGCAAGATTGTACTCCTTGGATGAGGAGATTGCCTGTTTGAAAATGGAGTTACGAGGCAAGGATGAGCTTATGGAAAAACTACATAATGGTGGACAAGTGAAGGATTTGCCTTCCACTGTAGATGTAATCACTATGACAGATGAAAACATTGTAAGTGCATGTAAGTCATCAATTGATTTTCCTTCCCATGAAGAATCTAGTAACAATGATTTTGGTAAATTTGAACAATATACAAAAGGAATAGGTTCAAAATTACTTGTTAAAATGGTATTTAATGGAAAAGGCCTAGGAAAAGATGGCCAAGGTGATACTAACCCCATTCAAGTAGAGAATAAGCCTAATCATGAAGGGTTAGGATACATATCTGGTATTTAGAATGAAACAAATGAATGCTCTGAGAAAGCAGAAGTAAGATGTGTTATGGAGAATTGTAAATCCTCTTAGATGGAAGGTAAAACACATTATTTTCACCACACTTGCAATCATGATGATTCTAATTCTACTAGATAACATAAATATTCCAATGTTCCTTTTGATTATGGTACAAAAAATTTGTGGCATGTTTATCCATGCAGTTTTTATGGATTGTCTAATCATTGTGTAGCCAAATGTTGGAAACGTAAATCTTTGTTAGGAAATATTTTGAAAGAATATTCTCCTAGACAAAGTTCTGAGAGTAGTAATAAGAATATGTTTTTCAATAGAGTAGACAAAAGGTTTTGTACTCATTGTAACAGAAGTGGACATCGGGTTGAAAAGTGTTGGAGAATTCAACCATCACACCATCCTAGAAATGGTAAGATTAAGATGGTCTATAAACCTATCAATAAGGCAATTAATGAAGTTAAATCAACCCATACCAATGTTAGTAAATCCACTAAAGAAATCTCACCAACTAATCAAGAAAATTGGATTAAGAGGGTTGGTAAACAAATTTTGGCATTCATGTTGTCATGATTAGTGGATTGATAATGGATTCATGTTTTGGGATCCTTGTTATGTGATGATAAAGGACATTCACTATGCTTTGAATGTTGATATGGTTTATTGGAGTGGCCCGAAGAGAACAACCAAGGGACATGTTAAACATACTTGGAATATTTTCTCATATTTAGGATTTTGAAACTTCATTTTTAAACCTTGACAATAGTATATGCAGTTTATATGGACATGAGCAGTATGTCTATTTTGAGAAATTTGCATTGAAATTTATATGTTGTCTTTTATATTGTGAAAATAGAGGCTTATAAGACCCCTTATGGGCACCATTTGTAATTATAATAATTATACAAACTATTTGTAGCCATGCATGATATTTACACATTCTCTAAGACCCTTATTCATTTTTGGGCATTTTATTGTAACTGTCAATTGTGGTTACAAATAGCATGTAAAATTATTACACTAATAAATTGGTTTGCAGTTGCACTTTGTGAACAATTTGTAGTGATTGGCAGATGCACCATTTTTGAGATGCGACATTTGAGCAAACAGTGTGTTTCTATCCAAAATGTGGCAATGGGTAGATATTTGTTTTTCAATAACATTTCAAGGATTCAGTTTGAATTTTGAATCATTACTATGATATGTTGTAGTGATGTTTTTACAGAATCATTTTTAATGGAGACCATGCTTTTGGGGTCCAAAAGCGTTTAGTGGGGAGGTTTGATCAAGGTGGATCTCTCCATTTGTGAAAAAATAAAAGTTTCCATATTTTAATAAAAATGACTGCACAACATAGAGCTTGTTGAGAGATTTTTGACACTTTTTGTAGTTTGAAAAACAGAGTTTGGATGCTCAAGATATGGTCATTTGAAGATTTGTAAAGAAAATCACTTACAAAATTTGGCACGTGATTCAAAAAATGTATCAACATTTGGACCTATCAGAGGTCAACACATGGCATAGTTGAGGAATGCCAAGTGGACCAATCTCCATTTGACACATGGCAAATAAATATGGGGGCAAAAAAAATTGTTAAGTGTTTTATTTTTTTGCATATGATATTTGACATTTTTAAATAGAAACAGGTGCCAAACACAAACACTAAGTGCATCCCTCATTACTAGGCATTTGAATAGGCTAGGTGGCATCCAAAGTTGGCACCCAAATCTTTCTCATTTGAAAACTTCAATGAATTTTCTATTTTAATCATGCAAAATAACCACTCTTAGCAAATGTGGGATTAAAAACTTAAGTCAAGAGCCTAAAATGGAGGGAAGAAAATTCAAATTGCATGCTTGGTGCCTAGGGAGGAGAGCCTGAGCGCCTAAAATAAAGGAAGGAGGTTTTGAACCCTTGAGCTCCCATGTAAAAGGCTAAGGTCTTGACCGCTTCAGCCACGGTGGCTGAAATGTTATAAAAAGGAGTAATTTTTACTTGTATTGACACGAATTTCTAACTGTGTTTTATTTTAAGAGGCCGAGAGCTAGATTGAAGCTTGGAGATAGCTACCAAATGGAATTTTCTCCAATATCCAACCTTGTACATAGTAATTAAGCCTTTTTAATTATGTTTTTTAATTAGAAAGAGAATGTTATTATTATTATTTGGATATACCAATAGATTGAATGAAGGACAAAAGCAATTTCGGAAGGGGATTGAAGACTGAGGAAGGATTCCATGTGACCGAGCTTGAGTTTATTAGCGAAGGTGGAATTATTGGATAGAGATCAGGCCTGAGGGAAGTTGTGTAGCATTTCAAGAATTTGTAAGCCATTTTTTGCACAAATTTAATAGAAATGGTCCTCACTATTGGGCGGACCCGAAGACGTAGGCAATCAATGCCGAACTCCGTTATCAATTTCATGTGGTAATTTGTCATGATTGCATGTTTTATTTTCAAGTATTCTAATTTTTAATTAATCAATAACTCATGCAATATTTGAAAATTTACAATTTACAACATTTAATTTTTAAAACAAAATCTGATTTTATTGGTGCATGGAAGATATCAGTCTTTTTGACAATTCTAATCTAATTCGATAACCAAGAATACTTTGCCAAACAATTTGCAAGTTCTTTTGAGTATTTTCAAGAATTTGTAAGTTTGAGAAAATTTAGAATCTTTATGTTTAAAACTTCACTTTGAGTTTTTTAGTGGTGTTTACGGATCAAGGAAACTTAATCTATATGAGGTGAGTTATACCGCTCATGATCTATAACTTGAAACAATTGTTCATATTTTGAATGTTTGGAGGCACTATATTTTGGGAAAGCCATTTGAGCTCAAGTATAATAACTTGATACTCAAGTACAACTTCACCCAAATGAATTTAAATGCTCATCAAATATGATGGTTAGAGTTCTTATCTAATTATTATTTTTATATTAACTATATCAAAGGCAATGAGAATATAGTAATTGATGATCTAAGCTGTAGAAGGTACATAGCAGTCATGGATATTATTAGGAGTAATTTCAAATCAAGTGATCAAAATTTCTCCAAGAGATGAATTCTATGATCAAGTTAGAAAAACATTATCTGAGAATGTTCCTAATCTTACATATGAGGGATTCATAATAGAGAATGATGGTATTTTATGGTAAAATGGTAATATTTATGTGTCAAATAGAGAGAATATAAGGAACATAATGATAAAATAGTTTCACATTACCTCATTATTAGGACATCTAGGATAACCAATCTCATGGTTGAGCTTAAACCACTCTATTTCTAGAAAGGAATCAAGAGAGATGCAACAAATTTTGTGTCTCATTGTCTAGAATGTTAGTGTGTGAATGTTGGACATATGTATCTAGCTATATTTCTATATCAACATGACAGATCAGAGTGGAAGTAACAAGTGATTAGTATGGAATTCATCCAAGATTTTTCATTATCACAAAATAAGCATGACATGATATTGGTAGTAGTTGATAAAATAACCAAGG